>JAVIWC010008721.1:600000-924960 GCA_031894815.1 Creontiades dilutus | reverse complement strand
TTGTATCACATCAACTGATTATTCACTGTACCTGCAATTACGTTCCTAGTAGCGTAGGTATAAATCAGAAATGAAAAAAAATGGTTTTCAAGCCGAGAAACGATTTTTTTATTCAATTTCCATTTTATTATATGATTTATTAAACCAGTAAAACTGTTATGTTTCAAGCAGCAAATACTAAGACGTAGCCGTTTTCATCATGACTGGAAAGTTTGTTTTCTCAAATTTAACCATTGCTTTTTTCCATTGAATGTTGATGGCAAATACGAGCCGGTTTAATCTGGTTTATTTTACCCACCTCTGTCAATAAAACCTGGAGAAATATCCTCATTGCTGGCTATGAAAGTCCGAATTAGTGGTCTGGTAAACAGTGTTTCCTGCTGAGAGTCTGAAGCGGAATAAATTAGCTTTCCTTGAACTAACCAATAAAACATAGGATGAATAATGGAGCTTGTATTTTACAAATGCCTGTTAATTTGTGTACGTTGATACTCCATCTTCGATGTGATACTGGTATGTCATTGCCAAGCATCTGAGTGAGATTGATATGGAAATTCGGTTTACCGTTGGCGAGTATGATCGATTCTACTCGAACAACTATACGGCATCTGTAATTCACGACTAATTTTGATTTTCAGTAATTTGATTCAACAGAGGTGGGTTCCATCAGCTACATCCTATGCGATTATACCCCCCTCGCGTAAGCTTGCTCGGCGGTGGTGATCACTTATAGTGATTGCCAGTCACCTAATAGTATCACCCAATTTGTGGTCATCCGCCGCGCTCGATCCTAATATTCCCACGTCGAAAGCCCTCTAAATGAGTCCGTAATGAACGAATTGTGTCATAACTGTTCATGCAACTTTTCTTTCCCAGAAAAGTTTAAATTGTATGTCATGGTTCTTTTAGATGTTAGATCGACCATGCAGGAACAAGAATATCCGTCGTTTTGCTCCCGAATCTATTTTTAGGTAGCGAAAGTACTGGTTTCTCTTTCGGGAGGTAAAAAGTTGTTTTCGCCGAACAGAATTTAAACTCCATGGATTAACCATTCCATTTCTTATCTGTCTGCCTGCCTGAGTGTCTGAACATGTGTCTGTAGTATCCTGCAGTACTCTTTATTATCACAGTTTCATATGATTTTGACGAAATATTCAGGTATTGTGCGGGTCACGCCGCAGATGGTTTCTATTGACTTTTACAGCTCATAAAATCAATGCACGCCCATTCACGAATTTTCAGCCTTATTAGTCATCTGATTCCACTAAAATTCGGAGGGTGGTAGGGTAATGGTGGTTTGACCGTTTCATATTACCATAAAATTTCAATATTATCGTACACTCTACTGAACCTGCATAATTACAAACCCTGTAAAACAACCCGCCCTCTGACATTTTTTTCCGCGAAAGTTTGTAAAAAGAATAATTTCTGCATATTTTAAAGTTTCATTTTAGATTATTTAAAACATTTCAGTATTTACACACTCTTATGTTACCGCGACAACTCTTTGCCAGTTTTCTGAAACCAAAATCTTAAATTTTTGCTTAAGGAATGTAGGTATTGATTAACATTATACAATCGAGTATAATGAAATGGTGTTGCATGTTGTTGTAGATGTTCCATTCAGTATGAAAATTTCAACTAAAGTGTTGGTGGGAAGTGAGTGACGTTTATAATTTGGGGTTTTCTCGGAAAATCGAAGGTTTTCCAACACTGTGCGACGTGGCTTTCCATCATCCGTCTCACATCTGCAAAACTAACTACTTTGCTAATTAACTAGAGTAGCAGTATAGTTCGCAGCGTTATATAATAGCTTTAATCAATTACCGACCTACTGACGTAAATTCAAGTAATATCTCTTGTGAATGTGTCTAACTCCTTCAGGTCAAACACCTCTGGCAATTTTTTCTGCATTTTTGTACTTAAACTACCAATTTTTTCTGTTTCAGTTGTTCCATAAGCTGGGAAGATAGGAGCGCTCTGTCCTCGTCGTACATTATTTTTTTATTCATATTCGGATTTTTCGTCCCGCTTTTCGTCATATGTTACTCCTACATCAACATCATATTCACGATGAGAGAGGTGAGACGCACGGATCATAATTATGAAATCTATTACAATTTTCTATAAATAATAAACTTTTGTAATCCATCTAGAAGGTACGAGTTAAACTATACTCCCAAATTTGTTGGTTTACGGTACAATGCACGTAGATTTCGGAAATTGAAAACTTGGGAATTGAAACTTGAAACTTTCAATTTGAATTGAAAAAATGTTCTTATCAATTAATTGTGTCATTATCTCAAAAATCTTTAAGGTAAATGGTACTTTTCCATTTGAATATCCAAGAATAATTGAAGTGTTAGATTGAAGAAGAACATCAAAATGACTGTGAATGGCTAAACTACTCAGAGGTAGACCGAATTTTAGCTGATCTACGCAGTTTTCTTTTTAAATCGTCTAAGCATTTAATTCCTGACTGCATTAGCTAAAACTGAAATATAATTCTGAGCTGCACCATTCTGTGATTTACAGAGATGATGTGCATACATCTGAACTCGATTTTGAAGCTTTCTGCTCATGTTACAACCGAACCATTGTGTGAATGAAGAACAACGTGATTCTAGTTTGAAATTCCACTTAGAATTTTTCTAAAAGCCGTCTGTAACTTTACTTGGGAAGTTTTGCGCCCAATGACTCTATTACAATTTTACGTCAGACTATTCTCTATTGTCCAACGCATACGTCTTATTCTTCTTACTACTCGTAATTGGAAACGATTCAATTCATATAAGCAGCAATGTTAAATCTAGGAGCATTAATTCATTTTATTCTTCCATTAATGAATTCACGCTAACTCTTTAAGGAGTATATTGTTGAAATGTTTACTCCAAATGAACTAGAAATGTTCATATTGCTAATCGGTTGGCACTTAGCCACAAGTAGGCTCGGAGGCTCTATGAATACAAATGTTGGCGAATGAAAGGGGTTTGATTCAATGAGAGAATTGGATTCTATAAAATACTGTTGTAGAGTAAAATATAAGTGAGAACTTGTAATTGTAGTTTTTAATGTTTTTTTTTTTTTGATTTGGGCTAATTTGCTGAAGAATGAAATACGAGGTAGCTCTTTTCCAGAAAGGGTTGCAAAAAGCTCAAAAATTATGTGCGAAAGCGCAAAAATAGGAGAATTTTTCAGTTTTAGAAGTGAGAACGCCTTTCCGCGTTCTCACTTCTCAGAAAGCTAGTGAGGCCATTATTTATACGGGAGTCAGTGTTCCATTGAGTTTAGTGGGCTGGATACTCGCTACTCTCATCTCAAAAAATAACAAAATATCCTAAATCAATCCTTCTAGTGATACATAAAGTAGATGGACGAACAGATCGGAATCTATTACCAAGGCTAAGTGCCTCCGAATCCCTAGATCTCACAGTTGAGAGGTAAATTTATATAGATAAATCTAGGTCGGCGGGCAGACGGCGTAATTATGAACTATCGCTTGACATCGATTGTTGGCATCTCGAGCCACCGCTGTCATTTATCCCACATCTCTAGGCCACTCCATATCTCAACTTCAAGCGTTCTAACTTTTGCAACTACTTCCTGCCGAAAATTCGCTCTTCTAGAATAAACTCTTTTACAACTCTCTTCTGACCGTTCCCCAACGAATTAGCAGGAGTTAGCTCCTCCGGCTTTTAGGAGTGCTGTCACCGAATGATCCACTTCAAAAAAGTAGTTGTAGTAATGAAGTATTACAAACATTTCAGATTGGAGCTTTCCGTCCGACTGTCATTGCAGTCACGAACGTCATCAGGATCAGAATTCGGTCTGATAACTTCGCTTGAAGTCTCCCCACTTGAATGGATAGGAGTTCCCAGTAAGGAAAGCGATAGGTTCATGCTCAAAGGTTATTTCATAATTTTAAACGAAGTATTGATCAATTTCATTTAATCAACACAACAATAGAAATCAAATTGTTTTGTTTTCAACATTATAACCTATACAGTCCACATACTGTTACAAGTGGGATCAATATGAAATGGCATTAGAATTTACTTGAAGAGGCTTCACTGGTAAATAAATACATTTACACGAAAGCGAGCACCGACTGGTAGAGGACTGAAGCTCATACCAATAGGTGAGAAAACCCATATGAAAAGGCTGATTTGTAGCTTATGGGATATGAAGAAGAGAAGCGGGCAAGAAGTGGGCAGTTGTGGTATGCTTAGGTCAGCAAGTCCCACTAATGCAGCTCCCTTCCTAAAAGTTCTTAATACGTAAATAGATCTGTTATGTCCTAGATCAAATACTCCTCCTCCCCTTTAAATACTAATATTATAGAATGATTATGTAGTTAATTTTATAGAATGCTCCTAAGAACAAAGACGAAGATAGACCAAAATCAACGAACATTTTGAAGAAACTAAAGTAATATTTTATGGGATTCATTAGTATCGAAGGTGATGAGATGCCCATTACCGATATTAATAATGTTTTTATCGTTTTCAGACACGCCTAAAAGGGCGCTGTGATTTAACATTTTTATGTAAGCCCCAAAGAGAAGAACAGGAAAATTTAGAATCTAGGTCATAAATTAGTTTTTTTTTCTAATTTGGCAACAACGAAACATAAAGACCTACACGATATTTTGGAACTAAATACCGAAATTTATTTAGCAGGTTCCCCAATTTTTCTCAGGTGGCCTTCGGCTTTCTCGATTTCTTCCTCGTAATATGATTTACTAGCAGCTCTAGTTTATCCTTTGACAATGTTTCTTTTCGACATTGCTTGAAACTCGAATCTGGAATGTTCCGGATCGATAGTGATCTTAAATTATCCCGAATCCGTATTGATGCGATCAGCCTTTTGTTTCCCAAAATGTCAATTTCACTTCCTCGTGTTCAGTAGCTCCCAAGGCCAGCTGAAAGGTCGTATATTCTTATTTAATAAAGAAGTGATCAATGAAGGACGCTTAACTTGAGTCAGTTAGCTTAAGAGCTGAATAATTGAAGCTTTGTTTCTGTTAATATTCTTATAATTGCTTACTAATTGTAGGTCATAGCGATGTCTCCCAGTAGGAACGAATGATTAGCAGCAAGTAGGTTGCATTTCACCTGAGAGCTGAAAGTTCGATGGAGTTCCATAAGTGCCCTTTCATTAAAAAACTTCCTTCATTAGTAGCAGTTTATTAGCAATATAGCAGGGCGGCACATCTGAAGGATATCACCTCATTAACGAATGTAGCTGTTAAAGGGGTCAAATTGGAAAGAGGAGGGATACACATTTTCAATAGAACTCCGGAAACAATTTCTTCATTACTCCAGCCGTTACTCATCGTTGCTTACTCGATGATGAGGTGATTGAAATTTGTCAATTTAAAAGGTTAAACAGAAAGAGACGACTCTCGAGTCAACCGAGGAAGTCATTAGGTGCTTTGGACCTATCACAATACCGCTTTCAGGTTCTTCAGCCTTAATGAGAGTTAGGATGGGGGACTAAGGTTAATGGAGGATAATAATGAGACGTCGACAAAAGAACCCAGAGGGAAAGGTAAAGAAAGAATATCATAATTTTGTTGGACCTTTTAAGAAGAATTGCACTAAACTTACAAAGCAAGAAGGCTTAGTCGTGAAATAAAATCTGCCACATCCAACCTGCCTCGATATACCGCATACGTGAAGTGTATGCCAATAATCTTGATTACCTCTACATTTATTGCTCTCAATTTCTCACATTACATTCACATGGTAACTCTCAACTTTTCCTTCTAGTAAATGACCCCAGTTCCCAGTTTTGGGCAACATTCATGTTGTTGTAAGAGTTAAAACAGCATACGGAACGTCGGATCATTTGTATACTTCCGAAATCATCTAGATCTACTGTAGACAGTCTCCGTCGAGGTATTTAGATGTTAAGTACTTGATTAACGCACATGATGCTTATGTCAAATTTAACTCTGATTACAGAATTGTGATCAAATGCTAAAATGAGTGGGAGTAAAATGGGGAAATTCTTGCTTTATAAGAAGGAGTACCGTCCAATAATTAATAATACTAGGTAACAGAAAATTACTAGTTGAACAAAAAATCCCTATTACGAGCCGTAAAAGAAGACGAGAGCAAGTTTTTGCCAGGCAATGCTAGTAGAATGCGAAACTTACAACTAAAACGCTTAATTTAATTACAAAATTCAACACAATGGGAAACGTTTAAATTTTTACCTACTCTAGATTTATCGATATGTTCCGGGTTTAAAGTGTTAAATGTTTAAATATCAATTGTTCGGCATTTTCGACCACTGTTAGAACTGCAGAGAGAGGGAGCAATTCGTCAAGAATTTTTAATTACAATTTGGCAGTGACGCTAAAATATCCATACTTGCACTCATTTTTTGTAGAGGTCCTGGGGAAATCCAAAAGTGCCTGTCTCCCATTTTTCTCTAGACGTCTTGATGTGTACATCGAAGTGAGATAAACATTTTCAGTTCTCTGAATTGATGAAAATTGAGAGTTGAAAATCGATTTGTTGAGTGGTTTATTGAAATTACAAGAAATGTTTGTGCTTTTCTCGTTTTCAATGATAATTATTGTACAGGGAATTATAAAAGGTACCCTGTAAATTTCAGAGCCAGATCGGAGCAGGTTTGGTTCATCTTTGAAATCGTAGTAAATTATGCAGATGCGTGGCGGGGTGTCAGGGAATTTTTTTCGGGTTGTCCTCGTTTGGAGAACAGGAAAAACGCTGAAGGTTGCAATTTAATTGTAGATAGCTTAAGTGATTCTCTTGTTTGCCAAAAATGTAATCTAATTTTTATCAATCAACATTATTCAACAATATTCAAAATTTGGAACAACAAAAAATTACAATTAATCAATTTGGGGGAAACCTCACAGTTAAATTTCCAATCAACCTTTTTTCTCAGTTATAAGTACCTACTTTTAATGATAGCTCTTGACAATTAGGTAGACAATCACAGGTACCATTCAATACTTTAGAAGTCAGTAACAATTAAAGATAATAGTCATTTCGTGGTTTTAAATTTCGATCCAATCGATTCAGCAACCCCAAAACAGATGGGAACAGGATGTTGTAATGGTAATTTTCCAGTAGTTTCAGAGTTTCCTCCCAAAACTGACAATTTGGCCCTATGCTGGCCGTACGGAGGATGGACGTAAACCAACAAATTTCGAAAGGGGATCATTTTTTTGGAGATTGCAAAGGTTTATTATTGTGATTAATCAATCAAATTCGGTCTATTTTATTTTTTACCTATAAAAAGCTAGCAATGCTACAGGTCTTGGAAATTTTTGTTTCCAGAACGTGACCATAAAAGGCCGGGTAACGAAAGCAGAATCGCGAGTTGCAGGAATGATATTCACGATGATATTCGCCTTCTTCGTCGCTTGGACGCCATACGCCATCCTGGCTCTGATGATTACTTTCTTGAACACCGACATCAGTCCAGCTCTCGCGACGATACCAGCCATATTTGCCAAAACGAGTATCTGCTACAACCCTATCATCTACGTTGGACTCAATTCACAGGTAATGACTTTTTTTCCTACGCCGCAGTCGGATTTGCTTGAGGCTCTTCAGCCAATAGACTTTTGGCAACCCAATATAATCTAGATATTTTTGACATTGATCAATTTGAACCATTTAGCTACAGAGGCCGTGAGAGGGTTGTAGGGCTGGGAAATGCTTGTTTCTAGGAGTTGATAGAATGGACTAGTTTCCCCTTCTGCTGCCGAGGCGATACTCCCGCAGCAGCCAAATTATACCCATGAATTTTAAAAACTCAGGCTTAGCAGTTTGAAGATATGGGAAAAGGTATTACTATTAATGAGATCAAAATTGAATAAACTAAAATGTTTTGAAGTACATGAAAGCAAGTAGATACCTCGACTTTTAATTCACCGTTGTTTCTGAAGTATCTTCTTCAAAACGTCTCTTCCTCGTGGATTACGTGGATTCTAGAACAGGAATTCTAGAAATTCAGGATACTAGAACAGACCAAACTTGCAATTCGAAGGAATAGCACAGGAAATAACGGTCATACCAATAATGAGCTTCATAGCAACATGTAGCTATGTATATCAGATCCGGCTTCAGAGAAAAAAGTCTAGTCTTCTAGACAGCGTCTGCTCCCGTCTCTTCAGCTGTTTGTTTGGCAGGAGGACACACAAGTGACGCATTGCTACACAGTCAAAAGTGTACCAACTGATTCAAGGGGAACTATCCACATTCATCACACTCTTCGCTCCATTAGCCATTCGTCAAATTAGCCGTTTTGGATACTGGTGATTAAAATTTCTTTTCAATTCAACAACAGTATTAATCAGTTGGAGAGAAAACTTGGAAACCATTTTTTAAATGTGTAAACTATTTAGCTCAAACACGAAACCGTACCGACTTGGTTAGGTAAGAATAAAGTAAGTAGGTATGTAGGTTTGTGTCAGCCTCCTTAGAGTTGAACTCTGAAAGGTTGAACCCGATGAGTTTTCTTTGGCCAAGAGAATTGTTTGTGTTTATTTCTTAAAATCGGTGTTTCTGTTTTCTACCATCCAGTAAAATTTTCAAAAAACAATTCACCTGAACTTTGATCTCAACGCCTCACTTGATACTAGAGCAGCCAACTTTCTTATATTTTCTCAGATTGTGCGATCTAACTATGGTTAAATTTATGTTGGTAAATTGACCAAATTATTATCACCACATGGCTGTGTTTCTACTTTTGAATTATAAATGATGAATTATTGTACATCGAGTGACACCCCCCACCCCCCCCCCCCCCTGTAACACACCGAAAGGATGCAAAATACAGTATGTTTTCAGTCATATTATATGCTCCTATACTCTTTTTATTTTATTTCATATTGTATTACAAGATTGTACGATAATCAAACTCAAGTGTACATCACGAGCAATACAAGAAATTATGATTTTATAACATTTTCAACCGAATTGAAAAAAAAGTTTCCGCAGTATTTTTCGCGCTAGATCACGCATTGATGTCAGTTTATAGGCTGAGTTCGTATCATTTGACCCACTGTTACGCGAAGTTCCACACAAATTTGAACATCATTCAATTGATATTGGACACTATTTCTCATGTAGGGTTGGAACGAATTACGAATTCCTTGCGGAAGAAATGAATCAAATTTCAAATCTGCAAGAAATTTTGAAACGGAGTATTAGTATGTATATTTATAAATACATAATTTAATAGCATTTAATTTGTAAGTATTGTAAATTAAACAAAAAAATATTTGGGTATTGAAAAAAATATGTTGTTTTAATGAGAATTTCAGGATTTATTTAATAACAATCAAAACCAACAAACAAATTAACCACCTTAATGGAATTATTGTTTTGAAAGATGAAATTATATTTTTCTTCGTGGGAAAAACTAACATACTCTCGTTGTGGACCTCCATTTCCACTTTTTTCCAAGTATCGGAGATGGTAGTACCTACATACGCATAACCTGGGAAGATAACATTTTCTCAAGACGAGCTTTTAAAACGAAATATGATTGTACATGAATAACTCGTTCCACAGTTTCAAATAGAATAAACATTTCTACTGATGTATCACAGTTCCCGGTAACTATTGTACCGCTACCCACAGTAATTTTTAAATAAATTCGTATGCAACTTGAACCTTACTTACAAGAGTTCATTTTACGTATTTTGTCTACCTTCTCACTACCTTCGGTAAAACGTATTATCTTAACATTAAGGAAAATAACAAGGCTTTTCGTTCCAAATAAAAACGAAGTAAGATAGAACGTTGTCTATATTTCCACGAAAGCAAAGAGTTACACGATTTCGACGGTTAGGTCAGCATCAGTAACAAATTTGAACTTAGTCTGTAGGCTTTTCGTTATTCCCCAACATTCAGCTGATTAGAATCATCTACTTGAGAGCGAAATCGGTGCAATAGTGAGGTTTTCGACTCTTTGTCGAATCTTTCTTTAGTTAAAGTAATAATTAATCAATTTTTCTAATTATTTGTGTTGGCGAGGGGAAAATATAACTTAATTCTTGGAGATATCTTTAGCGCTAGAAAAATTGATTAATTATTACTTAATGAAAGTGTCATTAATTATTATTAAGTGAATTCATTTGTGAATTCAGTCCGAGTGACTTTTTCGGTCACCCTAACAAAAGATTTGTTGACACGGAAAAGATCAGTATTGTTTGTTTTCTTTGAAGGGGGAGTATTGGAAAGGTCGGCTGAAGCTTAAAGGCCACTCGATTCGCAATGACGTATAAATAGACGAAAAGGCAGTACTCTACACCTTGAGTGGTTTATAAAGACCTTAACAACCTACCTTACGGTGCACTACAAAGTCACAAAAAGGGACCCTATTAGAAAGATAATGGAAATCAACTTTGAAATATTTTCTGTATTCGTAACCCTTTTATCGCTATCGGAAAATACTTTCAAAACTTTTCTTTTTGATGGCAATGTGCGAATTGGAGGTTGGACTTTCATCTTCGCCAGATCTGTAGTGGCCGCTGGCCGGTGACAGCGTGACTAACATACAATTCTCGGGACAATCATAACTTCCACAGTCCGTCGAATCCTGATTGAGTTCTCAGAGATCGTGCCAATTAATCTCTCTTCGGACTATTTAGACGAGTTGAAAACATGTTGCAGGACGTCCAGACATGGTTAAAGATTAGTCGAGTGTCTCAACCAACCCTACCCATCTCCAGGGGTCCCCGATCATAGTTTTCTAAAGTCTAAACTACCCTACAAAGACTTGCCTTCACAACTCTCTGTGAAAATGATGAGGTTTGTACCCTGAACCGTCCGACCCAACAATAACCTACGAAAACGTCCCTAATCCTATTAACCCAAATAAAAACCTAGTAAAATAAAACGTTGTACCTATATGTTTCCACGAAAGTAATGAGTTACACAGATAAATCGATTTCGACGGTTAGGTCATCATCATTAACAAACATGAACTGAACGTACATCATAGAAAGCACATCTTATACAGGCCCAGGTGAAAGGAGATTGAATCTTATCGGCTCGGGGAAGTGAAAGGGACTGGGAGGACCAACGAATGCCATTCAAGGCTGACAAAGTGAAAGGGGCACAAACGGTAACATTTTCAAAATTAAAGCTATGATTGGACTCATTTAGATGACTTGCAAAGGCAGAATCACCTTTGTTGTTCCTGAAACCCTTTTCATCCCCTTTTATTCATTCCTTAAATTTCCTACCAGTTTGAACACAGTACTCAATCCCAGATGAACCTTTTAGTTTATAAACCACGTTTATCCTGAGCGTTAATTTCATCCTTAACCGAAACCCAAGAAGCTTTAAGATTATTTTTATTCTTGAACCCAATATTGAAACCTCTGGACGATAGAATTTTACCAATTTTATCTGAAATTTTCCCATAATTAGCTATAATAATCCACTGTTAATACCCTCTTCCAACTCAATTTCTCTCACTAAATTAGACACCCCTTCCCTAACCTTTTTCCTAAAGTCAAACAAATTTAAAAAACATTGGAAACCTCTATAGGCAAAATTCCCGTACGGGGCTAGTGTATAGATTTGTACTAACTTTCCCAAAAAACCAATTTGGCCTGTTGGGACCGTACTCAGTATATCCTGGTCGTTCGTTTAGCTGCATGTATCGTCAAACAACAGGCACTAAAGAAATTGAAATCTCTTCATCTCATCCGCTGCAAAATTACAAAAGCATTTACCACTGTGTTGAATTGCTAAATTACTGAGTTTCGAGACTTTACTCTTTATTCTTTGTATACGGTTTTACTCGTAATTTTGGTGATAACACAAATATTTTTGTTAATTTTTTTATATTATTTTTTCTTTTTTACAGTTCAAAAAATCTTGGAGATCGCTGCTGCGGTGCCAACACTGCTCAGACCCATCAGCCGAAAATGGCGCCCTCAGTCACCGGCACACCTGTCTCTCTTACTTCGGAAACTCAGTCGAGCAGACTCAGCATTTTAAAACCACCAAAGTGACGCTTCTTGAAGTCAAAGCATATCCCACTGAAACTGCTATTTGAAGAGTGTAGATGCTCAAGCTATATTTTCTAGAGATATTCTTTGGAGAGTAAAGAAAGCTGTGATACAGTTTTTGCTAGATCCAAATTATGGATATGTACGGGATACTGCACACAGTCATGTGATCAACATGAACCCGTCACAAAATGGTTGAGACGTAGACCTCGCATTTGAAAAATATCAGAAGAATCATCACACATTCTTAAGTAGTCTTGAAGATTTGAGCTATGCTAGTTCTAGAATGAAATAACTCGGTTCGATAATAATCCTGTGTTGGGATTCCGCGGGAATCTAACCGAATTCTAGCTGGTAGAAGTAATGACGAATACCAAACTTCGGTCTGCAAGTTTACATGAGTAAATAATTTTTTACTGATATACATTTTTGGATGGTTGAACGAGTTAGAGAAGATCCACTCAACCATAGTCAGTAAGGAGAAGAAACACGTGCAGCACAAACGCTCATCCTCTGTTTCTGTCGTGATTCCCGAATTTTCTTCTACTGATATTGAAGAAATAAGCTATGAGCAAAGACATACAAGAAATATATCTATGCCCACTTGATAATGATAAACCTACATGTATTCTGCCATCTAATTCAGTCGCCTTCTAGAGGTTGTCACAAATTGATCTGGAACAGGACTGAGATGTGGGCATTGCGTATATGCGTTACGTCCTGTTACGCCCAAGCGAGCTTGCCTTCGGACCTTCACAAAGGTCTGATTTTTTTTTACCAAAAGGGTTTAAAATAGTTTTTCCATAATAGTGTTCCTAGGTTTCTTTAGATAGGGAGTCGTATTTGCGTAGTAAATGGAAATTCAAGCACACTGCTGGAATTGACGTGCGTGCTTTCTCACATTATTGACGGGCTAGGAGTAACGTGTGGGCGATGAATGTTTGTTCAGGTCGTATATCTATATCGGTTTCTTTCTATTATTAGAAAAGATTGTCATCTTCTTGACGCTGTGAATAAAAGGTATTCACCCATGTCGAACGTTGTATGATGCTACCCCAAATCTGTGTTCTGTAAATCTAACTCTGAGTTTACGTACAAAATTGTAACCCACTGCAACAATTTCAATCAGGTGCACACGTCAAAACTCTTCTTCCTACAATTCCAAATGTGCTGCAAAGCTACAATTGGATCTACTCAACTTTCACAAGTACAGCAGAATTCATGCAATAATTACGTCAATTTAACATCAACTCATGAACAAGAGGTTGTAAGGGTTGCGCTTATTACACATACAAGTAGTCAGTTGATGACCAACAGGTATTTCTTTCAATTAGACCGCATGGTTAACCCAAAATGTTGACCAGCTGAACTGATGTTATCTTCTATTACGATGACAAGTACAAAATCGTAAAACTGGCTTGCGTTAGAGTTCCGTTCAAGTTGGACATTTGGTCCATTGAATCCTTTGACAAAGTATAGCTGAATACCGTAGCAGGACGCTTGAAGAAATGGCCCGTTGTCAAAACATATCCTTTCTAAACCGCCTGGGTTTTCGATTAATAAAATACTCATCTAACTTATACACGTACCAGAACTCAGTGAAGAGGACCAGAATTTGTTGTTGCCACTTATCGTAATCTCGTAATATTCTCTTCGAAGAACGAAATGGCCCCAATACCGGCGTGCAGTAGTGCGGTTGTCTTATACTCATACCAACGTGTTTAATTTGAACCGACATCCTATATCACAAAGTTAACGAACTAGGCCTTCGACAATAAACGACCGTGACCCTTCTGCTCCGCTAAACTTTCTTGAGCGACGCCTGAACGGAGTTTCATTCCCTCTATTTGCTCCAACCCCTCTTCAAGGCTCTTTATTCCATAGGTAATACATCACAAACCCTGCACAGCTCTCGAAATGTGGAAGGGAGGAGGGAAGGATCAATTTCTCGGAAGGTGTATGTTTCACGGTAGATGACAATTGATATCAGGTACACCTCGGTAATGTGCCAACTCTCGGGTCCTTCGCATGTGAGCGGTTTTTATTATTATTGTTATTTTTCTTTAATTCGTAGATTAATTGCCAGGTTATGGATTTTTACTAGTTCAAAGTAATGTTCCATGTTTGTCTGCACTGTGAAATAAAGTTGCGTGTAGGTACGTATTAATGAAGGAATTCCGTGTGAAATTGAAGGTTCAGTAGTCGCCTGTACCATTTGAAGCCAATTTCATTTCAGACAATAAGCCAGCTGCACTATTCCTTCTAAATTAATCAAACAATTGACAACGATTTTAATATGTAGCAAAGTAAACCTCGTTTTATTTTTAACTTTCGTTTATCGGTAGACTTACTCGAAATTTATAACCAAAGTTTCCGATCGATAAACGATCAACTCCTCTATATTTTCCCTGAAGGATTCGTTTAGGTTGTGTTAAATTTTTCCGTCACTTACTTATTCTAATCTCTATTTTCCTCTGGTGCGTTAGCCACAATAGCGGAGTTTATGACTGGAGCAGTCTCTGGGCTTCATTTTGAAAAAAGGTCTGACTTCGAATTATATCGAAGGATCAATAATTTTCAGGGCCGTTTTATTTGGAACAGACAGTACGAACCCTTCAAACCAGACTGTGAACACGTTTTCTGATCATTATCTCTGACAAAGCAACAACAACTTCCTACGCAGTGTCAAAACAAAGCGATAATGACCTCGCTTGACTGTGATTTGTTCTGGAAAGCAACTGCTCAGCACGCAGCCTCGATTCACCTCATCATTCAACCAGCCTCAATACAGCTATACGGCTGATATTTGATCCCACGAGATGTCATGGTCCGAAAAAAAAAACTTCCACAGTTGTAAGGGTTTGATTGGAGTTGATGTAGGTGGCGGTCTCTCTCTAGATTTCTCTCAAGGAAACTCATGAGTTTGAATCGTATCAAGGTATATGTCAATATTGTTTGAACGGTAACACTTCTAATCTATATTAACTTCTCTTAGATTTAAATAGATTATTTTATTTTAGAAATGGGAGCTTGTGAGAATCTAAACGACCAAACTAGTAATTAAATAGTAACAAAGATCCATTAAATGCTTGAAATTGCAAGCTTCAACTGTCAATTACTCGCGCTGAACTGGTACCCGTAATTTTCTGAGCTCAACTGTTCTACAGCCTAAAATTACAAATTAGGTACTTTCTAAGTTCTAAGAATAGCTATCATTATTGTTCCTAAGTCTGTCAAAAGCATGAAATATAGTTTTCATGAGTTTAAACATGCTTTAATCCTTTTGCAGAAAACAGGATGGGATTTTAGCTTAATCAACGTTTGAATATTTACCGTTCGAACATGAACTTCAAATTTTACTGTTTACACTAGTATTGTACGTAGGTATTTCAGATATCCGACTTGTTCACTCTTCCTAATCTTTATCTTCAGATAACCAGTATTCTACTTGCGATTTTCCAAGTGTCTTGACGGTTGGCACAACAAAACAGTAACTTTGAACGTTCGTTTTGGTAATCTACGTACTATTCTAAGGGTAGCCTTGGGATTTCAGAAATCCGTAGACAGGGTTGCCACTGCGACTTAAGAATTCATGAATCGCAGGCTCCAATTCAAATCTCCAAATTTCATTAAGCCCGGGACGGCTAAAATTGAAATGTTTCCGGGAAACAGTCGTAGTTCCCCTCCAGCATGGGATAAAAAATATGTGAAAAATTGATTACATGTCCCATTGTCCTGGGCTTAATTTACAGATACAAATTAAATAACCCAAAATCCCACAATGAACGCAGTATAATTTTTCCTTTGATGAGAAACCATCGAACGAGAACCAGTTAGTGCGTAACTGTTGCAGAAGGTTAGGGTTTTGGATTCATCATGTTATTGGTAGAGACGTGAGTAAGGTATTATGATCATTCGGTTCGAATTTCAGGGTAGTGGTGAAGAAAAAGTGTTCTGTTTTTGAGTGAGCAATGCTTTCATTTTGTCATAGTAAATTTTTCAGCAAGGGGTCAGCCTTTTTTTCTGTCTTGCTAATAATAAGAATTAACTAATCTACAAGACGTAGTTGAAATAAATCGTCTTTGAAACTTTCTTAGTAGTAGTAATAATAACAAGAGATGGTACAACCCTTATTTGCTTAATGCACATTCTGTCCATCTTTCTTGTAAAATAATCATACATTCGTTGCAATACAAGCTACAAATCATTGTACGTACCTACAATCGATCGTTATCTTTGAATGGTAACTAAAATTGTAGTCACGATTCAAAGGTTCCTTGAAAGTAAAAATTGTCATATTGGAAAGAAATATTGTACTTCAGGAACAATCACTCATTACGGTATTTTAACATTTGAAAAGATGTTTCTCAATCATTTGAAAATTGAAGCATTGTCAAATTTGTATCAACTCAAGTAATACAAAACTACCTAATAGTAAGAACTATCAGTCGCATATTCAGCGGGGGTACGACCGAGTGTGAAAAAAACATTTAGCTGAAAGTGCGTACGAAATGGAGCAGAATTCCAAAAACCACATAATTTTACCCTCACTCTGTGTCGAGATATTAATTGTTTAGTGTTTTTCTTTTCTAGTTAGCTAAGTCACGTTTTTCTACTAAAATATCCAATTGTCTCCAATCCCTTACAACTTTCCTCAATACTGAGAGAATGTTGTGGAATGTAGACTTGGCTGCAATCTGAACTCGAACAATAAAAATGTTTGACTTTTTCAATGTTCTGAAATTTTCGAAAAACCTTCGTCAGTAAAAGTTTAGTTACAAGCAATTTGGTCCTATGTTTTGCGAGTGTAATAGACAGTCGTGGAATGTACGAATTTACAAATTTACACAAATTCAGGTAATTCAGGGGATTTAGGTAATCATAGGCTTAGGAAATAGTGGGGGTCCTCGTCATTGTAGTAACTTGATGAATGATGATGATGATCCTTGGAAAAATTTAGTTAGGAACCCCTGTACTAGAAGATACATCGTCTGTCAGTGTTGCCAGACGTCCCTTTTGGTGGATAGATTTCCCTGTACTAGAAGATACATCGTCTGTCAGTGTTGCCAGACGTCCCTTATAGGGGATAGATGTCGCCCTTTTCACAATCCCTGAAAATTTCATCCAACACCCCCGACCTCAGACAGACACACAGACCGACACGGACCCAAATTTGTTCAGAAAGGTTTAAAACGCAAAATGCCTGTGGAATTTTTGATTTTGGAGACAAAAAAGTTTCACATTCCGAAAGTGAAAACAATGCTTCCTTGGTAGACTCGGAAGCAATTAAACCTTTCTGGCTATGAATTCCTCTTCATTCCTTTTGATTAACAGTCACCCTTTCTACTTCGTTAGCTCATGAAACCACTTCGATTAGGAGAAAACACATTTTATAAGCTGAGATAGGTAGATTGGGTATACATTGTCACATGATGTGGACAGCTCACTTCAAAACAAGGTCGAAACCACGCACCGTTACCGCTTTGACAAACCATAGTAATAATTGGCTCAACAATAGTGGTGACAGCAGAAGTAAACTGACAACCGTTATAGACTACCAGTGTCTCGCCCGAGCAGTGTTCATTTACTTCCGCTGTCAGCCAATTAGGTAGATGCAGACGTAAGGAAAAACTCTAAGGGCGTGGGTTTTGAGCCGGTGAACGGAAGCCTGTTGGCTTATTGCACTTTCCTGCGAGTTTTTCATTTAATCGAAGAGGCTCAGCCCCAAGGTGATGTGTGTGAGGCTTTCGATTAATTGCTCGCCAAAGAGGCTCGCCTGGCGATGGGTGAGTGAAGGGCACTTGAAAATTATGTGGGGTGATGTTTGTGTTGAAGTTTGTGTGAGCCCTATACGATGTAGATGAAATCCTAATGGAGCAAAGCCGGTTATAATGCCGACTGTTGTTTTTAATTCCCCGAGGTTTTTTTTTAATAGCCCTTCAGTAATTTTGGTGTTGGGTTCGACCACTATGAGTTTACTGTGGACGTGCCCTTGGATCAACTTCTAATGGTTTATTGGTTGACCCACGTTTTGATGGTCCTTTGGAGGTGGTTTTGGTCAACCGACTGATCGCTCAGGCACTATGAATTAAATTCAGGAGCCCTTCTAGCAAGCTCGTCATTCTTTTCATTACTTGTTATACTTCTATACCCTAGTACCCACTCCAGTCGAACCCGATAGTGTATGGATTTAACCTATGTTGATGAGGGTTTCATGTTGCTCCATACAACTCGCGATGAAATGGTTGGTGCCGATGGGAATGGTAGTAGTACTGCCTCAATGCCCTGCTGATTGTGTACTTACCTCGAAAGCACAGGCATCTTGAACTGAACTCGCTAGTTACGACGAATTCCCCAAAAATGCACGTTAATAATTATTGTGCTCTTATAATTAGCGGAACTAACCCATTACACCTAAAACCAATAGCTAACTACCGTAATAGCCATGAGCTAACACATCAAATTCACTAAAATTCCATGTCATGATTTTGACATCTTGTTATTTTAGCGGATTTTACTTCTTCAACAGAGTAAAAAATAATAATCACTCACAAGCTTCCCGATTAGGTGGGAGGGAATTAGGTGATATTGAGAAAATATTTTTAGACTGGAAGCTACGAATCTCCTTCAACCATTTCAAATCATATTTTTCCGGTGTCTGAACACATGCAAAAAGACTTGAGCATGGAAAAGTTTATGGCACAGAACTGGAAGGAATGTCATCAATTTGGAATCGTGTTCACGCTTTTTCCATGCATCAATCTAATTCAAAACATGTTTATTTAGACAAGTTGGAAGTGTTGAAAATAAAAGTTATGCAACATTCGAGTCAACTCGTACCACTAAAAAAGCCCTTTTGAAAACGTCAGGTTCCCTTTTATACCCCCTTTTTGGGATAGGCTGTCCCTCTTTTTGCTGGGAAGAGTCTGCGAACAGTGCTGTTTGATTATCACGGTATTCTATAGGACAACCAGGCCGAATGAAATGACGGGTCCCACCCCGAGCTCCAGCTGACCGATTCACGTTGGGTTTTTGCAACATGCTCCGCCGACGAACGTAACGAACGTAACATGAATAGGAACGGATTTTGTATTCAATTTTCCAGGAAGAAAGGCGAAATTAATAATAATCATATTGCAACTAGTAACATCACCGAATTCGTGGGAAAAAATTTTGTTTCTATATTGTGCTTCCCTTCTTTGTCGTGCACGTCATGGACTGTTCTCTTCTCAACGTTTCATTCCATTCTTCTTTAGGGTTTTTTTTTCCTGCTTACTACTGAAACTGCCTACCCGAATGTTTTTATAAATAGGGTTATTAAAAATATACTACTCTGGGTATTTATACCCTAGCACTTTTAAAAAGCCATATACATGTAGAAATGTCTCGAAACGCGGGCAGCTTTATGTGATACGAGAGCTGTTAGTGATCTCTTTACCGAGATTCAGCATTTAGAATAATTTTTTTTTAAAATCTTTTTTTTTCAAAAAAAAAATGTTTTGTGGCTTCCAGGTATTTTGTTTTCAATGCAATTTTTATAAAACAAATGTATCATGCGTAGTTCAAGAGACAATAGGTCAAACGCATTGGAAAGACAGTAGTTGTGAGAAAAATGAACAATGATTGAAAAGTTTATGAATACAAACTTTTATGAAAGAGGGAAGAAGGACGACAACAACAATGAAGGGTGTCAGAGGTTATCTAAGTTGAAATGTGAAAATTGTTTATTTGTAAAAGTGTACCATCAGGTAAAAATCATAGATTTCATCTGTAAAGAGAGAGAAAGTGCCTTTGCTTGTACTTGTGGTCTGTTGTTGTTCAGTGAATGGTTGTTAAGTTTGCTTGTGGAGAAAAATTATAAAACCTCGTGGCGTTTACAAATAACACAGCCCCACAAAAATATGTACTTGAAATAAGGGCCTTTCAGTTTTGTTTTGTTGAAGAAAACTCATTGCTCGTGATCTGAACATCCTAAACAGTACAGGAACTGAAAAAAAAAAGTTATAAAAAAAATCAGACTGCTGTAATAACGTTTTGAACATTCAATTCAAGATTACTCAAATCAACCTCCAGGTGACGAACCAGGTTCTTCCCTCGTACCCTTCATTTGTTGATGAAAAGGAGCGCTGAAAACGATGTGTGTTAGGAAGCATGGCCGAGGAACAGCAAGATTCACCTTGCTCAGGAGCGAAGGGGAGTCTACCTCTCCAGGCATTAATATCCAAGAGGCGTCTACGATCACCAGGGCCCAGCATCCCACAGCCACGACCAAGCGCATCATAATTAACCGAGTCCGAGGGATTATGAAGCTTATAGGCCACATATCTCAGAAATCTGCGGTGTATCCTTTCAATCTGATCAATGTGGCAACTATAGTAGGGACTCCAAACTACAGATGCGTATTCTATAACTGCCTATGATCTTACAGTAAAGTGGCCACAAAGTGTAGAAAATTGGTTATTTATCTAGAAAAACGTGACTTTATTAGAAAAAAACTCGGAACATCGCGCCTCATCTGGGGATGCTCTAGCTTATAGCCTTTGGCTAAAATTCTAGAAACTTGGAACATACTTCGGTGAACAACCGGAGTAAGACTGATTTGAGGACTCGGGATTAGGATCCTCATAGAAATTGAGCTTATTCTTATCTTACATAACACGTATGAGATTGCTGCATACTTTTATATCAGTGATAGCTCAATAACAATTATGGTGTGGCCAGAGTGATTTGGCAAGCCGCACATTGTTACTAACATTTATTACGTCTTATTATTGGATTAATATCTTGTAAATAAATGTAAACCTACGATATAAAAATGCAAAATAATTCGGGAGCTTTTCAACAAATGGTAAACAATTCTAGCGCGGCAAAAATTGTGGAAGTTCCTTTCAATGGCTCCGCTGAACGCGGAAAGCATTAGAGAGTGTTTGGTGTTAACGGGTGACGGCAGCTTCGTCAACGCGACACTAAATGTCGAGTGGGCAAATGAGACCGTTAGCGTGCCTTTTAAAGTGAAGGACTGCTAACTAACGCTTTGTTGAAATTTTTCGAGGCGACGTCATAATACCTCGACACACAGTGTAGGTGAAATGGTGCGGTCGGTACCGTTTTGCTCCACTTCACACGAACTTTCGTCTAAATTATTGTGTCATACTCGGCCAAAGTCAACCTTATTTAATCACACTCAGCCAACTACTTTATATCGACAGAGAGGTGGCTAAATCCACGTATCCAAATAATATTGAGTTTTGTTGACAAGACTAATGTATCAAGTTTATTATTATAGTACAATTAAAAAATTTAATTCAAAATACCTCGGACTAATCAATATTGCTTAAGTCGCTCGAAATTATTTGAAAGAATCTGAAAGAAAAATTATGAAACCTACATTAATAATGCATGTTGACTATACTTTTTATGTAGTATTCTTGATTTATTCATGCCCAACCTACGTAATTGCTGTAGAATGAAGATTTAATTAGTTTAATTTTTGACTTTTCAGTCACTCATTTTTTTCATCTCAACTTTCCACTAATTTTCATCACACTGCTCAGGTTTATAAATGTTTAATAATACCTACTTAGAATTGAAATATTGATAGAATAGCTACCAATTTAACCCATGCGCAGCCGTCCGTTAGGTATTGATGTTATTTTGAATTAATGGAATTATAGATTTATTATAGTCGTACGCGTTTTTCTGTGATTGATTTTTGTCCAATGGAGTCAAAACATTGGTATTGATCGATTTTACTAAGTCATCGGACATTATCCGAATTCATTCATACCGAAATGTTTATCGATATGAAAGGGAGTTAATGAGATTTATCTTCAATAAATGACTGTTGAAAAAATGTCGTCCTTGTCAGGTGTTGTACATATTAAGGTATGCAATATATTGTAGAAATAATGTATAATTGCATCAACTTTACCGCGCGTGGAATATTTCACATTCAACTAGAAATGTCTTTTACATTGTTTGCCAAACTGTGTGATTCAATTAGTCTAGATTATTTAGTCCGTTTACAATGGATCTTTCAGCTCATCAACTCAAATTATAATAAATACCTAGGTCTGGATGAATAAATTTAAAAAAATATACAAGTAGGTATGTGTCTACACCTATGTCTCTGATACGGTATGCAGCGTTTAAAACAACAGTTTTCAGTTATTGTTCGAAGGCCCGAATGATGTCAATAAGCTCAATAAAGATTTGGTCGTTGGTGATTGTTATCAATAAATGTTGCTAATCAAAATAGGCTTTTGATATCGCCATGTAAATTCCTCATGGAAAGGGTTTATTTTTTCATTTTGTTGTCCGTTATTTATAAGAGCTAGTTTTATGAAGGTTGTCAAAAAGTTCAAAAGATTTATTATTAATAAAACTCATCTCGTATTTTCACAGCTCCAGTTATTCTCAACCTTTCACATCGTACACGTATACCTAGAATGTTTCGCGCATAACCGTTGGTTGAAGTGGAAATATTACATTTTGAATCATCTGACAAAGGCACTGTCTCGGAAGAATGAACAACGACCATGTCGGAGCATCGCTCTCGAAACTAAAATTGGAACCTGAACTTGAACCTCAACTCGGGGTTACAAAGAGTTATATATCGCTTCAATTCGGAAGGTGGACGGGAAATATTGGTCAAATCATCTCACACAATTTTCAGCGAGATTGTATCATTAACAGCTGTTGAGCATGCGCGAACATAAAATTTAATTTAACAACCCAAATGTCTACAGTTTTAACGGTATTCTGATGATATTTTCAGGGGATGTCCGGGTTCGAATGTTCGGAATACCCATTCTGAGTTTCAGTGTTCACAAATCTGTGCACCGATCTGCTCATACCCAAATGTAAAATCCGTCATGCATCATTTTATGACTTTCTAACCGTCCGATTTTGATCAAATTTGATGGTTAAATTCATAATCATTCAATAACCATCATCTCATATCAATCTAAACTCAATTGTAACATCATTGTATCCACTACTTAATTATCTCGACTGGGCCACAATACATATCGACTCAGCCATTTGAAGACGTTGCTTCATAAGAACATTTATACTGTCAATCATAGTAACAAGTTTATATCCTACATCTTTTCGGAATAAGAGTGTATCAAGATAATTTAAAACATCAATTACCTATCCATTCTTGTTACATCTCTCAGCAACGCATTCGTTTTTGTCAACCCTTCACTAGAATTTGACGTCGTAGAAGAAGGCTAGAGAAGGCGACGTAGGTATGCAAGACCCGCAATACCGTCCGGTCTTGAAGGTTAAGAGGACCAGCGACGCCGCGTTCACACTCGCTTCGGTACCTTGCAGTGGGTACAGAACGACAAGCTGCGATCCAACAACTATAATTGTCGTTGCGGCGTACTCTCCGTAGGTACAAAGTTTGTCATCTTATTTGTCACACTTGCATTTGTTCCAATAAAAAATCCGCTAAACCTAATAATTAGGTTTACAATTATTGTAAAAACGACCAATTAATTTGGAAAATGGTTAGATTTGATTTTACCCGTCCTTTTTGCAATAATCTTGAAACTACCAAATAACTATCGAAAAATAATTTTAGGCTCACCCAAACTTACACACACTCATAGGTACCTTTTATATAAACTCAAGGCGGAAGTCTTAGTCCTTACTTAGCCTAATAGAAATGCTGAAGTGATGCTTGAGGTGCGGAGACTATTTGCACTTTTCATAATCAGTGGATAAAGGAATGCTCAAGCAATTGTGTGAAAAACTATCCGCTTTCTATAAGCAAACACATTTTTTCTGAACGATTACAAAGGTTTATTATTGAAAATAATAAACCAAAATCTTACAAGTGAAATAACTCAAAAACGAAGCTTCACCAGCTTTTTCAAGGAAGCACTTTTTGTTGGAAATTAGTTGCGAAATTGAGCCCAGAGATTTGGCCGTATCTTTCTCGGACAGCTGTATTTGGGTTTTGAAACATGAATTACCTCAGAAGAAAAACCGAATTTTTTTACACAGTGCCCAGTATACGTGTTAGAACGTAATATACCGTAAAGATTCAGCTATAATTATCTATGAATTAGTCAATCATTTCTTTATATTACGAATTTTTTTATCAATCGTTTCTTTACATCTCGTACTTTTACATTTATAATGTGACTTCATGTATGGGGAAGAGGAGGTTAATCGAAAGCTCAAAGAGGAGCAAAAAGTGGGAGGCGAGCAAAATCGCCTTTCGGGTCCTTCAACCGCAATGGCCGGCCGTGATGGTTCCATATATTTTTACGGTCAAGATATTTACGAGTAGGTACCGAAATACAACCGGAAAAATGGTGAGTATTCCCCCGAGGGTTAGGTATTGTCACAAATCTCAGTATGAACCGTGTCAGAGAACTCTATCAACTCCAGAGTTAGAGTTAACGAGTAGCCTAAAGGAATTTCTTCAGAACGATATTGGATCTTCAACAAGATCGCAACCAAAAATGGAGGTTCTTTAACCCTGAAATGCTAACTTCACGCCTCCCAGGCGTGTTTCTGGAAAGCGACTCTTCGCTTCCCTACTTTCCTTTTCCAGGAATGCTACCACGAAACCCTTTCCTACGGATCAATAAGTGGGTTGCGTCCGTTCGCTACACTTAAGTGCACTTGAGGGAACAACCATTAGTTTTCTGTATTCTTACGAGCCTGGAAAGGTTGTTGTTAGTATTTGGGGTTCATGTCATTCAGACTTATTGTAACCTATAACAGGGTCTCCCAGGCTTGGCATTATAAACGTCAGGGTACCTTTTCATGTCTCAAACAAGTCAAGTTGTAACGCTATGCACATCGCATTCACGATCCAGTCAGTGAAAATGTTATCTTGTCATTATGAAAATGTACCATCCAGGCTTAATGAAGAAGAATCTAGGTACTTGAAACGATATTTCACTGTTTTTAAATTATAAGTGTGTAATTATATTTGTGTTGTGTACTTTATTTATTCCTAAGTTAAATGAATTGAATAAAAATCAAATGGTAAGGATGACGATTTTTTCGAACCTCAAATCTGTTTGCGGCGTTATAAGTAATATCAGCAAATTTTAATGTTAGTAGTGCAGCGTTATAGTTTTTTGCTTGGAGATAGTTAACTTTATCGGTTTGCTCTTCTATTTCCCTAGTCCGTTACAAAAGTGAGATTTACACCTGCATCAGTCAGAGATGCTGTTTGGCTGCCATTACCTACCACGTACCTAATTACTATCCCAGTTCTCTAGGAAGACAACGGAATAAGCGGGGGTTTGTCCGCTCCAGGTGAGACTGATATCGAGGGCATGGAATAATTCCGAGCGATCCACTAGGAATCACGTTTGAAGGGGATGAGTCCAGCTGATAAATCGCACTTCAACAATGTTCAATTAAAGTCGTTAATTTTCCATCATCACATTTTACTAATTACATCACAAAAACCGGGCATAATTTCAAAGAAGCACCAGCGTTGGGGTACAAGAGGCAATGTTTTTTGCAAACTCTTAGTTTCGATGCATCTTGAATATTCAATTTCTCGGATTATCACGTTCTTAATCTGGAATAATAATACAAAACCTAAAATTGGGGGAGTGTTTCAATTTCTTTCTGCTGCGCGCTCTGCATTGGAGGAAATTAGGTAACTAAGTTATTCCGAAAAGTGGAGCTTCACGAGGCCCCTCTAACTAATTAAAAGTTTCCAACCTCCTATTAAATTCCAGACTTGAGGGGAAGAAACCTTTGAATATGCCTTTCAGACAATAATTTATGCGAGTTATCACCCATTTTAGTAATGAACATTCGATCTTCTCCCCTCAACAGAATCCACCAACGGTAGAGGCATGAAGAGCTAAATAAGGTAAACCTATATGAAGAAAACTTAAGCGCATCATTATTCAGGGAAGCGAAGAGACATGGTATATTAGAACGAATCTCTTCGCCTTATGAAGAAATAACAACTTTAAAACTAACTTTAACGCCCATCTGTTGAACTACCGGGTGATTAGGAACGCTGAGTGCTGTGATGACACTCCGACCGCAATTCTTGGTCAGTTCGTTTGGGAAAATATGAAATTTGCAAGGCAGTTGAGTTTGAGTTTTCATCGGAGTTGGATATCCTCCCGGATCTCCCATTTCCCAAGTTTGTTGTAGTTTCATCTCGTTATTCCAACTTTTGATTAATGAAATACCAACGTTAATATGAAACTGTGGCGAATTATAGCGTGTTCCATCTAAACACGTGCATTTCTTAATCTCACTGAACAAATCTGTATATAACGGGAACTTCAGTTCTCGGGCAGGAAATCACCGATAAACTTTTAAAAACCTTAACTTTCGAAACCCAACAGCATTCTGGTTTATATCTTTCAATAATTACCATATCTCAAAAAGTGATTGACCTACAAGAGAAAACTGTTTACTCCCTCCAGACGATTAACGTTTCAAGATTCTGAAAAGCGAATAACTCATGGTTCAGCTTATCGAATTTTCTCAATTTTTACCGTCACATTTATGTCAAATTGTGAGCGGATTGGAATTTGAGTAGTTTGCCAGATCAAACTATTGATAATCTTTGAAATTATGGTGAAATTCAGTTTCTAAACAGTATTCTACAATCAGTACGCCTTAATTTTGGGATTTCTAACAACTGTTTGCAATTTCTCTTTCTCTCTATCAAAGTATAAATGTTGATTGTTCGTCCGAGAGTGTGGAAAATTAGTGCTCCTCAGAAATCACTGCTGTACTCAGCAGTGCTCACGCACGTTCTATGCTACCCTGCTCATTACCGCTTTTTACCTTTCGGGGCTTGCTGATCAACTTTGATTCCGTGACTGTCAATGTAGGTTTATCCAAACCTAAATTCTAAAACTCTCCAGGTTTCAATCTGAGTTTGGTGAAATCACCAGGGATTGAGCAGTTGGTGCCTAGGTAGTTCCTTATGAATTTCACTGCCTCGGGATAAATAATAGCTTAAACGAATGCGCGATTTCCTTCAAGCGCCGATTGAGTGCTATTTTCGATTAAACTAGGTTCGTAGGTGGATATAGGTTCCAGAAGGGAACCTATGAATTAAATCATCATTGGCCAAGTGAGTATTGGGTTGGTACAAATTGAAAGCAGGTGGAGTCTCCGAGGCTAATGGTTCCATAGTGACAAACTTTCCAGGTAGTGCGTCGGTTAACCCCTAGAGTCTGGGGCTTAGACAATCTTATCAGTTTCATTCCTCTAAATGAATACAGCGGCTGCGTATGCGCAACGGTGAACTTCCCGAAGCTTCAAAGCTATTTATCGTCATCTTGATTTCATTCCAATTTAGTGGTGTACTGCGACACAACCTTTTCGGTGATAGGTTACCAACCAATGTACTCTCATTTCATTCAGAAGAGCTTCTGCAGGAAATTGACAATCAAATTCGCAGTAATCGGCTGACCCTTGACACTCTTCATTGAAAAAAAATCAAAGACAAAAGGAGGGGAATGCTGACTCGTGGTGTGTCCCTTCTTCACGACAACGCCAGACCCCACACCGCTCGCCAGACCCAGGACCTGCTTGTGTCGTTTGGATGGGATGTTTTGACCCATCCACCATATTCACCGGACTTGGCGCCTTCGGACTTCCACCTTTTCACCAAATTGAAGGAGTTCTTGGGTGGAAAACGTTTTTCCAACGACGAGGAGGTGAAGGGAACTGTCGAGAAGTGGTTTTTGGAGTTGGAGCGAAGTGTGTATGACGAGGGCATAAAAAAGCTGGTGCCCAGGCTGAAGAAATGTGTTGAAGTTGGTGGTGATTATGTAGAAAAATAAGGACATATTTTGCTACATTTCCTCAAAATTTGAATAAAATATATGCATTTTTCGATTTTTACCAGCAGTTGTAACCTTACTTTCTGGACCCTCGTAACTAACGTTTTAATTATTTGAATTAATTTATGAATACCTATTCTTCTAATTCATCTTAATTTACATAAACCTATACAAATGTAAATCTCATCTTCCGAAGTTTGATGGACTTATTTTTGTTATGGCATCCAAAGAAATCATCGGTGTTGGTAGAATACCTCCTAACCTAATTATTGAAGCTTTGTGTTTGATAAAGTTCAATTCCTTCCGGTTTGTATTAGATGCAGCAGATAACAAGAACCTCTCAAGTCCAATTTATATTCCACTAGTTGTCAGCTGCTTACTCTCTACCCAACCATTAGAAATAACATCTGAACCGCTATTATAAGCCATTTATTTTTGAATTACCTTTTGTTACATTGGGATGATGGTGAATAACCATTAAACACTCAGGATCAAAAATATATATTTATGCGATGAAATGGTTAGTTATAAGGATTGACTCATAAAGAATTGAAACTGTACACCTGCCATGACTATGAAAATGTGTTAAAACTTCGAAGAGATAATACTTTAGTGCTACAATACTCACCAATCAAAATAATGATCATACCAATACCATGAAGTTGTAATTGTTATTATTATGCTTTCGTAATTTAGTATTCATCGGTTTCTTTGACATGGAACACTTTATAACCTTTACCTAACAGTAGGAAAACAATGCAAAACCAAGTCACGAAAGTAGCTTTGGCAAAATTTATCAAAAAGTAGATTAGACAAAAATGTTTAATATTTATTTCATACTACCAAGAAAAGAAAAAAAGACGGGGTCCTTAGTTTTGAACCGACCAAAATTGTTCACCACCACACTCTTTCATTTTCACACACTCTTCCGTAGCTAGAATTTACCAACCCTGCAGTCCTCTCCTCTATGTCTCCTCTCTTGCATTTTCCGATTTGTTTATAAAAATGTTGGAACAATAAGTTCATTTTCATATTCTAAATAATTAACTCGAGATTCCACATTTGAAGTGTGACCTTCTTTTGACTCATGAGCAGGAGGGAAAGTATGGGGGGCAATCCTAACAACTGAGCAAACTTTTAACCTATTTGTCCTACAAATTACAAAACAATGGATCGCACAGCCTACTATGATCAACTACACTGATTCCGTAATATTCGTTTCACGGATATATTGACTCGATTATCAATCACATTTGAGCAAATCCACACACCTCCCTTTACATAGATTAGACTAAATTAGCTATACAATTACTATCCATCGTGAAGGATATCAGATATTTGAAATTAGTATCTACATAGGACAATGGAAAAATATTGCATTGTACCTTCTTGTTCATGACGACTTAGCCATAAAGCTTTTAACATTAGGAAATATCAACAAATTATAATTACATAGATTTTTTCTGCATTCATGTACATTAGATTACGGCTATTAGATTTTGGCTCTCTGTCACAGGCTCACACAAAAACCAACCATTGTGTCAAAAAAAACTTGCAACATGATTGTATGGACTAATTTTTCACATTTATCGTGACACGGTTGTTTAATTGTGTTGAAAGTTGAGAACTTTGTGTGCAAAATAATTTTTTAACTAAGAAACGAAAAGTTTTATTGCGAAAAAACTTAATCTGAATAATATTTATCAATTGAAAAAAAGATTTTGGATTTTCGGAATCTTTAGCATCCTTATCCGTTTTTAGCAAGTTTTTTATTTAAGTACAATTTTCAGCATAAATGTAAGCTTCGATAATTAAATGGCCGACTTCATTGTTGATAAACATTTTTGGAATAATATCCTGCTAAAAAAAATATATATATTTATTTAACGATTTTTATCCGTTTTTATCATATTTTGGTACAATTTTGAAATTGACCAATTTATTGTAGTAAAAAAGTATTATATCAGGGATAGTTTTGCTTTCGGATTTTGTATTTTATGATTTTCTTACCCATTGCAATAGCTTTGTTTTCTATGAAAATTTCGCTAAAATGTGTGACGAAATCAAAGGCGGTGCGGAAAGGAAGGGTAAGTCACGTGCCGCACATGAAAGCTCTCGTTTGTCTTGGGTTTATGATCTCCTATTTCTTTCCGTCTTTGAAAGAATTGAAGGGTGTTCACCCTGCGAGAGAGTAGCGCAGTGTGTTGCACGTGAACCGGCGCCCCGTCAAACTCAAACAGCCTTTGATTTCAAGACAGGAACTATTTGAATGTCTCCTTGAATGCGAACCTCCTACGTTCAGTGTAAGTGATACAAAATTGAAATAAGGATAAAATAATGTCAAGAACTTGGTAATTGTTCTTAATCCCAAAACCAATCGAAGATCGATAACGGGTTGAATTATTATTTTTTCCAATGAGGATCATGATGTTGACACATATAACTATAAGTAGAAAAATATATCACAGCAATTTGATGTAAATATGTACAGTGCAAACTCGCATTATCACATTTCAATAAACAAATCAAACGTTGATCATACTAGATAGTATACAATTAACAAAAGATTAAATTAGAGTGCTCATAAGAAATTAATAACTGCAACTCTAGTTCAAATCAACCTAGTTGTACATTTTCAGATATTCAGATATCAATTACAAAGGAACCCTTTGATTACAATTCATTTTAACAATTCAAAAAAGATATGTATATCACTTAGATCGTCACAAAGTTATTTTATGATGCTCTTTTTACCATAAAATGCACGTTTTATGTATTAATCTTAAAACACGATTCAAAATTTTCCTGATATTGACTCCACTTGTACAGTTTTGGGTGTCGGTGACTTTTCTGGAGGCACCCCTGCTGCCCCTTTCCTCTTGTAATAGAGGAATGCGCCAAATCCACCCAAGCCGATACCTACAAAGAAATTATCAAAATTATCAGGGTGAACACATTGTTCTTCGCATAAATAAAAAATTGTTAGCAATCTCTAACTATTATGATGTCAGTTACTCTGTTGGGAATGATATTAATAGTGAAATTGACGAGATCTGCTAGCACTTCATTATGCAGACCGTCTACGCTATTTCCCTAGACACCCCCAGCGAACCACCTGCACTTGTTGCTGATGGTAATTGTACCATCACCATATGGATGAGACAAATCAAAGACTGCAGAGCGCGTTCTATGGGCATTTGTATTCGTGTCGTCACCTGGTCAGACTGCTCATTAAAAACGCTGCAAAAGGATTACAGAAAGGTTTACTATTTTTTTAATTACAAAACGCTCCCTATAGGATCACCGAACTACCAGAATTGGCCATGTACATCCAGAGGTAATGCCTCATAGGTACGCTTAGAAACACGTGGAAATCTAACTGAAATGTAAGAATATAAAATAAAATACAAGTGACAAGAATCCAACAACCACCGTCAACTCACCACACAGTCCACCTCAACTGAATTGAAGCGTTATAGATAGTGCAATCGTAAACAATCAACCGTCCTACATGTTGAAGAATTTAACGGCTTGTACGGCCCTACCGATTACCTGACCGATTTTTTAGTTGGTGAGTGAACGGATGATCATACTCATCCGATTTAAGGAATCGATTTTTATCTGAATCACAGAAAAAAATAACCATCGAAAGTTTTTTATACCTAAATGCTTTGTGAGTTCGAATTTTAAATAATAAACCTAATCAAGAGGCACATCCCGGATCGTTTTTGCATTTTTTTAATCCGAATTTGATAAACTTTGATCTAGCAGTTTCGGAGAAAAGCGGATGGTCTGATTTGTAATTAATTATTTTCAATAATGAACCTTCGAAATTGAACAAGAAAAAAATTTAACTCTCTCAAAAGTTGTTTGTTTTTGGACCTTCCAGCTTTGTCTGGGGTGGACGACAATAGGTCACCATAATAGACTGGGATGTCAATGCCTACCCAGTAATTACCAGGCAGTTAGTGCTTGGGTCCCAGGCAGCTCCTGACGACGGGTACAAGTGCTGTTCACTGGGCATTCAGTGCTCGGTTCGGCAGGGTGCTCAGGTCGGGTAGACAAATGTGCCTGGGAAGGAGGTGGAGGTCAGTGGTTTAAAAAAAAAAAGTTGTTTGTTTACGTCTATTCAAAAAAATCGAGTAAACAAACGCCATCTGAAGCTACTGGACCTGTTTACAAATTTATCTAAAAATTCCAACATCAATCTTTGATGTGGGAGTAATCTCTGCATCTTGATCAATCAGCCATGAGAGATCATATTAAGGATTTATCTATCAAAAAACTGAAATCTCAGAAACCTTCGATGAGAAATAAGCTCAGTGAGTCGAATGAGACCACTTTGGATGCTGCAGAACCATCCGTTCGTTCAGTTTGAAAAATTGACGAGAAGTTCCAGAGCCGGGATGGGTAAATCCCACGAAGGTGTGGCGATGGACAGCATTGAGAGGGAGGTACCCACGTCAAGTCTGGGGCGACTCGAGGAAAACCCACTCAAGCTTTGGGGCCGTAAGTTCAATGGGATGTATAAGCTATACCGCTTGGCTGGCAATAGCCCATGTAGCATGGTTGTTTTCATTTTGCCCTGAATCAGTTGGATTTCTAAGTATGTTGCCGAGTGTAGGAAGAATTATCCGTGCATGCGTAGTCCAATCACGGTAGTCCGGTGATCCCTGTCAGAGGGTAATCGAATACAGAAATAATGGAACTTTTTGTAGTAATTAGGAGCGAGTTTTTATTAGATTTTTGAAATCCACGCGCCTTGAAGGCTAAACCAATATCTTTTGAGAGATGGTTGAATTCTTTTCTTGTCGATTACAAAGGTTCGTAACTTGAAAATAATAAACCAACGTCTTTTGGTCCCATTTAACTTGCTCTGCATACCTTCCTCGAGATGACTATCCGCTTTCTTGAAGGTTGGGATCCTGGGGGAAAACAACATCATCACATGCCCTCAGAAGCCGATACACCGAGAACGAACAGGACACACTTTCATCTTCACCGATGTAAGTCAAATTGCACCATTCACAGTATACGCATTTGTACCAATTTTATCGTTTTAATGCATTATCCATCTATCCAAAAGACACCTGATGGCAATAGCGTTGCTCTCTGAATCCCCAACAACCAATTCATTAAACGCTCATGTTCCACGTGTTGCGTCTTTAAATATAATTAGGTAGTGTCCGTAACAATTCGATGCCCTGCCGTTGACCGATTTCAAAGTTAGTTCATGATTATTGCAAAATTGTTGCTTTTCTTCTAAAGCTCCTCAATCGTCGTCCTTCGCCGAGTTTTCCTGTTAGTTATTCAGTTAGAGTCTGTAAACAGTAGACGTTGACAAGCTATAGTACCACAAAGACTGATTATTAGTATCACGACGACGATCTTGCCATTTCTTGTTTTTCAAGTACCATGAATAGTGGTAAACCGAAGAACAAAAGGAGGGTTTTTCGTTCAGCTTGTCATTGAATGGAGCAGAATGCGGCTCAAAAACCATGGACGGTACCTAAGTAGTGAAATATCGTAGAATGTGAATACATGGAAATATTATATTACCAATCCTTCTTTCTCTCTATTTTTCAGCAATCAAACGATGTACATGATTCACACAAAGATATGTCTCCGAAACCAAATTTAAACGCTATTTACACCCTCAAGCTTCAATTTATGATAAAAACTCCTTAAAACTTTAACTTGACGGAGCCCGGATCAATTGAGTGGCTCCTGAAGCTAATGTATACGCTTTTACACCCTGAAAGTGGTATTTAGTTGCAATTTTGCCCTTAATTTTCACCTCAAACGATTACCTAACGCTCCTACTAAATTGGGACTTTCCAATCCCCAGCAGGCCGCTACTATAGTAATATTCAGATAGTGTAACAAAAACCGTTTAAAAATCATCTATAGGCGCTTGATGAACGGAATGAATGAAATACGGAATGATAAATTTTAAAATTTGAAGAGTATTTTTTTGTATTTTACTTAATGACATGGCTTCCAGTCCAGAGATGATCCCAGATCCCTAGCTTTCTGTTTCAGCCTTTACCACAGAACAACAATCACAGTTGAATGTTCTCTAGCGGAGTGACTCAGCGAAACGGTATTAGAAAACGAGTCTCCCATCTGGATAATCCTTTAGCACAAACCCCTTATTTTCTGCAAACAACCCCTTGAGTTCCATGTAGATTAATTTTCCTCTTCGTTGAATAGTTGATGCCAATACTGTCTACACTTTGATGTAGGATTAACGCAGTAACTGAAAATGAGAGGTAAGGGATGATAACAGAAGAAAGACCTAATCAGAAACAGTACATTGGTTGACTGAATTTTCTTCATGGAAACGTATCAACGTTTCAAGTCAAATACAATGAATCTGAAAATGTGATAATTAGTTTCTGCACAAGATGTAGTCAACGAAGTTCTCTTTTCTTGTATTGTAAAACTAAAATCTTATTGAATAGATTATAGACACATTCTCACACTACCCAAACTAAATCCATCATCATCATCGGCATGTTTTAAATAAATTTACAAACGGTTAATTGCAACCTCATTTATATACCAGTTGTTGAACAGTTAAACTTCAAACTATACCCGTAAAGAATGATGTATTTATGCCTTTCTGTCAAATCTTAAAAAACAGTAAGAACCATTTTTGAAATTTAATGTATGCATATACCAACGTGTAAAAGGCCAAAACGCCCAAAACTTTCCTTTTTTCTAAGTGCCAAACTTGGATTGTAATTAATAATAGTTCATGTGAGTGTACAACGTTTGGAGCGTAGCCTCGAAGTACCTTTTGTTGATAGTCATCCAGGGAGAATCAACTTTTTAAGGTCACGGAGCTTGCCAACAGTAAACTTTCTCTGCGGTTGTTTCCCCACCTGCGGACCGCACAATTCCTGAAGCAGAATGGTTTTGTTGATTTTGCGTTTCACTCCGAACGCTATCATTTTTCGACTGTTTGTGCGCTTTCCACGTCTCCCTTATTTGCCTTGGAGTTTTATCAACTTCATGCGTTATTGTCGGACAAAGAACTAAGTGCCAAATCACTACATAAAGGTTTGTTCTTTCCGCATTTGACTGCCTCTGTCGACGCGGAGATCAGCGAGGTGGTGTTATAATGGGCTGCTATCATTCATCCCTATCCAGCGAAATTGAATGATTTCTTCCTCATCTAATGAAATTAAATTTCAAAATCTTGTGAAGACTGAGCAAACGGTGTGTGCCTTAAGTTATTGTTCACTTCAGTGCACTTGTTTCAATCAATTATTCGAATTTGAATTCATGTCCGGCCAGATATTGTCTAAATCCATTTTCAGCCGTTTTTCTCCATGATTTTTATTTCGACCGAATGTATTCACCTATCTGAAAAATATTATCGTTCTGAAAAATTCTGCAATGAAAGTTTTGTTCTTTCTTGGTTAGCTATTTTGAAGTTCGTTATTCTGTTGTATTCCTCACAGTTATTCTTACTTCTCATCCTTATCCATGTAGTAACGCTAGAATAGTCGAATGGCTCTAGAGAAATATATGAAACGATAAGAATAGCTCAAGCACATAGACTGCCATTGATCAGGATGTAATGAAGGCCTACTTAGTTACGGTCTTAGTAACCAGTTAATTTGCTGCTCTGTGAAACTCAAGTTTCCATTAACGCAACCATTCCTAACCAATAGTTAAAGGAAGAAAACTGAAATCAAATGAGTAGTTAACGCAGTGAAATTCTGAAAATTGTATGAATTGAAATTGGAATGGAACACATTTTAAAATGGTATTGACGGAAGACATTTTATCATTACTTGTTATTAAACGGATTCCGGGTATTTAAGCAATAATTATTGGTCTTTCCTAAGGTTTGCCCACCAGCCTAACTTTTTGATTATCTGCTATTTCGAATCTTGGACATTTAAATTTTTCCCAGGGCATGCCCATTACGTCTCACCACTACCCAACATAATCTCCTTATTTCAAGTGGTGAATGCGTACAAGAAACGGTTAGGTACAGATTCCACACAGATCCAGCTACCTAGGTGGTTGTTAAAAAGCAGCATGCAACTTATTTCATTATGTGACCACAACTGTTATTTGTTGCCAACCACAGGTCTAAAGTCCTTCAGGGAGAAAAGGCCATTCCGTAAAAGTCGCCTATTCAAATGAAATGTTGGGTAAGACTCTAATATCAGTGGGCAAGTTCATTTGACAGTCTTGAGAACCGTGTCAGGTACGGGGAACGAGTAAACGGGCGCCGCTTGGAGGAATAAAAGTGCTTCATTATCATCAGGAGTTATTACTTCACTAAAGAAAAAATTGTTATCACTTACCCAACAACATCAGAACCCACTTGCTGACGCCAACTATCTTCATGACACGGAAAAGATTGGCATTGAGAATATCGATGAACTTTTGATCCAACTCGAGACCCTGCAATTCAACGCAGAATTAAAATAAAATACGTCATCAATGCATCAACATAGGTTTTTGTGTGATAAAACACATAATGCGTTATTACATTTCTATGATCTATTTTTATTGTACGAGTATCATTTCAATTTTCCATTTTTATGAATTTATCATTCTTCAGATTCAAAGTAAATATCATCCGACCAAGTAAATATTTTATTTTTCCCTTGCGATCAATATAGATAATAAAGAGCATATTTGATCTTTAGTTAGTTGTGACCAACTTCCAACATTTAATTAATTTGTATTGAAAATTTTTAACTGTTGAATAAGATTGTGTGTGTTAATTTAAATCAACGTAAAAATTATATTATTGAATAAAAGGCACAACAGTGTTTTTACTTTTAAATCCCTATATTCTCCAATATCATAAATATTGGATGTGAATTTGAAAAGACGAGAAGATTTTCAATTCACTGAAAATGAAAATTCAAAACTTAAGAGCAGACCATACTTTTGTAGAGACATCCCATTCCAAGCAAGAGGTGGCCAGGAGGGAGAAACAATAATGAATGATATCGAAGGACTTTTGCCCGTGGATTCAACAAGGTAGTTTTTTGATTCGTGAAAAAGTTCACGTTTGGACAGGAAGCCAACAGAGGGTTAATCAGTGTAAACATAAATTCTGATCTTTGCCGACCACCCTCGCTGTGAAAAGGTTATTATCTATACATTAGCCCAAAACGTTAAGAGACGTTTTCAACAGTTATGCATCTACAGACTGTTTCGCACTCCTCTCTGTGAGACTGGCTGCTGAAATATTGACTAGTCCTCAAAAGTAACTGGTTTACTAGGTATACAATTTAGACCCATTCGTTTTCCCCATTAAAGAAATTATCGACCGAGCATCCCGTCTTTCGCTTCATCTACAGCAGTAACACTATGAATATCCCAGAATCAGCTGCAAATAAAATTGACTGTTCCCTTAGTTGCAACAATTAGCAGCAAATACTTTGATATACGAAATTCTTATATACAGGGTGTCCCAGGAGTTATGCACAATTCGACTCCTGCGTGTTCTACAACTCATTTCCAAACAAAAATGCCTCTTAGCAATTTTTTACCAGAAGCCTCGTTTCGGAGTTATTCGTGATTTACGATTTTTTTCGTGTTTTTGATCTTATGTCATTAAAACTGTCATGACTCCCTCAATTTTGGATGTAGTCCAAATCTAATGACACCGTTGGAAAGAGCGTTAAATTTTCTATCTACTTGATGCCAGAAAACATTTTTTTATAGCATTGAAGATGAGCGATTGCTGCGCGAAATGGCAGTTTTGTAAAAATCTCAAAATCGCCTGTTTTTCATCTCGCCCAGAAACCCCAATAATGCTTGACGCAGAACTGTGCAGGCCTGGTAAAACGTGCGCCAAAATGTCAGCTTTCCCACGGTGTAGTCGTTTCGGTTTTTAAAAATAGTTTTAGTTAAGTTAAATGGTGTTTAACTGCAGAAAAATATGTGTTTTCTGTTAAAATTGAGGTTTTTCCAAAAGGCTCGACGAAAAAAGGTTGGAGGCGGGATATACGTAACTTTTCTCGCTAAATCGAATGGTGACAACGCCAGACCTCTCAAGTGACGATTTAAGTTAGTTTTGTCGGATGCGTAAACCCGTTCGTTTGTGAACAGCGTCCACGGCATTTCTAAGCTGACCGGCCAAAGTGAAGATAATCGAAGAGCCGAAAGACGGCTATTGTTTGATCTACAAATATTTTTCCTCATTCTATCCGACGTGTTCGCAATGGTGTGAGTTGTACACAGGAGGAGTGTGACTCCCATCCTGCTTCAGAAGCATTACAATTGGCAAAACCGTATACAAAAATCATGTCAACATACTCACTTGTGGTAATGCTACTCTGCTGAAAGCAACTCATCGCAATAAATCTTAAATGAACACAAACAATAGCCGTCTCTCGGCTCTTCGATTATCCTGACTTTGGCTGCACAGCTTAGGAATGCCGTAGATGCTGTTCACAAACGAACGTTTTCATTCATTAAATTCATTTTCATTTTTAATTTTTGAATAGGTATTTTTTTTTTTGGTTTATATCTTAACAATCTTGTTTAAACTCTAACTCTTTATATGAACTCGATTTAAATCCCAATATCTTACCATTGTCCTACAACTGGATAACAAGTTTGAGTAAGCAAACATTTTACTAAAACTGAATTTGATCAGAAGCAACCATCAACATCAACATTGCGCCACCCAATGCTACGGGGAAATCAGAATGGGGTTGGTAATACACGGCGCACAAAGCAACCCCTCCTTCAAGACCTGTGGGTCGTGCGGGTCATTGCATATCTTGCCCCTGACCAAGACAATGCCTCCTCCGTAGCTTCCCCAATTTTCAAACATTAGGTCTTCTTTAGTTATACTTTGTGTCCCAGGAGTTATGCACAGTCCGACTCCGAACAAAAAGGCCTCCTTGCAATTTTTTGCATCGTTTCCGAGTTATTCGCAATTTCAGATTTTTTCGAGTTTTCGATCTATTTTGGAGGTAGCTCAAATTTGATGAAACCATTCGAAGAGCGTTACATTTTCTATCTATTTGATGTCAGAAATTTTTTTTATTGCATTGAAGATGTGCAATTGCTGCGCCAAATGGCAGTTTTGTCAAAATGCCGTCTCTCGGCCCTTTGATAATCCTGACTTTGGCAGGACAGCTTAAGAGTGCCGTAGACACAGTTCACAAACGAACGAGTTTACGCATCGGACAAAACTAAGTTAAATCGTCACTTGAGAGGTCTGGCGTTGTCATCATTCGATTCAGCGAGAAAAGTTACTTATATCCCGTCTCCAACCTTTTTTCGTCGAGACTTTTGGAAAAACCTCCATTTTAACAGAAAACACACGTTTTTCTGCAGTTAAACACAATTTCCTTAACTAAAAATATTTTTTAAAACCAAAACGACTTCACCGTTGGAAAGCTGACATTTTGGCGCACGTTTAACCAGGCCTGCACAGTTCTGCGTCAAGCATTAATGGGGTTTCTAGGCGAGATGAAAAACAGGCGATTTCGAGATGTTTACAAAACTGCCATTTCACGCAGCAATCGCACACCTTCAATGCAATTTAAAAAAAAGTTTTCTGACATCAAATAGATAGAAAATGTATCGCTCTTTCCAACGGTGTTATCATATCTGAGCTGTATTCAAAATTGAGGGAGTTGTGACAGTTTTAATGACTTAAGATCAAAAACACGAAGAAAAAAATCTCAAATCACGAATAACTCGGAAACGAGGCCTCTGGCGAAAAATTGCTAGGAGGCATTTCTGTTTGGAAATGAGTTGTAGAACACGTAGGGGTCGGATTGTGCATAACTCCTGTGACACCCTGTATAAGAAAACCCGGGTTTCATGTCTGATTTCAGCGAGGAAACTCTATAGGATTTTGCATTCTGTTCTAACTACTGCATGATAATTTCCTTCTTTTGCCAGTGAGTTAGTGAACATGTTTGGTTAGGGAAAACATCTGTCAGTATGCTATCCTTGTACTAGCTCCAACTCGTTTCCCCTTTAGTGGCACAACATGTCGGGGCAAAGCTATGTGAAATACGGACATGGAAATCGATATTATACACCACATGGGTCCCGCTTTGAAATGGGAAGGAGAATGGTGCTCATGGAAAAGCAAGGAACACGGTAAAGGTTCTAAAAAAGCGAGCTTCACCGTTCTTCCTAGTTACCTCCTCCTCACAAATTCCAATCATGCGAGTTACATGAATAATTATATTATTGCATACAACACCTGCTACGGTTCTCGGGGAAATCTTCAACTCAGCTTGGGTTGGTGCAGAATGGAAGAGTTGGCGTTATGGAGTTGTTCTTAGTTTTCCAAGGACTAGCTGATTCTAACATCACAACTACACATAAATATAGGTAGGGCTGTTTGAAGTTTTCTCCCTGAGTAAAAATGCTAACATTCATGAATATTACGCTTATCGTAGGTCAGCGTTCCTCAAACTCTTTCCACCCCAGGCAAAAAAATGAGAAGTCCCAAAGCAAGGAGGGCATTGGAGTGGCTACCAAGTTCAAGGAGTTCAAGTCAACAGTTTGCTCTGTCATGACATCTGTAGTAGAGATTTGAGGAAGTAAAATATTTTTGAATCTATTGAATATTTTGTCCATCGCCTCTTTGATCTTCGTATCTACCTATGTACGTGCTGTTTCTTGGGACGGCTTTGACATCAATCGACCTCCAAATCTTCCCCTGTGCCCATATCACCGTTTTGTCAGATGAGTCGACTTGAAACCCATAGACAAAAATTTTGTCTTCGGCAGGGGAATGAAGAATAACAGCAACGTTTGGAGGTGGAACTGGACCTCAGCAGTAAACCGAAAACTATAAGCTCACAAGGCGATGTTTAGAATGACTTGTTTTCGTAATAGAGAGAGAACCGTTCAGCGAATTTATCTACGAGGAAGTGCCGAATATTCACGAACTTCAAAATTACTCTTGTATTAATACTAGAAGAAATCCAAACAGGCTTTTAAAGCAAATGGAGGTCTTCTTGTCCTAAACTATGAAAACTGTCGCACCTACAGTTCAACGATGTTCTATGTGCAATAAAGAGACTAGGGAAGATATTGTCTAATTTAGGGCTGTCTGACCAATACTTGCAGAAATACGTACAAAGCACTTTATTACGCCAGCCTTTTCGAGAATGGGAACAGTTTTACTACTCAGAAAATCGAACTTGGACGTATTGGGAGAATATTGGTAGTTTACAACAAAGTGTAAATGGAACTCGTCTCTGAATTTGGTTACAATTATTGATTGACAAAATTGTTGAAAACAACGGTCAACCATTCATTGAGCACCATTCAATGACATGATGGGATAAAGAGAAGATCTTATAATTCAACCTCCGTTCAATCCCAAAACTTTGGTTTGGCATTATGAAATAAGAGGGAGCTCCTTCTTGGTACCCCAAAGAAAGCCTTAGCGTGTGAACTCGAAGAAATATAAACAGAGCAGAAATATTCATTTCATGAAACTCATTCGGAAAGAACTATGATGTCTTTTTTCCCCGGTATCAATTCAAGAGCGTTGAGTTCAGAATCCTTTCAGCTCAAAGGGGTAGAATGCAATCGAAACGCTGAAGAAGTTATAACCCCGCCTGAAGTCTTCCCTCTTGTTCCTGTTGGTTTTGTCGTATTGAATTCGTAATTAACAGAAAGTTTTAAATAAATTCAGTCGGCCTTTGGAACATGGAGTGTTTAAAGTTTTTGTCGTGATTTGTTCTTCAAACAGACTAAAAGCGATGCTTTCGAGCGGATTAAAAAAAAACTTGATCTTCGTTAGTTCGACAAATAGTAAGTGCTATTCACCAAGTGAAGGGAAAGCTGCCAACAATTAGAATTTTCAATGAATGGACATTAAATAAAGGTGCACTGCTGTGCTCTTGAGCGAACAAGACGTGAATACAATTAAATATTTCAATAAGTTTAAGTATTAAATACAGACATTTGGCAGGAATTTCATGAACATTAATGTAAACTGGCTGCCTAGTTAGGTAATATTACAGCAATGGTTATCAGATCTTCAACCATAACTACTCTTGCAGATTGGAGTCTGATGGGTACATTGAAAATAAGGATTAAAGAGTTTTAAATTTTCCACATTGATTAGTACAATGTCTTGTTAATTCAAGGTAGTTGTAGAACGTTGTAGTAATAATTTTGGTTTATTATTCAATAATAAACCATTGCAATCGCTCTTGAAAAAAAAAAAAAAAAAAAAAATCTAACCCCCCTGAAAATTTCATGGTTTACGTTTCAAAGGGTGTAGAATCCGAATCTGCAATAAAAATTTTTCCGTCCGTCCGCCGTACGTCGTACGCGGTACGCACGATTTTTCCCAAACGGCTGGAGCAAAATATTTGACATTTTCAGGAAAAATCAATATTGGTCCGACAACGCCCCAATTCTTTAGCCAGCACTCTCACTTAATTTAAAGTGCCCTTTGAGGGTTGTCGAAGTTTTGTAAAATCCCTAAAAACCTCAAAAAAAGTCGAAGCGGCCTAAATTTGGACTCTTTTTGAAGAACTTTCCATGAGAAATCGAATGAGCCCTTCCCCAGGTCCGTAGCTCAAACCATTCCCGATGTACGGCCCGATTTATGGTGCACATTTGCGTTTTTTTGGTTTATTATTTTTTTTGTTTTCATCGCAGTAACCTAGTGACGTAGTGATGTAATGTGGATGGCAAAATGTAGTAGTGAACTCTGGCAAAACCAGCTTCTTTCACTGTAGCCGATACAAGATTTGAAGCATTCTGATACGCATGAAACGCTGCAAATTCTTTCACTGGGGTTTATTATTCAATTGGCTTGCGTTCATGATTTGAATTTCTACTAAGCTTTGGAGTGTGCGTGTTTCACAGGTGATAGAGCGATTATTGAATTTCAGGAGGCACACAAATATGATCAACAATCCAAATAGGTATTTTGGTTGAGAACAGATTTACGTGCTCTATGCATATCTCCTGAAATTCAATAATCGATCTATCACCTGTGAAACACGCACACTCCAAAGCTTAGTAAAAATTCAAATCATGAACGCAAGCCAATTGAATAATAAACCCCAGTGAAAGAATTTGCAGCGTTTTCTATTTAAATTTGCCCTAGAAACGCTTCTATGAACTTGGCATATTTTCTGCACAACTTAATTATCTATGTACTTAGGAAAGGTTACAACGTACAGAAATTCCTTAATGCTCACTCCAATTTTGTAAAAACTTTCAGGGATTTCACGGATTGATTCCAAGAAAAATCACTATCAACTTCATTTCTTTTCAATCGAAAAAGAAGTGCAAAGCGAGAAATCCATGTAAAAAGGAAGAGCTCCTCGGAACTGATCCCAACTTCCTCGACCTTCGCGTGAAAAAATTGTTTTACTTATCAAACACTTTTCTTTGTCCATATCTCAAATAGTCTCCCCAATCTATAAAATTATCATTTGCGTTTGCAAAACGACTACTCAACACTGAATTAAACACCCTCATATGAATTGAGAAAGTCCCTGAGGAAGATAGGATTGAGGATTTCTTCAGTTTTGGCATAGTTCGATATCCGCCCAAAACAGTTAGTAGAATATTGTTATGGTTAGAATAATGGAATCAAGTTCTATCTCTTGTTGGACGAATCCCTCTATTGTGTTATAACGCAGTCGAGTGTGAGTGATCTCAATACTTTGTCCACTGACTTCAAAATGTTTTGTAGTGTAATTCAAGTCTGCACGTGTACATTAAACTCGGATCACCCACACCACAATATGAAGTTGGTATAGTTGATTACTGCCTCTGCTCCCATCCCACCGTTCCATCCACATAAGTCCATCCAATTTGCTCTATTCGCAGATTCCATGTGTGAGTACTTATTTAACAAAAGTAGGATATCAACAAACCGTTCTGTTCGCCGCTGGTTTGTTTGCTGCGAGAGAGAAACCGTTCATCATAAAAATCGTACGCAACCCTTTCAACGCTGATATCGTAGTAGCCCTCAATATTCTTGACAGAATTAGAGCAAAAGGAACCATAAGGGCAAGACGCAACTGATGTATGAAACGTCGGAAAGAGGGATATAGGAGAGGCAGGGATCGAAAAACAAATATACCGAAATAAGTCAGACTTTACCCTGGGGGATGAACCTCGGGAAAACTTATCCGCAGCGCCAGCTGGGCTTAGTACTTTATCAACTTCACAGCTCACTCGTAATACCATTACTCCCGCGTACAGAGAACCCCCATTTCCTCATCAGTAAGACAATGTAGATAAACTTCAATGTCAAAATCCTCAGCAATGTGATAGAGAAGACTTCTACACTTTTTCTCCAATTAGAGATTTGATTTTCATACTCTTGTTTAAAAATCAACACCCCATTGCATGCCATTCCTATTAGCAATTCCCAACAGAAAACGATCCTATTACAACAGGTCCTACTTTTTGCTTCCGAGTCTACCAAGGTAGCGGAAGCATTGTTTTCACTTTCGGATTGTGGAAATTTTTTTGTCTCCAAAATCAAAAATTCCACTCGCATTTTGCGTTTTAGATCTTTCTGAACAATTTTGGTTCCGTGTCTGTCTGTTTGTCAGCAAATCCTTGTTACGGGCAAAACTACACGAATCGCATAACTCCGGGAGTTCTAGACCACTTTAAATGAAATTTTCGGGGATATAGTCCGATTTTGATGAAATTTTCAGGGATTGTTCGGTTTGATGTGTAGATGGTCCCCTATAAGTTTCATGACCCCCGGATCAATAGTAGCCTCTGCGCATCCGCAAACGTGAAATCCTTGTTACACGCATAACTCCGGGAGTTCATGACTGATTTCGATGAAATTTTCAGGGATTTTTCTCAAGTTATGCTCCTGCATAACAATAAATTTACCCTAATTCAATATTTACTTCGCCTAATTGAACGAAGTTCTTTAGCCAATAATAATTTTCAATGATCTATACAGTCATGTTATGGATACGAGGAAGCTATGTGCCACACCCACTTGGCAGACGTTTTTTTTTTTTCCGTAGTGCTACAGTATTGGGTCCTTCAATCTAGCTACGAATATATCGGTTGTTACACGTGTTTAGTCAGTTATTTATAAGCCACCTCCAACATTTATCTGAATAAAACACAAATCTGAAGCTTTCACCTCCCGAAAGGAATTCATTCTGAAAAAATACCCACTAATTCTCAATGCTGCCTAACTTCTGGCTGCCGTAATTGATGTCATGCTCAGAAATCAGATGATTGGCCTCAAGTTAGTTCAATACGAATTTCACTTCAATAAAAAATCAAAGCCAATAGCCTTCTGGGCTGCTCTTCTGAGCTGGCAGCCAAAACGCTCTGATGGTGTATGATCTACGAGCTTTCTACTTCAGGTTTGGCTCACGCTTATTTGATTCAATAAACAGAATGGAGGAACTGTTCATATTCAGCACATTGTCGGGGCTTTTAAGAAGCAGCCAGGGGTTGAAGGGGAGGGGGAGGGTTCACAATAGTTAATGTAGAGGTAAGTAGTAACGTTTAATGGATAGTATTTAAAACTTATTTTCTATTTAGCCTATGGAGGCAGTACGAGGGAAAGGGGTATAAAGACTGTCAATATTAGAGAGAGAGTGAAGAGATTAGATGGAGAGGCTGTAAATATGACAAGAAGGTGATGAAATGGACTAATTGCCGCTTCCAAGGGCTGAGGGTAAGCCTGCTATACTCCAAAATACCCTGGAAGCTGAGAAGTTTCAGGTTTATGTTCAGTTTAGCAGTTTCAAGACACGAGAAGGGGAACCATTCCCATCCACCACGTTTAGTGTTCCACCCTTAGAGTAACACAGGAACCAATCCCCCTCATTTTATCGCACCATAATTATCATCATCTGAATACCCCGTGTTTCTTTTGAAAGTTATGTAGGTAACGAGGAAGAATCAATAGTACTGTTACCTCTTCAATCCACATGATAGGTATCATGGTCGTCGGCAGTGACTTCATAAAAGGAATTTTCTTGACGGCGTGCGACTTGATGTTGAACTGCAGCCTCTTCCTAGCTCCAAGTGGAGTCCCCGTGATCTGTGGAAAGCGAATAAAACGTACACAATTAACCAGACTAGGTATAAAGGTTATTCAGCCGTAATAAACTGGAAATCCGTCTATTCTTTCAAATTTAATGGGATCATAATTATTTTTTGTTGGAAATAAGGTTACTACTCCACCTCCCTGGCACTTTTCCAATGCTCATCTGATGACCAGAAACTACCTACAACAATAACAAGTACCTACATCCAATCTATGCTTCAAGAATGGAGGATCAAGAGGACTTCCTGCCGTCTCTTCGTCTTTTGTTTCTGCAACACCTGCGCTCTCGTCCTACGCATCTCCTTGAAGAAATCTTTTATCACACTTAATTTCCGAGACTTGTACTTGTGGTACCTTTGTTTTGGTTAATACACCTCGTTTTTCGTTTGACTAAATCTTGTCTCTTAACAAGTGATTACCAGTATTTTAAAATAGGATTAAACCGTGAAGTTCATTGGAGTGATGACACAACGTTCTGTAAGTATTGCAATAATTTGTTGAATTCTATTGCATCACGAATCGTTGTAGTTTTATCATCAACATGTTTTGATCGCGTTACAAGTAGTGAGTCAAGTATAGCAAGCTTAGACTGTCGTCGGTTTTCAATATGCACATTTTAATGTCAGATTTCTATAATTTTTGCAGATACTCGTACGAATCACAGTTCCTGACCATTACATTAAAATCGGTCCATTAATCTCAGAATTCCTCATTAACCAATTTTACTTTCGCGAATACGCCACAGCTATTAAACAATCGAACTCAAAAATCGAAACAAAGCTCCCCCCCAATCAGTAGTGAGGAAGCTAATTCTATTGTGAATTTTTGTTTAATTAATTAAAAAATATTGATTCATGGAAAACAAAAACTTTAATGAAAGGCATTAGATTAAATCTAATGCATTAATTTTTTGTTCCACACAGGAATGACATATTTCATTATTTACTACATAGATAGTAAAAACGACGTACCTCTATAATTTGTATTCGAAAAAATAGAACATCCCTGGCAAGGATGTGTCAATAATCGATGCTAGTATAACAATGACGGTGATGCATCGATACTGATTATAAATTAGAGAGCCTATCTATATACAAATATACGTACTTGATTAGGAAGACTGTGCTACTGCACTATATATTAAATCAGTTAGATAAGATTTATTATACTACTACGGACATAAACCGTAGTTATTGTACTTTTTTATATCGAGAATCTACCTAAATCGAATTGCAGGATTTTTTAAAATCATTTGTTTGTATACTTTATGTACAGTGTGCGTTCCTTTACCGCTATAATCTCAATCTTAGCTAGTTGTATGCTTTATGAGATAACGGTATGAAGTGAAATTTTCTGTAACGTGTGAGTTTTACTTTACGGGATTTCTACACCCGGTGGCAAACGGTTATTCTTTGTATGTAACGTCTCTCTCACTCTCTCTCTCTCTCTTCCCCTCTCTCTTCTTCTCTCCCTCTCTCTCTCTCTCTCTTCTCCCCCCTCTCTCTCTCTCTCTCTATCTGCCCTCATCGACTTTCTGAGTCTGTTAGAAGATTGTCGACTTGAGTGACTTCGAAGTTTCAAAACTTTTCTAGCTAAAGACAACCACTTCAACAAACCTGTTATGAAACTTTGACTTTTTCTGTCAGTGAACTTTTTGTTTTCCAGTTTGAATACTTCCAGCTAGTTTGGATCCTTTCATTCCCAAGTGTGCTGTGATCATTCAAAACTGAATCCCGCTACTATATTTTACGACTTTTATTTTCTACGCGAATATCAAAATAGTTATGTACTCACAGGTTCGAAATTCAAAAAAATTTGATGTTTTTCTTCTTCTGGATGAAGACCTTCCACTTCATCGAGGTAGCTTGGGTCTGCCAAATAGTAGTGGGGAAGCGTCAAAACTATGGGTGCGCCTGGAAAATATCGAAGCTGTTATTTGTATTTCTGGAGTGACGAACATGAAACAAAAACATTGATTTGGACGAAATATTTTGTATGTAATCATAACGATTTGCGCGAATTACAAAATTGATACGGTTCAACTGTTGAAACTTTAACATTGGGAACTAGGTAACACTGCAAGAACAATAACCTAGTGATTCAAGAAGGAAATAAAACATGGGAGATTAAATTGTGATGTATGAGTAACAAAACACTATCACTGGATAATTCAAATAGCATTTGATTGAGTTTGGGAGTGTTTCATTAAAACCGTTCAAACGCCACCTTTCTCTGTCTCCTGTGACACGATTGCAAGCGAAAACGCTTCATTAGGTATTACCGTTTTTATTATGAATGTAGCACCGGTGTAAAGGGACACTAATGGCCTGAAAACACCATAAAACGGAAAGACAACAGGTCTCTTGTAATCTAATTGAGCGGCAGTGCATTATATAATTTAAGACCTCGAAATGGACGTAAAACAGGTTTTGTCGTGGGTGGTATTTGTAGGTTGACTGTTGAAATGAGAGAGGACAGTGAAGCGTAAACCGTTACGAACTTATAATAATATACCACATCCGACGTACGCACTAAATCATTCGGGTTGAAATTGTGGAAACCCGTACCTAGAGAAAAGACCGAGTTTACAGAAAAAACGTAGTCTATTCATACAAAATTAACGTGAATAGTTATACAAGTTAAATCGATTTCGAGGGTTAAGTCATGCTCAGTGACAGAACTATAACGGCCCGATGTTATTGGACGGTCACTCACCGTTGGTAAATTGTAGGGTGTGGTATGGAGAGATCCACATGAACAGGAGGATTTCGAAGCTAATAGTGAAGGTGACGCAGAAAAGTTGTCGCTTATGTAAGTACTACGAACTATTTTGTTGTTCAAGTAATACTTGAACCATAACGAATGAATCGTTCCCCTTTTCAACAGACAAATTAGAATGGTAGAGAATAATGTAACAGGATATGGAAAAATTCTGGTTTGAAAGTATTTCCATTACGTCTGCCTACCCTTCTGACATATTTTATGAAAAGAACCTTCAACATTCTGAAAGGTTATGGAAAAAGAGGCCACCAGCGAAATGGTGAACGAAGCGGTGCGACGTATTTTTCACCTTCAGAACACGTTTCTACTTCATCACCTCACGTTCAAGGAAGTAGAATTGCGCTACAAAGGTTATTATGGACACATCACACATTCGTGCTTGTACACCCCACCGGGCTGGCGATCGCAAAAAAAAAAAAAAAAATGCTCCCAAGAATAATCTCAGGTACGCAAGAGAAAAGAGTCGGACTATCATTTCCTGAGCACCAAGATGAGCCGTTTGCCGAATTTGGAACGATCCTGACATACAGGAAACGAAAGTTGTTCAAAATGGTCTAAAATGTAAACGGCGAATGCAAATTTCAATTATGAAAAAAAAAAAATTCAATTCCCGAAACTGAAACAAAGCTTCAGCCATCTAAAGGTTAGGTCGGAAGCAAAACTCAATTAATTTGGCCTAATTTTTTTGGGGAGAATTCTTTTGTTCACTCCACCAACTCAACATCTGCCATCCAACTCTCTCCGATGCGAGATTGCCTTGGAAACACTTCTTTCTCAAGGGTATGTCGCAACACAGGAAACGTACCGTGTCCATGCAATAAACAGTAGAAGTGGAGAGGGGGTGGCAAAAAAGAAGAGATCCCTCGTGAAAAGCGCTAGGCCGATATGCATGCTACCGGAAGACGTTGAGAAGGGTTTCCTGACAATGGCCTCTTATGGATCGAATGAGTTTAAGAGCATCTTCGGTTCATCGAGAGAAGCCAAAGAAACTGGCCGATCGAAGTGCTCGAACGGATACGCGGCAGACAATGAGGAGGTTACGGAGATCTGTATGATAAAGGAACCAGTTTTTCGCTGAACTGGGTGAATGGTGAAGGGTGACTGCGATTGGGGACCCTTCAGAATTGAGGCAAACGCAAAACTGAATCAATATCCAGTTTCGGGCAACCAAAATCATTTTTAGATAGGTACATTAGGTTTTCAGTGATACCAGTAAGCAATGAACGTATTGGGTAGGCATTTCTAGCATGATTATATGATTTGACGATGAAGCTGTCCTTTCGTTTGAAATCCTGTATTTTGAAAAATGTTGACACGAACGAAGAAAGTGCATTGTTTTCGTGGCACAAGCATGGTCAGGGCACTTCTGGTTAGGCAAAAGTTGTCGAGGCTTCTAAAAAACCCGAAAATTCGAAATGGCTTTTGAAGGAAATTGGTTTCCCATGCAAACGGGACGAACAACATGGTCTCTCATGCCACCAGCAGACACAAATTGGAACACTAGAAGAAAACGGTGAACTTTTGGGCCTATGAATTCGCATTGGTAAAACTCCCCAAGGATTCCGCCGGGTCAGAATAGAGCGGACAAAGAATTACTGCAGCAACCAGCATATCACCAGGAGCATACTTTGAATACTTTCATCGGTTGTCCCGTTTTGAAAAAGTAAGTTTCCTCAGCGGCGTGAACCACATTTCTTTAGTCTCCCAATTTTCAAAGGAAAGTAATAACTCAAATTGCTGAACTTTGGTAAGAGATTCCTAGGCCTAAATGTTGGACAAATGGCCTAAATCTCCCGGACAAATGGAACCGAATTGGCGCAGATCGTAACCAGATTAGCCCTATTATATTGGTTTCCTATGTTGTAGAGATTTCAAAGCGTGGGAAATAATAGCCCATTACGTCGATGGAAATCTTTAAATTACTGCTGACCGTTTCTAAAATCTTTCCGTCAATTTCATCCCTCAAATCTCCTTCTTTGAGTACAACCATCTACCGAAATATTCTCCTCGGCTACGAAGGTGATGTAGCCAGGGACGTAACTAGGGGGGGGGGGGGGGGGGGTGCCCCGGGCGCCAAAGTTTAATAGGCAAAAAAGTGACAGCTTACCAAGTTCTTTTAAATATTATGACCGTTTGGAGTAAATTTGAAATATTTACTAAAAGGAAAAATAATATAAATAAGGAATGCAATAGGCCTACAAGAAAGGACAAAGGATATAGAAAACGTATACTTCGCGAAGCAAGAACTAGCCTTGAGCGGCAGTATGCAGGGTAGTTGACGAGGCGAGTCTACTCCATTCGAACTTTTGATTTATATTTGCCAAAACGGCCTCCATTACGCCTATCCCAATATAACAACAGCTTTGAGAATTTTTCTTACAATACCCGTGTGTGTAGCATCGAATGAAAGAAGTTTTAGAAAACTGAGGATAATAAAAAACTACATCAGGAACTTGACAGGACAACAACGACTAAGCAACTTGCCCATCATATCAATAGAGCACAAAATAGCTTCAGCACTATCTTTTGGTGGTATCATTAAAACATTTGCAGCAAAAAAAGCCCGACAATTTTCATTTTAAAGTTTGTTTAGGGCTTTCATTTCGTACAAAAATTTATTTATCATCTATTAGTTTGTTAAATTTAATAAAAATTATACCTATGGTATTTTACATTGAGCACTTACTTACCAAACCTTCCTCCTTTTAGTAAAAGAGTTTATACATTGTGAATAAATCAAATTAATTATATTTATATTTTGGTTCATTGGTATATTAAGATGGTATGAGTCATGAGATATCGGGTCTATGGGGGGGCGCCAAATTTATTTCTTGCCCCAGGTGAAATACGGGCTGGTTACGTCCCTGGATGTAGCACAGCCTGGACAACGAAGTCAACTGCTCAACCAGGTAACTTAGTTAATTCTATCAGGGTCGGCAATCACTCCGGGTGTATCGGAATACTGCAGACTCAGTGACGTATATATCCGTAAATTGTAGGAATCTTCTTCTAGTCACACAAACCAAGTTGGGCAATAGAATCGCTCTCCCGAATTTTAACAGCACTTCCATTTATGTAAAATAATTTGCATTTAGCAAACATAAACTACCACAAGAACAAGATTAGAAAATTAAGAACCCTAAATCTACTTACGAATTCTCCACAGAAACGTGCCAAAAAAATGTCCACATGTTTCCCATCTCATTGAAGCTGAGCAATGTACATATATAAATAATAATAATGAATATAATATATAATTCACCTGCGCATTTGGTAATATCCATAGCTCCTTTCTTCAAACAAGTAGTAGGTGTGGGACAATAACATTTTTCATCTTCGTTTGCGGACATATCACCAAGATCTGCTGTGTAATGGTTTCCTGGGACTCCTTTGTATGTGATTTTATATCGGAACTTCGCTCCCAAAGATCTGAAAATCATACCCAAACGTTATCGAAATGTAATTATCCGGTTAACAGCTAAAACAAACGTTTCATAGTTTCATATTATTGCAGAAAAAAAATTGCCTCTGTTAAATTAACTCGTTTAACGTTTAATTAAGTAAGTTACGTATCGTAACTTAATTTTATTTTACTTATCTTTTTTTTAAAATAGTTTATTGTTTTTTAGTATACCACTTTCATTATTTTCTTCCTTACTAACGAATGTAGTGATGCTTTGTACTCGCTGCTGGCAAGGATAAAACAACATTTGTTAGTATAAGTAAAAAATACAAAGTTAAGCAGATCTGCTTCTTAATGGATTTGGATAATAGTTACAGAGGTTGATGCAAATATTTAACCGACTCCAGCGTTAGCGATACGATAAAACTTCATGTTCACAGAAGCTCAATTATTCACGAAATTATGACACTCGAATTCCTGACGGACTAGAAAGTAGACGCTAGTTATAGTGGATTCAACTCCAGCGCTGATGGAAGGAACTGTAATTCAAGTAAGTTAATCATGAATACGTAACTAACTTTAGATTAAAGGCCCAAGATGGTTTCAGCTGAAACTAATTATCAATCATTTAACCATCTAGGAGCAAGTTATAATAAACAACAAAACGGATTCGTATTTATCAACTTCCTCCCCATGTACGTTCGAGCAATTGTACGAGAAATTATTGTTAAGGAAACATCGTAGGCATTATTAATTCTAACGGATTTAGTTGATTCACAAAGGTCCGTCTTTTTAAGAATTGATCTGTATAAATGTGAAATGTTCTGTAAAAATCAAATAAAACTCGGCGGACTTTTATTTAAAAACAAGTTGACATACTTTATGTTTAGTTCAATGATCATAAGTTCATATATAATTCGCGATCGAGAAAATTTACATAAATAAAATGACTAGAAATTTATAAGGATGTAAATATTCTTATGTTTCTTGGTCCCGTGTCACCGTTTTCATTTCTGGATACCATCCCCTTGTTCGGTCCTAGATACCATAACCTTTTTCGTACGGGTTTGTCGCAACTACTACACATGGATGTAAATATTCTTATGTTTATCGGTCTCGCGTCACCGTTTTCGTTCCTGGATACCAACCCTTTTTCGTTCCACTCCCGCGTGACACTTTTCTAGTTTCCATGAAAGCGATCTACGCTAAAATTGACATTTTATGTTTAGAATATAAGTAATATATAATTACAGAAAATCATTGTAGATATTTAGAAGATTTCAAGTACACTCGCAGTAGAAACTATTCGACCATTTCTGTGCTAAAGTATAGCATTTCGAAATAGCAATAACTCTATTCTGAAGAGATCCGATATTTACAGGGAGTTCAGTTTTTCCATAGGATGCCTTCACTCCGGTCACATCCTACTTCTAAATTTATCATATTTAGTTTAAATTTCAGTTGTTCTATTCGTGGGTTTCTGCGTCTGTGTCAATGAACACCATTACAGGAATTTTATATCAGCTTTTGTTTCGCACATAAGCACTCGTAAAGGATGGTGTTCACATAGTTATATTTATGACGAAGTCATCCTATCGTCTTTGGGACATCTAGAAGTCAATTACAAGATGTTGGGAGACACACTGATTAGGTAAAGGGCCCTTGCGGATAATTTCTTTTCTCATCGAGCTATTGTGCTGAAATATAAATGCAGCTCTTTTTAGGCATACAATTGCAAGAAGACACGTCGAGTTTAGATAATGTATCACAAACTGCGTCTAATGAACATGGACAAATGATACACGAAGGAGGGTTATGTAATCGAAATATAATAAATCTTTTTGTTATAATTTGCAACCTTAGTTCTGTGAATTGAATGAGGTAGCTCGGGTTGCCATCGATCATCCGTTCCCTCTCCGTTAGAGAGAATCGGGAGGGTTTTTCTTTAACTCAAGGGTTGCGAAGACGAGCGGCTGGAGATATCTCTTTGAACACCATGGATACTGGACGAATATACTATTCATAACGCTATCTCTCAAGCTTCAATTCAGTTCAGTAGAAGTTCAAGAAGAACAAGCAAAAGCCTTATTTCTACCTGTACAATCCACTTATTGTGCTCCCTAGTCTATATTTAAGGAAGCTTAGTTTTCTATGCTAAGAGATGAAACTTTTTTTCTAGCCGAATCAAAATTTCCCCTTCTTTTAGTTTTTCTTTTATACCATCTTGAACAACTTTCTTTGCGTGTTTGTCTGACTGTCCGTGAGTCGGCGGCCCGTCTAACGAGCTTTATTCCTACAGCTTCATGCCATTCAAACCTAATCTAACTGGTTGTATACAGTACATTTTACTGTTAAAACAAAAAATTGTTCGAACCTAATGAGTTTATATGGTTTTTGAATCACCTCCGAACTTTGTTTCGTTTGTGATTATTATCATTCACATCTCGGAGTCACAATAAACCCATTATCTACATAAATACATTCTCCTTCTTCGTTTATCGTAGTTGACATTTATTTGCTGTTAAATGTTCCAATTATTGCGATGGGTAGCGAATGGCAGACAAGTAACTGAATTTTCAATACCCTTGCTTCGAGAGTAGTTAAAAGAGTGTAGTGGGTGCGTAAAAGTTTCCGAGGGTCTGTTAGCATGTGGTGGCACGTAAAAGTTTATTTGGCTTAATAGGGATGGGCTATCAATTTTACTGGGCGTTGTAAAAAGACGTTGTTGGCCAGAATCCAGAAGTACCACCCTTTTTCTCCGTCAACCCACGAAGACGTTTCGTAATCAAAACCGGGATCTTTGTGTTTTCTCGGAGACGACAACTAGTCGCTGAACGTTTTTCCTTGACTTGAAGGCACGAACGAGTTCTATTTACATTCCCAAGCCGTAGACGAGCTAAACCAGATAAACCCTTCGTTTATTTTTCCACAATTTTCATCTTTGCACCTTCAAGCAGACCTCGTATATATGGACAGCAAATGAGATATACGTATCAAATGGAATGACCAGATCTCAGCATGTGGTTTTAAGCTACAATCGATACTGCCTTATCACACTGGAATGGGAGTGGCACAATGTGAGCATTTTTTATGAAAATGATTGACTACTGGTCAATCCAAAGCAAGGGTTCCTCTTCCAATACTCTGAGGAATTCTGAGTTGTTAGGTTGTTTAGCAAGCACCATTAGATACTATTTTAAACATAATTTCCTATAATTAATTTGCAAATACTGTTGGCTGGAATCCCGTCAATACACCCTCACCTTTTAATGCGCTAATGCTCTTCGTTGACTGAAATTTCTACGGATTGGATGATCACAATTCGCTCCGTGTTGGAACACTCTCCTTCCTTGTCAATTCGAGTGGGAAGGTGAAAGCGAGGTCTCACGAGCATAGTCTATCAAGGGGAATCACGTTGAAACCATTAGCTCTCAACCGATCTGTTGGGTAACTCTTCCCCTACGGGAAAAGCACAAGACGACTTCACGTGAACTAAAGTGCCAATCCGGTGTCACATTCACTGCTCCTCTCAGCACGGCTTCTGCATCCGTCAGCTTGGAATGTCTCTTCCCCAAATGTTAGGAACGACCTCATTTCCCCTACATACAAAGTTTGTCAGGCGTCAAAATTACCGGATATTTAACTTAATCGCCTTTGCGAAAACAAAATTTAACAGAAGAGGAGAAATACTAGTCTTTATACAGCGCACAATAAAATGATGATATAAAATGTATGGTATTTTTTAGTAGCAAAATACCCCACATCAATCCAAAAGGTTCGATTCAATGCCTAAGAGAGGTGCGTGAAGGACAAATAAAGCTCTACTAAAGCTGTACTTGCTACAGTTTAGAGAATAAATTGGTGGCAAGACAACAACAACAACCTCTGATACTCAAAACAAATAATAATTTTTTTGTTAATTATGGAAGACAATTTTGCTCGAACCCAAAGCTTCCGTTATTTTTGTAACTTTCTGTATCATGTTTAATATGTAGAGGAAAACTGAACAAAATATTTCCACATGGATTTGTGGCAAAATCACGTTTTCAAAATGTTATAGGGTGTTCCGATAAAAGTCTCGCCAGCACTACTTGGAGAGATAGGCCTCATTGTGCCTCGTCTTTCCGCCCTCAGCTTTCCTCCATTCTACGTTGAGTTTCGCTCCCAAAAATATCTTCAGGATCGACCACTGTGCCAAAATTCCCCGTTTAGCCAACTGCCTTGTTCATCTTCATCCTGAATTGGATTTTTTCACCTGTTCCATAACGTTATTGGAGTCTATAATCCATAGTATCCTTCCCCATATTTTGATTTTTATTTGTAGTTGTATTCTCACATCTGGTTTCACATCCTCACCTTATTAATATTATTGCTATAACCAGTGACTCTAAACTTATTTCATGTTTGTATTTTCTTGTTCAACCCGTTCATATGAATAAATAAATAAATAAATGTTCATAAAACATTGAGAGTGATTCTAGAACCCATTTCCAACAACAAAAAAACTTATTTTATGGGCTTTGTATCCGAGTTATTCAACTTTTAAGGAGTTTTCCTTGTTTCCGATCACTAAGATGGCCGTACCTCCCTTAACTATCCATTAAAATCATTTTTGAGGCCTATATTGCAAAGGGCTTTGAATTTCCTATCTCCTTACTGCAAAATAAACAAATTTCAACACGACTTGGAAAGTGACAAATTAGTCCGAAGATAAAGTTTTGACAATTTTTGGGCCTTGTCCCTAATAAATATGTTCTGTAACTACCTTTTTCCTGGAAAAGCTTCTCCACAATCTCATTTTTCCAACGGTGTAAGCAAAAACCATTATTCACAGGAAACGTGTGGGTTCATGCCGTTATATCGACGTTTTTCAAGGTAAATCGAAGAGAAAAAAAATGAGTTTGGCATCGGATTGAATGAATATCTTCTTTGAATCGAATGTGACCCTCTCGGGTCTTCTCGCTCAACAAATAAGGAATTTTACCTTGGTTGGAAACGCTGAATCAACAGTGAGCTAATAGTATTTTTTAATTGAAGTTTTCAGCTTGAAATTTTGAACCTGAAAAAATAACTCGGAAACGAAGCTTTTAAAAAAAGTCGAGAGGCATTTTTTGTTGGAACAAAGTTTGATGAGCTTTTGTCGTGACATTTGTCCGACTATTAATTTTTTTTCTTTAATGCATAGCTCAGGAAGAATAGACATTGAAGAATATCCCACTTATATTTGCTGGTATGTATGGTGATGACTTTGTATGGCATAAGGACTCCGCAGAAGAACGAGGAGGCTCCAAGAACTCCTAGAGGTTTTGGGCCAGTGGTGTGTGAGGTGATGGAATTGTATATTTGCCCCTTCCATTGAGCTGAATGCGGTATAATGCTCCGCCACGATCAGGGGATGACCCAGACGCTTGAAGGCGTCTGATTCATCTCCCAAGGGGACGGATTCAAGAATCAGGAAGGGCCAGCTAACTATATTCATCACACTCCCAGGGCACTGGGGAAAGCCAGGAGGGGGGGGGGGGCTGAATGGAGGAATTTCTCTGATTCAGGGGTTGGGGGGGGCTCGCAATGCGTAAAGCAGGGGTATGACAATTATTAAAGGGGTCACGATTAATGGCATTTAGCCTAAGGGGAAATGCGAGTGAATGGGTGTGACAGCGCAGTTATTAATAAAATTGCCAGTGGTCGTAACCAGGCTTTGCTTCCATGTGAGGTGATGGAGTGGTATAGTTGCCCCTTCCATTGAACTGAATGCGTTATAATGAAGGCGTCTGATTCATCTCTCAGGGCGACGGATTCAAGAAAGGGAAGGGCCAACCAAGCATATTCATCACAGGTGTTACAAATTGTACACGAACAACTTGAATTATGACGAATCACCAGTATTTTATGCTGGGGAGCCCATACCAGAAGCCACTGAACACAAATACCTTGGAGTACTCCTTGATAAGCGGCTGATTTTTAAAGACAACATCTCGGAGCTGATTGGGAGAGTGCGGAGCAGCGTGTCCTGTCTGAAACCACTGCTGAACGGCAAAAACGTTTCCGTTCAAAATAAAACACTTGTCTACAGAACCAAGATTGTTCCACAAGGGACGTATGCCATAAATATATGAAGTACTTGTTTCACCTATCAATTCAGAATGGTAGAACAACAACAAAATTACATTCTACAAAGAAACGTTGTTCATACTCTTCAATTCGTCAGAAACGAAACAGTATAAAATGATTTCGACCTGAACAAACCAACTGAAATCAGGACATAACAAAACCTAGGTCACATTAACCCACTCGTTACCAAGGGCATTAAACGACCGGAGATGCAGAGCCTAGTACGACCGCGCCACATCGTCACAACTTGGACACGGAGTGAAGTGTTTTCTCACTAGTTTTCTATTCAAATTGCCTTAACTCGTACCTCTATGTAGTGTTTCCTCCATGTATAAAGCACTTAAAGGCAGATACAATGACCGTGTTTCAACAAGTGCCAATGAGGAATGTTACATACAGGGTGTACATAGTTGTTCCCCCATCACCATATTTTGAGTGAAGAATCATCATTTTAGAACTTACGAATAACAACTTTCAGATTAAGATGATTTTTCACTTGATCACTGAAGAAGGTTTCAATCTCTTATTTTTAAATTTTTCAACCAGACCTCGACAATTAATCTCGTAAAAATCTGAAAACAGGCGCCTAAAATAAATAAACTTACGCCACTGCTCATGGTTGAACAGTTGCGCAGGGTGCGCAAATATGATATTTGAGATCCTCACAACAAAAATCTGAAGATTCTAAAAAAAATTTTGTTTACTCCCATTTGGACGATTTTAGGAGAAGGGGGGGGGGGGCAACAACTTGTCGGACACCCTGTATGTTAACGAGCTCAGAGAAAATGAAAAAATACTACTTATACCTGGCGCTTTCATTTCTCTGTTCTCATTATTTCTAAGAATAATTGAAGCTGTGATGTGCACGTTTAATAGGATGTGTATCGCAATCGTCTAACCGGCAGAGATCAGGCGAAAAAGACACTATGTCTTCAGAGTCGTCTATAAATGGCGGGAATATGGTCGAATCCGTTCCTGAAAGCTTGTTGCACTCCGGTCCAGCCCAAACGTCCAGTTTCGTTTTGTTGTTATACTTGACCATCATGCCGACTTCTTTCGGGTCGTTGATGCCTCTCTTCACTGTGAACCTTCCTTCTTCTAGCGTCCCGTTTTTCTAAACACAACAAACATAAAAACCCAATCAACTAATTAATAATATCAATAACGGCACATACAAAAATAATGATAGTACATATATTTACATACGAAAATGTCTGTAGTACACATAACATGAACCTGTGGACCATTGACATGTTTTTAATAACCCCATAAAAGTTTTAATGTTAAAAGATGTAGAAACGAAGCTTGTTGAAAGAATTTCCGCGACTAAATCATCGACTGATTTTATTGAATTTATTAAAATGTTCTGGATGAGCCGAATGGTAACTTTTAACCAATAAATTTACCCATATTAGTTGCTACTCGAACTTTAATCTCCCTTTCTCCCCTCCACACTCCCTGCCATTGCAAGTGGTTCGAATGCCTGGTTTAGCGGTACTAACAGGCGCTTCTGCACCCCCCCCCCCCCCCCCCAGCCAATATGAAAACTGTTTACAGTTTACAATATGTTACTGTTTTCCAACTTTTCCTCATGGATCCTCATTGAAGAGCAGAAGAGTTTCAAATCCACGCGCCAAACAGAGCCTACGATGGGTAAGAGTATGGTGAAGTTGTGAGTTTGGTGAGGGGTGTTAGCGGTTCGCTCCGAATGGAAGGAGAAAACTGCGTTGATTGGATCCGGGTCCAAAGAATGGACCAATGAGAGGGCCCGAAATAAATCGAGAGCTTACACAGTAGCACAAAAGTTGTTCGCTCACCCGCTAGAGAACACTAGAATCACTTAAATACACTATTATCCTACTTCCCGTTGATTGTCCTCAACCCTTTTGACTGAACTGTATTGGCTGTGAATAAGTTATGAATACAGTAAGTGCTATAAAACGTGAGTCACCAAAGAGTGATTATTCACGATGCAGGGGGCCCTATGCCACTGTTTGACAGGACTGCATCGAACCTCAAAAGCAAGCAGAAATCGTTCCACGATTCGCAACTTCAACCCACATCACTACGAAAAGGTAAATTGGCTCTGCGGATGTGAGGTAAGTAATAACATTTTCTGGTTCCCTTGCCTATTAAAATAGGAATGAAGAATAATAAGGTTAAAGATGGAATCGGGCCTCCACCTCCACAATGGTTCTTGCTGGGCGGACATTGGCAGCCCTGTATTCACATTTGAAGAAAGTGTGGAACACCTCCTGAGAGGTACTGCGTCAGGAAAAAGTTCACCCAACCATGTGGTCTATTCATCCATGTGTCGATACTGGGTATTAGGTATGCAGTCCATCTTCCTTGGTGTTCTCCTCTCCACACATCCTGCCTTCATGATTTGGTTCAATTTGATTTGGGCCAACTCTGTTGTTCTGGCTAGAATCACTGCCGCCACATCATCTGCATATCCAACAAGAAAACAGTTCTCAGGCATTTTCAGACGAGGGACACTGTCTGGTTAGAAACGTGTAGGTTAGAGGCACCGGTTTGGGCGTTCCATTTTCATTGTTCCGAGTTCGATCAATCCGAAACTAGAATGTTGGTAAAGATCAAGTCTTCACATGAGCTTTGTCCTACTGAATTCGACATTCGGATCTCAGTGCATTGGGCAGATAATTGTCATTTCCGGACCGAAGATTTGGCCCGCCCTCCATATCTTCTTTCGTTCAATTCAAGTAATCGTTAGTATTTTGAAAAATATCAAATTCCTCCCCCATTTTCTCCACTGAAACTGCCAGAAGATCATCAAGTTACTCATTTACAGATAGATTGGCACATCACGAGAGAGAAGATTCACCTCCACCTTTTCTAACAGAGCATTTGTAATCAAATCGCCACAACAAACTAAAGACATTCACCATTTGCTTATAAACCTCACAATTAAACTGACTTTCTTTGAAAATGACCATGGTTGGATGAGGTAATGTTGAAATTGTTTGGAAGGCTTTCACTAGCGATAAACAGGGAATACTCGCCTTCTATTAAGCAACATCCTGTTACGTACCCTGAATAGAAAATCCCAGTGTCAAGAAATGTACACCAACGCAAGCTAAACAGGAAAATCTACCGCTTTTTCCCCGATTCCATTCAGTTTAATCAGATACTCTGTGCTAACTCGCTCTACCATCCTACGAGTATTTACCGTCACCCTTCACGTCCTTCCACGATTTATTTGCTACTCTCTTATTCCCTCTTTTGAACCTCCTACATCGCTTTGTCCAGATTGAACACTAAAACTAATATTACGAGTTGTTATTGGTTACTAAATAATTCCCTGTTAACATAAGATAACAACTAGAACAAGTCGTGTTTCAAAATCCATGGTTTTCTATTTTGATTTTTCCACTAAGAAGAAAATCTAACCAAACCAACTATAACTGAAAGCTACAGAGTTCATATACTACAAGAGCCCGGATGTCACCATTTCACATACGTTAGGATTAACTGAACTCCTTCCTGCCGACTCGTTGGAATCGTAAAGTTCCATTTAAGTCAGCAACTTTAATATTGGTGTACCGCTCTACTCAGAGATACTTCCAGTTTAGCCTGACATTGTAAGTCTGACTTGCTAGAAGTTCTTTCTGGAAATATCCTTATAAGCAAGTCGCAGTCTCTATGCCAGCAGTAGTATTCTCACTTTCATGTAAAACTGTAATTATTTGAAAAAATAAATTATAATTAATCGATCTGCCAATTAGGGTGTGGCACTTAGGTTCCTAGTAGACGACACAAACTTGATGGGCTTCTAAGTTGAATATTTAGACCATTTTTAGAAGTGGCGTTTTCGGCCTCAATCCCAGAGAATCTCAACGGGAATCGGAAGAGAACTGTAAACCTTGTGTTTGTCACAGGACATTCACGTTTGCAAATGGGCAGATGCAACCTATGATCCGGCAGTGATGGTCTTCATAAAGAGACCGTCGAGACTATTCGCGGAAACCTTGAAAATATCAACGAAATCGGATGCAAACTATTGCATCCCACAGAACACCAACGTGTTGAGACTTTCGTAAGCTCAATAGAGGGTTGCCAGATAATAATTCACATTGAAATATATCAAGAATCACATTATATCTCGTTAGCTAGCAATACTGACCGGTCCAAAAAAAGAGAACAGAAATAATTCTGGGCTTTTCTTGATAAGGCCCTTGGGGCTGGCGTTGATTAGCGTGCACACGGCCTTCGGTCCAAATTCCTTGCTCGAGCAATTTATGGGAAGACCGTCAAAGAGAATGTCCATCGCTCTGGCGGTTATAAATGGCGACGAAAGGTTGTTGAATAGCGCTGGCAACGCTTTCGCCAACATCGGCAAGGCTCCCGGCTTGTCGCGTTCCACCTGCATGATCATGCTCTGTAACAAAACAAAAACCATACATTAAACCATATACATTTTGATCATTGATCTTAATGTTTGATTTGACATTCTTAATGTGATTGACAGAAACAAAATCCTGCATGGCCTTTGAACTATTTTGATTTATAACTAATAGCAATCGCCCATGAACCAATAATGTTAACAATCTCCTCGAAATTTGTTGGTTTTCGTTTCAAGATACGTAGATTCCAAAAATCGAATTAAAACCGTCCGACCGTACACGAAAATGGGATATTGATACTTCTGCGTTTTAGGTTAATTTGCAGCCTTCCCTCGGACACGCCTATACCAGTAGGCTGGTTTCCTCGACGATATCGAAGGTCTGGAATCGTATGAGCCTCCTGGAAAACACCTCCTGAATATGGAGAAGCACGTTTTTCGAAGTACACGAAGGACAAGGCCATACAGAAAATGTCTGTGCATATATCGAGGTGATATATCGTTTTCCGAATCACTAGCAGATAATAGAGCCAACTATCGGGAATTTCGAACACCAGATGCCGACGAAATGTGTACACATTATCCGTTACTGCTCTATCATGTTCAATTCTGAGAAGTGTTTAGGTTACGAGCTAGTGCTTGTTAGGTTTTAATGTTTTTGTTTGTTCTATTTTATTACTTTCTGTTTTTTGCATCACTCGTTTCCTAGAGAAAACTGGAATATTCCATGCCCAACTTTCCTCAGGGAATAGTACGAAATTATCCAATATTTCCTTTACAACCTGCACTAGGTACATGTGTTCTTACCCGAAATCCTGTTTCGACTACCACAGTTAGCTAAACCTCATTTACAACGGGAATCTGAACATGAAGAGCACAGGGTACAGCGCAGCACGTAAATGATCCTACCTCAGTGAATGACAGTCCGTTTTTGGTTTGAATAGGTGAGGTTGGTGGTGCAGGGAGAGGTTGGTAAGGCTAAAAGGGAAGACGTTAGATATCGGCAGGGGGAAAATTATGTCAACTACCTCTTTCTTTAGGGCACTCCCAGCTTAGCGCTTATAGCCGCGGACCTTGTTAGTTCCGTCACATTCATGTTGATTCTCTTTAGTCCTGCTTCGGGGATATGGAGCGGATGAACTTGCTGATATCCCTGCGCACTCTTCCGAATCATTGACTTTAAAAGATACTTGAGAATATACCCGAGTTCCTGATTTTAAATAATGACGGATTGAGGACCAAATATGGCCCAATAGTTTTGACTCAATGATTTCTCCTCATTTTCAATTCTATTTAATACAGAAATAATGAGCGATTTTACAATAACAACAGTTTTAAGTTGAATTCGTTGATTTCCAGCGATAAAACCATTCATTCTACGAAAAAACTCAACAGGAAATCATTAACTGTACTACACTGCATATGCAGGAAATCATACCCAGTTGCATATTATAGGTATGTCCATGTTTGACAGCCTGAAAGTCTTCCCACTCTATTTCACATGAATACATTCAATTTCCGACGTTAAAACTAAAGTTTAAACTGTGGGGAATCGACTATGGGACTTCAAACATGAATATAACGTTAAAAACGAGAAAACCGTATCTCCAGTTCAAATAGAACTGACTTCATAAATTAATAACTTTGCAGAAGATCGGTTGAAATTGGAGTAATTAGTTAATGGGAATAATTTGTAAACTAGTTGTCCAACAGAACTCTCCCGGGGCGAAATAGCCATTTAAATACAGACAGATCTCTCTCGGTTGGGTTTTTTTTTTTTTTTTTTTTTTTTTTTTTTAATATTATAACGCCATAATGAGTTCAAACGGCCACGACGGGGAGTTTGAAGTTAGAAACCGGTGTAATAGCAACACCGTTTCATTTCTTCAACATTAGAATGTTGAGATAAAGCTACAGATATGCCTAAAACCTTGTGTTATTATGGGAAAGGAGCGAAAAATCGGTGTCTGGTTATGAAAATGTGCCTTTCCTTCAAGAGTCATTGAAAATATGATGTGAACTATGAATCCCCTCAAACAAGGATTCTTTTCCAGATTTTCCGAGTAGGTTTTCGGTTCCTCAGGGTCCCCAGGGGCATAAGTGGTGTCATTTGTTCAACCACAGACAACAGTTTCTGGATCTGAATGTATTTTCTGGATGGATTATACCTTACATTTTTTTAAGGTGAAAAACCGTTAACAACTGACAAATGCCTTGCCCTTTTGAGGGCATGTGTGAAGGATATAGGTAGTTGGCCCTTCCTGTTTTTTTTTAAATCGTCGCCTTGGGAGATAAAGCAGAAGCCTTTAGGCCTCTAAGCGTGGCGGTACATTGAACTACTCTCAACTCAAATATAAAATCCCATCACCTCGCCTCAAATTGTTACACATGACATGTAAATGAAGAAGATGTGACAAGTGCGGATAGAAATTTCAATAAAAACTGACGCGTTTTATAGGCGATTGTTGATATAACCATGACAACCACTAATGTTCCAAATGATCCTATGTATTGAGTATTATCAAAGTTATCAGAACTGTGCAACCCCTATTTTAGATTGAAACTAAACACTAAGGAGAGACCACTCCAGTATCGTTGATTGGGACAGAACAGTTGCCGGTTACTGTTACTGTTCGTAGATACTTGGAAGTTGGTAAAGGGTATTTGGAATTCAGCCAGGGAACGATTGTCTCAACCATCTAAAACCACGATAGAGAAACCGTCGACATAGGGTACGTATAGAACTTGAACTGAAACGGGACGGTAAAGTCTGAGTTTAATGAATTATTTTAGCGAGACGAGGTAGAAGAGCCTCCTCCTACAAGCTATAATGAGCGATAATAATCCTTTCTTTTGGGAAATTGGAATCATTAACAGTTATTTTAGGAATAGACATTGAGCCATCCTTTTTTTTTTAGAACAATGAATGTCACTATCATTTGTTTCCACACAACAGCAATGGTGATTTGCAAACCGTGATTGTGTCTTCTAATCTAAATAGGGCTGCCAGAGTCATGTTTATGAGGAGAAAAGTGCAGCAACTTAACCAAATCCTGAAGATGAACGTCACACACATTTTCTATCCCTTCTGATTCACTGGTTCATCTTCTAGTCACCTACTATTTCAATATTTATACAACGCCATTATTATAATGAATAATTAGTACATTTAGTCAAACTTAGGTCATCTGCGACGCAATACGGTTGAGAATTTCAATAAGGCCGTTACAGAAAGATTCACTCACAAACCAAAGTTGAAGAGCTCGAGTCCTTATAACAATCAGCAAATCTGCAGTGTTCGTCAAGTTGTGACATGAATCGTTGCTCTTAAATTATTGTATATAATATTTTCATTCGCTTTCATTGACTTCTTTTGCCGTATCTACCGAAGTAAGTGAAGGAATGTTTCAATCTTTATGAGGTGAAAAATTCGTCAGCTTCAAAATCCAAAAGTCTCGCCCACAATTTTACATTTTAGATCCCAGGGGAATTCGATTCCTTGTTCACCACCTCTATGGTAATCAATATCCAAGTCTAGTTAGTCTGCATGTCCTTGTCACACTTCGAACTTCCACGTTTTAAGTCTAATTTAGTGATTACGCTATAAAGAAATGTAAAAAATTCTCAGGTTAACCTCCTAACGGACGTTTAGCGAGTTACTGGAAATGGTAACGCCCTGTATGGTGGAAAACACAATCATGAGAGAAGCAATATCTCCAGAACTGAGATTGTTGGCCACAACTCCATCATGCACGATACAACAGGTTTTGGACAAGGGATGTTTCTGCCCGTTATTTCGAGCCGAGATGACTTCACTCAAACAGTTCGCACCACGTTTCAAATAGTTCTGTTTTGCGCAAACACCGAATTTGCTTAAATAGTTCGCCTGTGTATGCGACTTATAAGAAGGTATTCACTTAGTGCATTAGTAGCCTGCATTAATTTTTCAATAATTGGATAAGTATGAAACTGAATCTTTTTCGATGTGGTACAAAGAATAAATATTAGAGGGATCTTATTTTTCGTCCTTCAGAAGTCGACAACACGCATACAAAACTACAGCACTTGTTGGACTTGTGATTACTTATTTTGGTTTATTATTTTCAATTAAAAACAATTTTTCTAACCGCCCAAGAAATTGAATTTCTAAAAATCACTTTTTTGACCACTCATTTTCAACTGGAATTTTTAAAAACAAGAAAACGTTCGCTCACTCCATATTCATAATAGGTATTCCCTTGCAATTTGTTTTCCGTATTTTTTTATGTTATTATTTAGAGTACAGCAAATGAAGTACTATATGTAATTCAGCACGAAGAATGCCCCGAAACCATATATCACATAGGTTAATTAAATGCCTTCGAAAACACGAAATTTTGCATTTTCGCTGTAAAATATACTCAAAATGAGTCACGTTTTCATTCAATTTTATGAAAATTCCGATTCAGCGATAAAAATTGGTTGCCCTTGGAGTCCTTGAAATAACAAAGTAACATACCGTACATTTCTGCATCATACGTTCTGAAGATATGAGACAATTATGTATTCAGACCATTGAAGCAAAGGTATTTTAATTCAATAATTTTCTTTCGGTAGCTACTGGTGCACGTTAAGAAAAGAGCGGCTCCTTGATGACTTCGTTTTCTAATTATTTATCAATCATAATTGACAATCAATGTTATGGACCAGTGTTATGCATAAAAGAGCATATATTCCATGTAAAATTATAAATAAAATAATGAATAATTGTGCAATTATTGCCAACTATTTTCTTCATTTGTTCTTAATTTAATACAAAGAAAGGGGGCAACAGTTTTTGACGGTCTTCACGCTTTCATAGTTGATTTCTTAACATTAATTAGTTCATTTTTGTACAATCTAAATCAAGACATTTCCTAAAGAGCTCAATAGCTGAAAACTGTAGTTGAAGAAGTTGTTGAAACGCTTTTCAACGAATAAAATGATAGTTGATAAAACAAATTGTCTATTTCCACATAATATACAATGTTCTTTATTACCTTCTTGGTATACTCGTATAATGTGGGAATACCTCCTCTTGCAGTGAGACGGATAAAGATATTTCTATTTTATCTATCGAATGTTTCTAGCACTCGTACGTTGCAAAAGTCGTCGAGAAATTGGCAAAAAGTAGAGACGTGCCATTTCGGTGTACTGCGTACAGGTTCATAATGGTCTTGAAAGTCCTCAACCGCTCCTCCAAAATGATCATCTGGCAACCCTGCAGCTGTTCAAGTGTTATTTTGTGGGCAGTGTACCTACGTGTTTTTTTGTATTTAATATGACGAACCAGGGACCTCCATTTGAGAATCACAGTTTCTGTGACATTGGGATCGTTTCGAAGGCGTTTGGATTTTTGGCGTCCCCAACGAATCTTGAAGTCAAAGCATTCGTCCGATGAACAGAGGATGTTGGGAAACTGTCGCCAACTGTCAACTAGTGCCTTCAACAGACAGGCACATTAAGTCGTACAAGAATCACAACACACATTTTTATTGAGGACAATCTACTTTATTATGTAGGTATTGTGTAAATGTTTATATCCCCACCATAGCTATACGATCATAAATATGATAGGTAACTTGAAAGTATGGTAACCTCTTTTTATTAACAAACGGATCCAATAAAAATGTTGACTATTTCTAAAAAAAAACCTAATCTAAAAAGGAGAGCCTACAACTAAAATTAAGGTTCCTACGTATTCGAGAGTGAAACAAATATAAACGAGACTTTTGGACCTGAGAGCTGAGTAGTGACGGAAGAACGTTCCGCGTTGTGGGGTGTTGGGTTGGTTTGTCAGGGGGAACCAAATGAGCTCTACCCTCTCATTATCCATCGTGAAGATGACTGAGCTGGAGGTGTCCTCCTCAAATGCGATCAAGTGCGAGTATTGTGATCAAGCTTCGGGCTACAGAGTGAGTTAAACCAGCCGATATCTTGAGAAGATTAACTGTACAGTTCGGGGAGAGACATTATTATAGCTAGAGTGTTTGCATGGAACTAATAGTTTGTTGGGGGTCATGAACGTGTTTAAAATGACACCTGCCAGATCGCAGACCCCTCAGCAGCTTTACTGCGGACAATATTAACAGTGTTGGACCACTTGTTGAAAGTGACAGGCGTCTAAAACAAGAAATGCTGCTTATGGCTGTGACATTTTGAGTGAAATCAGAATCGTCCATCGCCGCAGAATATGAGACTTACCAATGAGAGAAGTGATTCTTCTCTACAACAACGCTCACCCCCATAAAGCGACCATGACTCAAGAAAAATTTGGCGCAACTGGGTTGAGAGACACTGGAACACAGTTTTTATAGCACAGAAGTCCAAACTGTCCCCCCGCGACTTACATGTGTTTGGTCTCCTTAAGGAACCTTTCGGAGGGCATAAGTTCCACTGCGATGATAAGGTTGAAGCCTAGGTGCAATTGGCTATAGCCATGACCTGATTCTTTCAACTCGGAGACCATCACAAAGATACCCATATGCTGGGGTTAATGTGTTTCCAAATCAGGAGTTCTGTTGAAAAACAAATTTTTTCTGTTCAAAATTAAAGTAATTTTAAAAAAATAGAGTTCGTTTATATTTGATTCACCCTCGTACAACAAAGCAGCTTTAGCCAAATGTAGTTCTTAATAACTTTTTTGTTCTTCTTGCCAATTTACCAAAATCTAGTTCTCTCATAATTGTAACGCTTAAATAACATGTACCTTCGAGGTAAAGAGAGGGACTAGTTGCTCCTTTCCGTGGGTTAAGGTACAGGTGCAACACCCTGGCTGAACAGCATCGCGTATATGCCCAAATCTAACAGTTCCAATAAACTCCATAAACATCATAACTGTTTAGTAAGTAAATAAGTAAGCTTATAGTAACAGGGAATAGTGCCAGGTGCGACGATATCATTACCAATGGATGTCTTATTAATCTTATGAATATGAAGTTTGGTATGTAGCCACCTTAGGACTTGTACTTGAAGATTCTTAGGTCCAGGATCAGCTGAGTGGCTGCAAAAGCCAATTCCTACAATAATGAACGTATGAATATGAAGTTTGCTATGTTTTTAGGTGTGGAATCAGCTGAATGGCTCCAAATCATGGGTTTCCCGCTAGTTCGTAATTAATTCAAAGCTCTTCTACAATGTGGAAAATGAGGATGTTATTTTCTCCCTATATTTTTGCATACGTGGCCAGCGCTATGACCAAATACCTACCTAGATTGACTCCTCCCTACCTAGCAACTCTCTCTCCCATCACCAGATTCCATCATTCCTGATTCCTTTGCCTTGTGGCGAAAGTTCACTAAGTATTGCAGGATGAGGAGAACCTTTTTATTGAAGGATCGATTTAGAAAAGATCCAACTTGAAAGGTTCAACTTGAGTACTTGTTCACTCAGTAATTCCGTGATATGGGAAAATATACAATTTTATGGACCATTTATATCTATCAGATATATCTACAGCAAAATCCAGTGACCCAATACCTTTATGAAAATCTTACAACCAATCCAACAACCGTAGATATCTCGTGAGAACTTCAATCACCCACAAAAACCTTAAAGTTGATCGGCCACTTTTCAGGTACATGTAAAAACCATTCCCAAGACTAATCAAATAGACCTTTGGAAATAACACAAGCCCAAGGATTAGGTGCATTCATTACAAGTTTTTCTACACGGCAATCAGAGGGATTACAGCAAAATGATTTTTCCCTCGTAGAAGGAGGCCAATCTCTTCCAATTATTATCTTGCTTCGGGAAATCCCACAAAGTGTGCCCCCGGGGATTCACTCGGCGCAAAACTCTCATCTCTCGCCATAGAATCTCAACATCAACAGCGTTCTGCTTATTATTAAACGATGCCCCTGTGATGCTATAACAAGAGTTCATTATTATCTCCGTAAAATATAAAAATGCCTCCCATCTTCCTCGGCCGGTACCCTCCTCGCTGAATTTTTGTTCATTATCGAATCCTATTAGACCTGGTTCCATGTTGTTCCTTCTCCGATCTCGTTAACAATCTTCTGACTAAATCATTTCGTGCCCGACGGAGCGAAAAGATTAAATGAGCAAGATGATTCAACCAAAACTCAAGTCTTGCTTATTTCCTAGAGAGAAAAAAAGTCGAAGTGCATGGAAGATTCATTCACATTTATTTCACGTGGTTCAAAAAATGTTCATTTCCGATGGTTCCATTTTTTCAAAAAGTACAAATTATTACGAAATGGTTTGTTATTTCTAACAGATAGGACAGAGCCGAATAAACAGAGGAAATATCAGGAAGTTCGAAGCAATTGAAGAAGTCGTGGTTACCACTGCATTATTCAGTTGTCGTTTCGCAGTTATTCAATTCTGACTTTTTGTGTACTACGTGCATTGTTGAATCTGCCTAAATCGAACGAAACGTAGAAACCATTATGTTATTTTTTATATTGTTATTATTATGTTATTTTATTTTAATAATTTAAGTGGTTTATTACATTTTAATGACAACTAAGCACCAGATTGAGCTGATAAAAATGTTGAAATTAATTGTAGTATGATAGATCTAATGTATTAATGTCACAATTTGTAGACTTTTTTCACAAAAAAGTTCGTATGTATAAATTTTTTGAATTTATTAAAAAACAACGTTTTTTATATCATCTCTTGAGGATAGTATCCTTGAGCCTTGTTGAACCTCCTCGCTCAAGAAATAAGAGATTTGCAGGTTACCCCACTCTTTTCGTCTGTAATTCAATTTTGGTTGAAAAATGCAATTTTTGTCCTTTGGACGTTGCTAACTTTTAATTTCGTTGAAATTTTCTTATACTCCTGAAAAAAGAGAAAATTTGACACTCTTTCAAAAGTTGTCCTCAAAATTTATTTCAGATAGTAGCTGGGAGAAATCAAGGCCGTTTTATTGCTTCTCCGCTTCGGAGGGTGGAAGGCAAGACAAGAAGAGACAGGGTCCGGAATCAAACAATTCTGAGAAACCTGCACTTGGATCCCTTGCAACACCGATTAGAGGGTGCGCAGCTTCGGTGGTTCGGACATGTATTAAGAATGCCAGACAACAGATATCCGCGTATGGCCTGGGAAGCACGTTACCCAAGCAGAAGAGCAATTGGTAGACCACGTCGCACATGGGAAGAAAACGTCCAGGACAGTCTGCAAGCCAGGGGTGTTCAATGGGGCCGTGCTAGGACCCTAGCAGAAGACAGGAAAGAATGGTCTGCTCTTTGCAAAAACCTCAACACCGCAAGGTAGAAGAGGCCACACGAAGTAAGTAAGTAAGTTTATTGTTTCTTGATCGAGAATTGGAAAAAGATGTAAATCGTTAAATATTATGAAAACAGCCGAGTAAAAGAAAAAGGCTACGAGACCTTCTTAAATTATAGTCCTATTTTTAGTCTAAAGAGAATTTTAAAAACATACTGGAATTATATATAATTATATATAAAAACCAGATATGTTCAAAATGGATTTCAATAATCAAAGTTCCTTGGAATTCGTTTTTAGAGAATTCAATAGCAAAGGATGGAACAATTTAAAGTCGGTTTTATCGAGTCTTAGAATGCAGGAGAAATTCATTAATTTATCATGCTGCACGATTTAGCCGTATTATTCTTTAGTGCACTTGGTATTTCCTCGAATGGATAGATTTTTCCCTTCCTATGGAAAATGACATTCTTAGAACAGCCTTCTTACATATTATAATGAGATAGGGAACTCCACTGCTCCTGATGAACGTGGGACGCTCCTTAGATCGTCGATATTATTCCTAGTTCCGTTAAATTGTTGAAAACGTTGGTATTCTTCTCGATCTAGATACTCTTCACCGGTGATTATTCAAATATATCTCACAGTCACTCTTTTTAGTCAATTCTTTCTTATTTCTTCCTCCTCCCTTGATTTGTCGGCCTATGATTGGTACTCGTAGAGTCATTCATAGCCACTGTACGCCACCCAATCCCTGACCCATCGTTTGATACCACATGTTCAAAAGTGGTTAAAGAGAAAGCATGGAGAGGTGAACTTTTTCTTAACGCAGTTCCTCTCAGGACAGGGACTATTTTACTCCTACCTCCACAGAATGGGGGAAGTAGACCATCCAACCTGTCCGAACTGTGATGGAGGAGATGGTGATGTGTTTCACACAACTTCGTGTATAAGCAGTGGGAAACACAGCAGGATGACCTGGAAATGCAATCCGAGCTCATGACACCGATGAATATAGTTGCCAAAATGCTTCAAAGAGAGGAGCATTGGACCTCTGCAGTTGTCCATGTCGAAGGCGTCCTACAGAGAAAGATCACCCAAGAACGGGAGAGACAGAGGAGGCTATCAATGGACTGAGAGGCCAAATACATTCCAAGGACTTGGACTGAAGTGAGTTGTTTCTGGGCTAGTTCCAACGTGGGAAAGTAAGGTGAGGTTTTAGTGTGTTTGAACCTTACATAACCCGAAGAGCGGTCCCTTCCGGGTATCTTGCGAAATCCGATTTACACCTTAACATCTTAAAGATTTCCTCACCTGCCTATCGAAAAAAAATCCACGACCCAGAGTTCTCTTTACATATCTATTCGTTATAACTCACGAACCTTTGACTTTGGAATGAAGAATCCATGTTCATGGAAAGGCAGCTACAAAAATGCTGCTTTAAAACTCGACATGTCACCAAGTACACGAGTATTGCTACACACGTTAGCAGTTCGACCCTCACAATGGAACCAGTGATGATCGCTGAGTTGAGTACTGGCTGCCTACAGATGAATCGGAAGCCAAAAAGGAGCGAATAAGGAGGAAGTGGTATGAACAGAAGTGGAAAACAGTGGATCGCCGAAAAACACAGACGAAGTTGGAGCTAAAAAAAAAACTCTATGAACCTCGACAAGGTGGAGAAAGAATGATTAGATTTACAAAAACATACCTCGACAGCCAACCCCGAGCGATCCCCGCATGTGGATAGCGGGGCAGATGATCGCTACTTGGAGTACATTTGTCTCCTTTGAAGATGGGAAATTACTGACGCCGAACATTGGAAAATGTGGCCGATTTAGGTGGACAACAGTCAAGTCAAAAGTTTGGGATTTCTGAATGCTTTACCTTTTGGTTTATTATTCAATAATAAACCATTGTAATCGATCTGGAAAAAAAAACTCTAACCTCCCCTGAAAATTTCATGGTTTACGTTTCAAAGGGTGTAGAATCCGAATCTGCAATAAAAAATTTTCCGTCCGTCCGCCGTATGCACGATTTCTCCCAAACGGCTGGAGCAAAAGATCTGAAATTTTCAGGAAAAATCCATCTTGGTCCGACGACGCCCCAATTCTTGAGCCAGCTCTCTCACTCAATTTAAAGTGCCCTTTAAGGGCTGTCAAAGTTTTGTAAAATCCCTAAAAACCTCAAAACAAGTCAAGGCGGCCTAAATGTAAACTTATTTTTAAGAACATACCATGAGGAATCGAATGAGCCCCTCCCCAGGTCCGTAGGTCAAACCATTCCCAATGTATGGCCCGATTTATGGTGCCAACATTTGCGTTTTTTTGGTTTATTATCGTTTGTTTGTAACCTAGTGATGTCCGACCGATACCGTCGAGTTGTAGTGAATGTGGATACTGGAGTGATAGCCGATGTGGATACTTGTAGTTTATAGCCGATACACGGGTTGAAGCATTCTGATATGCATGAAACGCTGATAATATATAGGTAAATATTATTCAATATTATCACTGGGGTTTATTCTTATTATAGCACGTAAATCGGTTCATAACCAAAATACTTATTTGGATTGATCAGTTGATCATATTTGTGTGCCTCCTGAAGTTCAATAATAGCTCTATCACCTGTGAAACACGCAGATTCCAAAGCTTAGTAGAAATTCAAATCATGAACGCAAGCCAATTGAATAATAAACCCCAGTGAAAGAATTTGCACCTTTTATCATAAGTTAGTGAGACTCTCAATACTAATATTTCCCGCCATACCATGTTTACAAACAAATAGTAAAGGAGTGAATCAGTCATGTTTACACAAGTGCCAATAACCGGCAGTGGGATTATCTTCATTATTTGATTATGTTTAAGGTGTGTGTAGCGCAAAGTTTTGTTGCTTTCGTTCAACAATGGACATTGTTGAGACAGGTAAGACATTAAATTTGAAATTAATATAATTTGAATAAACGTAATTGAATATACAATGTCATTCTACCTGTAGATTTAATTTAGCAATTTGTAAATGTATGCCCCAATTCAATAACGAAAAACTATGTTTCCCCCAAGTTACCCCAAAGGTTTGTTTGCAGGATTCGTTTCATCAATCCTTCTAGTCTTCAAATGTTTTAAAGAATTTTTGCAATTTTTGGCGTTTTGGGTGATCCGTAGTTTTTTTTGTTTTTCAGTCAAATTTTAACAAATCAAATTGATCCTAGATTACTGTGTGCTCGCCAATCGTGTCAAAAAATTAATTCGATTTTTAAAATATTATTTTCCTCGTATTCTGTGAGTTCAATCGTTAAATGTAGGAAAATTTTAAATTGTTAGCAAATTAATTTGATTTTTGACCACCTGTGTGCTCGCCAATCGTGTCAAAAAATTAATTCGATTTTTTTTTAATTTTCTTCTCCGTAATCTGGGAACCCAAAGGTTGAATATGGACAAGTTTCAGAATTTTTTCCACCTGAATCGGTCATATTTTCTAGTGTCCGCCGGCACGCCGGACGGAGTATCCCCGAGCACGGTTTTTCTGTTATTCGACGAACATCGACCTCACACAACTAGGAAACTGGCGAGCATGTGCTTGTTGCTTAGAAGGAAGTATTTTCTTTTCAACGGAAATTTGTTTACAAACTACTTAACTAGGTTCCAGGTTAGTTAGATTCCCTTTCGTAAAACTATGACAACCTACTACAAGGAAACAAAACTCCGCTGAATCGATTATCACCACGAATTTTGTTTACAGTACTTTTCACTCAGGGTTGTATCTCAGCTCTTCCATATTTACAGCGGTTTTTGCAGTGTACATGCATATAAATTAAGAAGCGGGAGATTTCAGATTTATAGCATCGATGCGAATTCCAATAATAGGGTTCGTATTCAGCAACAAAAGTTAGTCGCCTGGAAAATCCAATGAAGGGACGCTGGAGTAGATAGTTTGGCGAGAAGGGGTCGTGAAACAGGGGTAGTGAACGCGGAAGTTTGAGGAACCTGGGATATATTATGTTAGAAATTGAACGTGGTCAATCGATAATAGAAGCTGTGGTAAGTGGAATCAAAATTTGAAGGAAATCTTACTGTGGTGTCACACTTTCTGGGTAAGTGTTAGAATTGAATAAAACTCCTTATCGCCAAGCTATCGGTTCATGAACAAACACTAATAATAACAATTAGAAAGACTTCTGTTCAGTACAGAAAACATGAACAAAACAACGTAACATAAAATCGACAATATCTAGGTAGATAATGAAGAAGTATTTCATTTCTTTATTATATTCCATCTTTATGACCGTGATCTTCTGTTTTCCGAGCTGAGCCAAACTCTTTCTAATCGTTCTAGGCCAATAAGACAATTTAACATGAACTGAAAGCTGGAGTTTTATTCAGTTATAGCCCTCATCCTGATATTTTTACAACAAAATAGAACTGTTAGAACTTTAATCATCACTTCACTTCAATGCTTCTTTGCGGAAATCTTGCTGCTCGGTGGGCGGAAAAAGAAGATTCGGAGCATTGCCGGATTTATTTGCCCAGTAATTCAAGCAAAGCAGCCACTAACTTTGGAGATGAGATGGGTTTTTAACTAACAACATACACAGTCACAAGCTTCCATTTCCTTCGAAAACCCTCAATTGATCGATTTATGCATAATTAAATTAAAATTCGTACAATGTACAATTTTCGTGTCATTAAAAAATGATGCAAATTATCGCACAAAGGTTTATTATATCTTTACTTAGCTCTTCCAAGTAAATCACGTATCAATGTTTACTAGATCTAATCTGAGGTACATTATTTAAACTTGGAGCCTCCTTACCTAATAATTGTATTCTATTATAGTAGATACCTTAAAAGAATTCCATTCAAATTTAAGCACGGTAGATCAATTAGGAAAACAACTAACCTCAACGGTCCTGCCGCTGATCAATGTGTCTCTATATCTTCCAATCGTCTTTTCGTAGAAGATGTTCCAATGACAGACATAACTCGTTATAAATACTGCTCCATGAATTTTAACGTTTATTATTCCCTCAGTTCAAAACAAAAGTGAATGTCAAAATACACAGGCGCAATATTCTGTAAATCGACATGATGAAGAAACCCCGAACAGAACAACTTAAATTCAACGAGATAAAATAAAGCACCTTCACTTGTTCACAATTATTTAAGTCTTAGAAAAACTCACTAGGCGACTTTCATTACCCAAGGACATTCAAATCACAATCATGTTGGCATTTTTTTTTCAGTAGGAGGATAGCGAACGGATGAGAGTAAAGTGGTCCGAGCGGGTTCATTCTATTCATTGTAGAGACGTCTATTAACAACAAACATTAAAACATTTGTGCTATTTCGAATGTTTTCGATATTCTGATTTTTGAGTATTGCTGCCCTTTGATTCTACCCTTTAGGGATGACAGAAAGTGAAGTCGATAATCCATTCCCAACTAGGCCGCAAATGTGAGTTTGACCTAACTTTCATCAATTTTGGTCCAGTAGTTTCGTAAAAACATCAGACGGAGTAAAACGTATCTATGCCCCACCGGATGGCAGACGGACGGATTTTTAGTTCTCGGTTTGTGAATTCTCCACATCTTCAAAAATAAATCAGCTAATTTTCAGGGGGTCAAACATCTTTTTCATGGACAACTTTAAAGGTATTGTAAGTAATAAACCAAAAACTAAGATGGCGATTCATCAACTACATTAATCATCTGAATTTCGTTCTTTTAATGTAAATTCCACGAGTATGTTCGTATTGAAAAGGTATGATTGCATCATTTGAAATATCACATCAAATTTTTATTCATCCAGTTTTGAGGAGACAGTTACTTCGAAGATAGTATTATTCATGACGAATTTTCACGAATGGAGCGGTGTACATCATAAAAGAGTGACACAGTTCCGATAATCCTCAATAGTGCAGTTATCGGGATTGTTTTCCTCGATTTCCCGAGTGAAGACTATTACCAATCACCACTCTGGATGCACGAGAGTGAATATTCGACACTACGATAGGTAGCATTGTATACACACTCACTCGATTGTGTTGAGAAGAATGAAATAGAGTTCAATTCAATTCAAATAGAGATCAATAGAGTTGGAAGGGGGGAAGGCAGACGTCAAGCAGCTGTGAGGCAGAGTAGAGGGAGTCATAATTGCTTCGGATGAAGGAGCTGGTATGATACATTCGGTGTTTGAGAGATGGGGAGTCAAAGATTCGATGCAGAAGGGTGACATTTGTTGTGCTCCATTCGTTGGAACTCTGAATTCGGACAAGTTTCCCACATAGAAGAGTATCAAATTCATATACGAAAATGGGCGTCCACCAGTAAATCATCAAGAATTGAGTGAATCCAATGTTATTCTGAATTGGACTGGTAGCATTATGAAATAAGGACTTTAGCAGATTCTACGACGCTTTTAACTTTCGGTATAAATGTTGATATAGAAGTAGATAGATGGTAACCAAAAGTAGTCCAAGGAAGCGGGTAGAAGTCTTCAGGAAATTGGAAGAGGTAGATCGTGGAAGAACTACCACCGAAAAAAACACGGTAAATAAGGTCCACTCACCTATGTGTCACTGTATTTACATGGATAACTTCACACATCTTATATCTTGTCTTTTGCTCCTTGTTATTAGTATTTGTTTCTTATTTACTCTTCCCGAGCAAACAATGGAGCACCCTTCATTCATTAGCACCTCTCAAGCGGTTCGCCTCTCGTTTGAGTCCAAGATCGAGGAATTTACTAAAGCCCCTGAAAACCTGGGGTAGGATGATGAAATATATCACCGTCCTCATTCATTTGAAAGAAGGGTATATTAATCTTTGAGCACTTGAGACTTGAGATAGTCCGGGCGGTTCTGCCGGACTAAGAGTCTTAGGGGCACATTCCCTGAAAATAACTCACCTCAACTACTAAATCACACCAAACTTAATTACCCGAAACTCGATTTTCCTGATCTCCGTACTGTTTGAAGGATTTAAATCACCACTCTCAAACATTTATCAGCAACTGCGTCTCTAAACTTGACTCTTCCGTTCAATTTATAACAAATTTTCGAACATATCGTCTTTATTGAATGCTTTGCTTCACCAACTTGTAATTTTGCTAGACTGGAAGTTATCGTGAATGGTAGAACAACCATCCAATACGACGATATGATGAAATTCTGTATGAATTGCTGCGGCGCACATTTCTATCATCAAAAGTAAAAGAACATTCAACATACTGTCGATTAATGAAAGCTATAGGTAAGCCGGGGCCAGGCGTTTTCTAATTCATGAACCACTGGCACAAGGCTCACTACAAAATTTAACCGTTTAACAAAAGCTTGAAGCTTTTTAAAAAGATGTAAAACTTTTGAACAACGATGATTCTTAGAGTTTCACTCATTTATGTAAAGATCGATCTGGGCATTTCTGGAGCTGATGTGGAAAGACACACTACCAATTCTTCCGTTCGGAAAATATATAGTAGTATTCTCTGGATAGCAGTATCCATGAAGGATTTTTCAACTTCATACCACGATTAGGTATTTCTGAAGCTAAAAATATCGGTATTACATCTCTTTAACCCAAAATTAATTTTGTAAATAGGTAATAGTTTTATTAGGTGGTAATCTTGATCATAATTTAATTCATTGTTCAATGACGTTCGATTCATAATCTAATCAGCAATTTATCGAGTTGAAAATAGATTATTACTTGCGGCTGATTACCGAATTCCGTGCTGTCAACTGCTTCAGCCCTTATTAATGACAGTTTGTCCTATTGTATATAATTATATTTTTTACAACTACAATCTGAGTTCATATTTGGATTCCGTTTCCACAAAAGACGTAAAATATGATGCATCGATATTGAAAGTTAATATTTCACAGTCGCATACCGTTCAAAAAGTGTGTTAGTTATTTGGTAGGTAAAGAGAATCTATTGATAAAAACTGCTTACATTTCCAGATTCAGAGACCTCATTCCAGAAACCTCTGGATTTAATGTGGCATTTCGAAGGCTTAACTACTTTAGTTTCTATTATCAGATGTTTCTATAACAGATTTTGGAAAACACAAATCTTAATAAGTTATAATGTCATTTTCACTTAAACTGTCCCGATTTATGATCAGTCACATCCTTGATTTGGCTTGGAAAAGTCATGTAGCATTGAATATTTTCCAGGCTTAAACATTGCAAAAAGACGGTTTTCCCTTTCCCTAAGAGAAAGTTCTTAAAAGTGGAAAGTCGAACTGCAAATAGAAGGGGCGCGAACAAAGTTGTTGAGAGAGTTACAGACGACTGCTCAAGTGGGAAGATGGGGTCTAGTGAGTTGGAAACAAGAGTCTCTATTCTCTTGCTTTTGCTACTCCGCGATAGGCAGCGTTTCACGAAATACGTAGTAAGTGCTCCTGCCCTTTGCTTCAACTTCGGAATTTAGTTAGCAAGACGCAAATTCCAAAATTCGTTTAAAAGAACCTGTTCGTCGTTTTTCTCCACCGGACGAAATTTAGAAACATTGGAATTTAAATCAAATCAGATTTTTATCGTAATCAAGTGATCCTAGAATACCCGCTCTAGTTCTTTAATAATCTCTAAAAGTTGGACCTGAATGCTCGAATTTCCATAACCCAAAGACATAAATATATCTCTAATACACGAGCACTAGTTTCTTCCATATCGACGTAATTCAAGTAAATGAAACAGCATAACAACAAGATACTGTTCATTCTACCTGTGGTTCTACAAACGTGGAAGGAGACATGAATTGGAAAATTACATAAATTATTTTGTGAGCTACAGGTAAAAATGAATTTCAAAATATAATTTTAAGTTGCCATACCGAAAGAACATCATTGTGACACCCAAAGTTTCCTAGGTATACAGCTGTATTCTAGTTTTCTGTTACATTCATTCTCACTAAGATTAATCCCGGATTACTGTCCGCATATTTTTATAAAACGTTTGTCCTTTTTGATTTTCTATTTCCTCATGTTCAATACATGTTGGCTACTGTTCATAACATACCTCAGTTGCAATCATCACCGAGTTTAATCATCCGGACGCGGGTTCGTATCAGTCCTCAGCAGCCCAGGATTGGGTCGGTAAACGTCAGTTGGTCCATTTGACGATATTGAATCTTGAACCATAAATCGTAATTTATCTTATAGTTTCACTGGACTCTCCAAATGGCATCCGATATTTGACTTTCCCGTTAACATTTTTCAACTGTACGAGGTTAGTTGGAAATAGAAAGTAGGCCTTTGTTCAGTATTACCAGCTTCAATTGGCGTCGGAGGTTTTAACCAAGAAACTAGGCTGAAATAAGACGATGTTCATTACCGTCTAGTTGCAATCACATTACGGCACACTGCATTCGGTACGTCACATCGATTTTGTTACGTGGAACCGAAATCTGGTATGTAGATCGACTCTTTTTGTGATCACTTGTTAACCTGTCTGTATCTGTCTCTCATACGCCTTATGTTTGGTTTTATTCGTGCGGATTGTGGGGTTCCGCGGCCAATACGCACATTGAAAGATTACAAACGTTGCAGAACAGGGCCCATCGCATGATCACGGGCGCACCATGGTTCGTCCGTAACTCCACCGTACATGCCGATTTGGATATCCCGGAAGTATATGACGTCCTCCACAAAGCACACAATAATATGCGCTCGTCAATGAGACACCCCTCCAACCCGCTGCAGGTTGATCTCACCAACACCCCACCCCCACGAAATCAACTCCGTTTGAGGAGGACAAGACCTCGAGACTGTATTTTTGTTACACGTTTGTTCAAGTATTATAAAATTTTATTAACAAGTTACATATTATATATCAAAGTTTATTGACGTTAGTTATGTAATAAATATATCATTGTGAGTAGGACAATCAATGGATTGTAACCTACGCTCAGAATGTGTGCCAATTAGGTCTGAAGCCTGAAGGTCTGGTACATCAGTAGTGTGAGCCGACTTACACAACCAACATCTACACATTAGTGATGATTTGATTTAGTATTTTAATTTTGGTTCCTAAGTGATAGCGTGCAACTATCACTGACTTGCATATATTTACTGAATGTGTAAGAATCACCCAATATACAACTGATTTTTTGTCTTGAGTAGATCAGCAAAATTAGGTATACATTATATGAACAGAAGAAATTACGATGAAATAAAATGTAACTTACGAAAACCACTGGATGGGGTATCGTGATCATTTCGTCTCCTGTCAGCCCTTCGCTTCTCTCTTTCTGGAAGTACCAAACTGCTTTCATGTTGAAAGACACTGTGTCTTCCACAGGATCATCCTCCAACTTTCCTTTTGATTTCCATTCGCTATAATAAATAACATCAACAGATGTATTAAAAACAAATGGCATACAGACAAACTAATAAGTTCTGTCAAGTATTATTGATTGTTAATCATTAGTTGTTGGTTGCATATTTAACAAATCAACCAAATGTATTCCTTGAAAATATTGTTTCTTTGAACGTAGTAAATACGAAATTCAAATCTGAACTCTACCTGCTAAGCACATAATGAATCATAACACTTGTTAGAATTTAGAAATCGATCAGCAGACTACAAATTAAATAAATATCGATACAGCACAAATCACAGTGAGATTCTTAACCAAACCAAGATAGCATGTGATTGCTGTATTTCCAAAAATAGGTGGGCCCAATATCGAAATACATTCACCGAATGTAAACCCACTGAATCGTTGAATCGATAAATGAAGAAGGGCGCCAAACCGTATCTGTTATAAATTTTCAAATAATCTGAGTCACTGTCAAGGTACGTAGTCGACAGATAACTGTAAATTGTTAATTAAAGAGGTCAGCCCTTTATAACACGCAACCGAATGGTATGTCGACCGCTGCAGAAGGGGATTCTAATAATAATAATATTGGATAGAGAACAAATGCGTCTAGATAGCATTGCTACTTGGAAGGATGGCAAATTGCACAGAGCCATCCTGGTAGAAACATTATTTTTAATTGATGGAGCTTTGTAATCAGCGAAGAATTAAATTGTCATTTCCTAGTTCTTAAAAGAACTCCAATACTGTGAAGAGGGTGAGCTGATTGAAGTTTTACGGTTGCATAAGTGAGGAAATTTATTTGAAGTATAGGTGGTAGTATTAAGAATAACAATTTAAAGAGGCGAGGTAATTTCTCTACAGGGTGTCCTAGGAGTTATGCACAATCCGACTCCTACGTGTTTTGCAACTCATTTCCGAACAAAAATGCCTCCCAGCAATTTTTCGCCAGAGGCCTCGTTTCCGAGTTATTCGCGATTTAAGATTTTTTTCGTGTTTTCGATCTTATGTCATTAAAACTGCTATAACTCCCTCAATTTTAGAGATAACTCAAATTTTATGACATGAAAGAGCGTTAAATTTTCTATATGTTTGATGTTAGAAAACATTTTTTTATTGTACCGAAGACGTGCGATTGCTGCGCGAAATGGCAGTTTTTTCAAAATCTTGAAATCGCCTGTTTTTCATCTCGCCTAGAAACCCCATGAATTCTTGACGCAGAACTGTGCAGGCCTGGTAATACGTGCGCCAAAATGTCAGCCTACCAACGGTGTAGTCGTTTTGATTTACAAAAATATTTTTAGTTAAGGAAATGGTGTTTAACTGCAGAAAAAACGTGTGTTTTCGGGGTTTGAAAATTGAGGTTTTTCCAATAGTCTGGACGAAAAAAGGTTGGAGGCGGGATGTACGTAACTTTTCTCGCTGAATCGAATGGTGACAACGCCAGAGCTCTCAAGTGACGATTCATGTTAGTTTTGTCGGATGCATAAACCAGTTGGTTCGTGAACAGCGTCGACGTCATTTCTAAGCTGTCCGGTCAAAGTCAAGATAATCAAATAGCCGAGAGACGGCTATTGTTTGTGTTCATTTACGATTGATTGTGATGATCGAAAAATTGCTAAGAGTCATTTTGCATAACCCCTGGGACACCTTGTACAACTAAAAAAGACCTAATATTTGAAAATTGGGAAAGCTACGGTGGAGGCATTGTGTTGGTCAGGGGCCATGATATTCAATGACCCGCACGACTTCCCGGTCTTGAAGGAGGGGTTGCTCTGTGCGCCGTGTATTATCAACCCCAATCTGATTTGGCCGTAGCTTTGGGTGTAGCAATGTTGATAATTTGTTGTTTCTGACCAAATTCAGTTTTAGTAAAATGTTTGTTGACTAGAAAATGTGATCCAGTTGTAGGACAATGGTAAGATATTTGGGGTTTAAATCGAGTTCATATAAAGAGTTTAAAAATTATTCTTAAGATATACACTAAAAAATATTTAAAAATGAAAAATGAAAACGAATGAAAATGTTCGTTTTTGAAAAGCGTCTACGGCATTCATAAGCTGTCCAGCCAAAGTCAGGATAATCGAAGAGCCGAGAGACGGCTACTGTTTGTGTTCATTAACGATTGATTGCGATGAGTTACTTTCAGTTGAGTAGCTATACCACTAGTGAGTATGTTGGCCTGATTTGTGTGTACGGTTTTGCCAATAGTAATGCTTCTGAAGCAGCAAGGGAGTCACACTCCTCCTGTGTACAACTCACACCCTTACGAACACGTCTGATAGTATGAGGAAAAATCATTGGTGGAAGATATTGTTTATGTCACTGATCCTTTTTTATCTAGTAAATTATCTTTTTTTATCTACTAATCCTTTTTTGTCACTAAGGTTCTGGTCATTACTACCATCTTTGTTCAATAGCTATAGCGCACCATCATGAATGGGAATATGCAATAGGGAAACCACGCTGAAGGAAATACACCGAGGAAAGAGACGAAAGGGGAGAGTTGGTAATGATACAGAAGCCTGGTTTGATAAGGGTCCACAGTGTTAGCAAAAAGATGAAAGCAACTCATCGCAATCAATCGTAAATGAACACAAACAATAGCCGTCTCTCGCCTGTTCGATTATCTTGACTTTGGCCGGACGGCTTAGAAATGACGTAGACGCTGTTCACGAACCAACTGGTTTATGCATCCGACAAAACTAACTTAAATCGTCACTTGAGAGGTCTGGCGTTGTCACCATTCGATTCAGCGAGAAAAGTTACTTATACCCCGCCTCCAACCTTATTTCGTCGAGACTGTTGGAAAAACCTCAATTTTAACAGAAAACACACGTTTTTCTGTAGTTAAACACCATTTCCTCAACTAAAACCATTTTTAAAATCCAAAACGACTACACCGTTGAAAAGCTGACATTTTGGCACACGTTTTTCTAGGCCTGCACAGTTCTGCGTCAAGCATTAATGGGGTTTCTATGCGAGATGAAAAACAGGCGATTTCAAGATTTTGAAAAAAGTGCCATTTCGCGCAGCAATCGCACGTCCTCAGTGCAATAAAAAAAATGTTTTCTGACGTCAACTAGATAGGAAATTTAACGCTCTTTTCAACGGTGTCATAAAATTTGAGTTACCTCCAAAATTGAGGGAGTTATAGCAGTTTTAATGACATAAGATCAAAAACACGAAAAAAATCTTAAATCGCGAATAACTCAGAAACGAGGCCTCTGGCGAAAAATTGCTGGGAGGCATTTTTGTTCGGAAATGAGTTGCAGAACACGTAGGAGTCGCATTGTGCATAACCCCTGGGACACCCTGTATAATCGATGAGAGGCGGTATACCATGGTCAATTCCGTCTTCCATTCCTTGCCCACATCACGGGGTGACTTCATCACTCAGGGGATGATTCCTGTCCCAATGACCTGCATCTACATAGGGTGGGCTGTCGGGTCAACTCCCTGGTGCTCTAATTTCCCCGTGGACCTCTTCATTAGACAGCTGTAAACTTTAACAGTGAATACGTTTCAACAGTACACCTTCTGAGTTTCCTCTCCCTAAATTCAGTTCAAAGTAGCTTTGCTAGCTTAAATATTCCTTCTTTTTGGTTTTTCACTCTTCCGTTTCTCAAGGTGACTACGCTTAGTCTATTTATATTAGTCGCATCCCATCTACGAAATCAGCTATTTTGTCAACAACGGAACCTTTTCTTAATGATGAGTATTTTTTCATTAGGATGATTATTTTTTAGCCTTTCTATAATGAAGCTGTTGTAGCTCAACTTTTTTGACAAAACCGTTCCAGTTGGCAAAAAGGAAGAGAGTGAACCGCCTTTTTGCAGAGCTAGGTTCCTCAGGATCCCGTACACCGTAAGAATAAATGAAGAACCCACACAACTCGATGTTCAATAATTTTCACACTTTTCTCAAAATAAAATTTGAGAGAATTGTCTCACCAAATGTTACACCAGCCAGTGATCTTGTTGGAACATTATATTCCTATCCAATTAATGTTATTTCGCTGTGTATTTCCCGTTAGATTCAAAGAGTCGATGAAATACGCTATATAAAAGTACCAGCGGAGTGCAAAAAGACCGGCTTTATAATACAGCGTAGAAATTTATATGTACCTTTATTACACCTTTCACCACAACTTCTCGCCACTTGGAGCACTGAGATTCGGATTATTTCCACATTGCCATTTGTTCGTTACATAATCGGTTGAGTGAATACTTGAACAGGGTTTCCCATCATCTCTCGTTGTTGATTCGCTGACTTTTCTTTGTGCAAATGTAGTGATTTGATAAAACTCTTGGGATCTTTCCCACACCGTAACGTTGTGGAGGTAAGAAATGTTATTATGAGGTAAAGAGTGAAAGGATTTTCCACGTTTGATAACAATCAGCTCGTGTGCTAGAATCACATTATATTAAAGAAGGCCTGTTTCAAGAGTGTCTGACCCTTCTGAAGGATCTGTCTATCCCAGGACGGCAGTTTCGTATTACAATTGTAGAATAGGGGAACATTCAGCTTTGATCTCCCAAATTGAACCCCGTTGTCGATCCGTAAAGAGCCCTTTACCGTTATTTCTGACACGTACAAAGAAAAGCAGCTAACAACTACATAAGGCTATCCAGCCTCGCCCGACAATCAAGTATTCTCTATCTCCAATCGACTAGCACCTCTTCTCCTATTCTTACCCTATTCACTATTTCATTTTCTTGTCCCTTGGTCGTAATTTATCATGATAAGCATGAATAAATTACGTTATAGAGGACATTGGAAAATCCCTTAGTTGTCTTTAAAGTTTTTTGATCGTTAAATCCCAATGGGCTTGAGAAAAGTGACAGGTTTGTACTCGTCAAATGATGGGTAATAAATCCTTGCCCATCTAGAGACAAGGGGGTCTGGTAAATGTGTATTTGTCAATCGAGTTGGCTAGAGGTCTAACTGAATCCGTACATCACAGAGCTGGATGTTTTTCACTAATTTATGGAATCAATGATTTTGGTTTATTATTCAATAATAAACTATTGTAATCGCTCTTGAAAAAAAAATTCTAACCCCCCTGAAAATTTCATGGTTTATGTTTCAAAGGGTGTAGAATCCGAATCTGCAATAAAAATGTTTCCGTCCGTCCGCCGTACGCTCAATTTCTCCCAAACGGCTGAAGCAAAAAAGCTGAAATTTTCAGGAAAAATCCCTGTTGGCCCGGCGACGGCCCAATTCTTGAGCCAGCTCTCTCTCTTAATTTAAAGTGCCCTTTAAGGATTGTCAAAGTTTTGTAAAATCCCTAAAAACCTCCAAAAAAGTCAAGGCGGAATAAATTTGTACTCGTTTTGAAGAACACTCCACGAGGAATCGAATGAGCCCTTCCCCAGGTCCGTAGGTCAAACCATTCTCGATCTATGGCCCGATTTATGGTGCCAACATTCGCGTTATTTTGGTTTATTATTGTTTTTGTGTTGATATCAGTAACCTAGTGACGTAGTGATGTAGTAATGAGGGTACTGGAGTGAACTTCTAAAAGGCTTTGTTGCCGATACACGGGTTGAAGCATTCTGATAACCATTTAAAAAAAAACAACGCTGCAAATTCTTTTACTGGGGTTTATTATTCAATTGGCTTGCGTTCATGATTTGAATTTATACTAAGCTTTGGAGTGTGTGTGTTTCACACGAGATAGAGCGATTATTGAATTTCAGGAGATATGCACGTAAATCTGTTCTCGACCAAAATACCTATTTGGATTGATCAGTTGATGATATTTGTGTGCCTCCTGAAATTCAATAATCGCTCTATCACCTGTGAAACACGCACACTCCAAAGCTCAGTATAAATTCAAATCATGAACGCAAGAAAATTTAATAATAAACCCCAGTGAAAGAATTTGCAGCGTTGTTAAATGGGAACGAGACATTTTTGAGGGTTTGATCGGAACAGGTGAGTTCAATAACAACATACTGGTTACAAAAATGTTAGGTTTACTGTACCGAACTGATTGAAAAACGTCATTTTTAGAATAGGATCGTATTATTTTTCTGTGAATATTCAGTTTTTGGGAAAAACAACATTCTGAAACGAAGTTTATACGAAATCGTACATCATATAGAAATCCGACGAAAATTATGTACGTATGTGTGAGGAAAGCTACCAAGCTGAACTCCTGAATATCTGGTCAAAATTGCCCTTCAGACAAACAATCATCAGACCGATATAAAGACACGAAACCCAAGCTGTTAAGATATCAGTGAAAAACCATGGTAAATATAATGATTTCGAAGAATAATTAGTCAAATAGTTCGAATGCAAAGCTTCCACTACTCGTGGTGATGAAGAAGTATAAACAAAGAGATGGAATGATGTAGCTACCCCCTTCCAAAGGCTGAGGCGATTATCCTGCAACACTCGGTGGATACTCTTAGAGTAAAAAGTTACATGTAAATTCAAAAGTGGGGCATTCAAAAAGGGGAGAGGGGAACTAACCATATTCTTCAAAAAGCAAAATGTGAGGGGCCTTGTTTTGTAGGTTTAGTTTTATTAATCTTTATCGTAGTAAGGCATAACAATTTCACAAATTTTGGTTGTTTTATAAACAAAGTTTACGAAGGGTAGAGTGGTTAAACATCACTATAAAATGGCACTTGATGTTTTTGAATACGCCAGTTAATTTTATGAGCGTCACAAAGGGTCATCATTGGAGTGATCAATTCAAAGGAATCTTTGAAAGTTGTAAATTATTTTCGTGTTGAGCAAGGAGTAAGGTTGTCAATTTGGAAGAGAAGTTCTTAACTTTCTTTTGTGAGACCAGAGATTAACAAACGTTGACTCTGCATTTCTTGAGAAACGGTTTAAACGATTGTTCGAGCGGACAACCGAAGACGTAGGTGATAAGTCTTCAGCGAAAGCTCTTGAAAATCGTTCGAAAAAGAAGATAAACTCAAGATGGATGTAAATCTAGATTTAAAATTGAGGGGCGAACTGGGATACCGATGCATTATTCAACAGCGATCTCCGAGAAATGTTGAATGAATTGACGTAACAGAACTTTTTGGTCTCCAGAAATAGAATTACGGACAGTAGCAGATAAAACAGTCTATATATTGTACGTCGTTAGTTCGAAGTTAGTTCGATTTCCTCAGATTGGAAATCATCCTGATATGTGTCCGCCTACCGCAGAGAGGAGTTCAACAATACTCATAGATCCAACACGAAGACAGTATTGGGAAATGCTTGAAATGCCAAGGTGCATTACATCACTTTTTCAAGATATAAAAAAAAACAATATCATCGATATTTGGTATTTCCAATAATGAACTATTATAATTGACCAAATAACATCCCTCAACCCGAAAAAAAAATGTCTGTCAAAGTTATAGCTCCTAGGAACATGGTGAACGTAGAGCGATCCGAGAGGGATCATTCGGTTAATTGAAGGAATGTCTATCAATAACAAACATTAAAACATTCCGATTTTTCAATATTGCAGCTCTTTGACTCCGACGTTTCGGACTGACAGAATGTGATGTCAAGATGTCAGTCCCAAATAGAACACAAATGTGACATTTCACCTGTGCTCCAAAAAGGTTGCTTCGGTAATTATGAAAAAAAGCTCGGAATGGTTTTGTATTTCCCTTTTGGATTTGGATAGATCTTGAAACTTATATCAACAAATTTTGAAGGAAGTTGAAATGTTTTCTTTTTTTTTCTTGGTCGATTACAAAGGTTCATTATTGAAATTGAACTACACTGACTGGTGGAGCCGTAGTTAGCGATAAATCGTGTTTCGTGGTCCATACTTGAGTTTTCATGTTCTTAAGAAATATTCCGAGCATTAATTCCCACGAAAAGTAAATTATTAATAAATCATAACGATGCCTAAAGCCTCCTGCAGACTGGTTTGAAGAAGCCTTACAGAACAGATCCCAGAAGGAGAGATGCCAAGCATTATTCACAAAACCCTTTTGGACCTTGAAATTCCTATCAAGATTACGGAGATTCGTCCAGAAAAGGATCACACAATGTCCTTTGACAGAAAGGTTCCGTGGCATCCCGCTCGATTTATTCTATCGAAACAACTTGTAAAATCGCAAAAAGAACTCCCTTGCCGATAAATCGAGTTTGGTATAACTTTGTCATTTACCACATACCTGAAGGTACAATTTGTCGTCACTAGCTCGTCGAGGAGAGAGAGTATTTTCTTTGTAAAAGCGTCATCATAAGGCCATCGTTTTACTGCTGAAATTAGTTTGTCTGTCCGTTTCCTTTGATTTATTTTTAATCGAAAAAGAAAAAAAATTTCTTTACCCTCCCTCAAATTCAAGATATGCAGGTTCCAAAATTCGAAGAAAAAACGCTGTGAATTATAACAAAGCTTTTCCTCCCTTCATCAGATATCCTCAGATACCGTCAGAAATCGGCGGAATCCAAATAATTAGATGAAACAGAATATCGAGACTACAGGATCCTGGAAAATGGATGATTAGCCAAATTTCTTATACGCATTTCAGGTAGTTTGGCAAAGAAACTTTGAACCGTTTATGGGAAAAACACTTTTTTTTCTTTGTTACGAAGTTTCTTTACTAATAATAATAAAAAATGAAATTCATGAAGGAATCGGTGCTGCACTTGTAACCTACTCTACTCAATTGAAGCTTGGGTTTCAGCTATGAAAATAACTTATTCGTCTACCATCCAATATGCACAGGGCCTGTCGCCAGCCACTCATTCTAGTATCCACTTCAAACCACCAAACTAAACAGAACACTGACTCCGTATGAACAGTACCTTTTGAGCTACGATAGGTCACTTACTATTATTATTTTACTATAATTACTATGATTTACTTTAATACTATCTATACTAATAATAGTAATCTCGAAAGACATCGGCGGACTGATAAGAGATAACTAGTGGTAACCAAAGTGTTTGAGCTCCAGTCGGTTCAACTGATTTTCGCTAGTTAGCGCTGATGCGTTATCATCACTTTTTAACTTTAGATGCTCTTAAGCAAATCTCCTCAAATGAGTGTCATACAATTTTATCGCATTCAGCACACCTGAAAAAAGGAGCATAGTTACTACACTTACTCGAAAAAATAAGGTCCAACCTCTTGAACTTTCGGCTTGCCACCGTTTTGAACTTCTTCTGGGTTCGTGAGGTTGAACAGGTAAACCTTGAATTCTAACGCTACGGGAAATGTGGCCCACGTGTCTCTCATTTCATTTCCCTTTTTAAGTTGAACGGTCTGAAACAAAGAGACAATAAACGAATTAAATCACTTTTATTGACTATCATGTTGGTAGTTGCTAACATTTTTCCGTTGGAAGTTCGAAGGGGTGTCAAAGGTGTGTCTATGTATTTTATCATGTTTCCATGAGTATTTTGCTTCCATATCTATCTTTAGGTATGGGAAGTTCTTTTCATGTTTGAGTAGTTTTTTCAACAAAACAAACTTTTTATGAGTATTTTACGTTTTAAACAACAACCTTTATTTCTACAGCTTCCATCTCACTAAGATGAAATTTTCGGGCAATATGTGGACACCATCAGGGACTTACATCATTGATGCTTCAGTGATCTCGGTTCAGGAAAGAAATTACTTGCAGATCTCCTCCGAGAATGAGGATGGATCAATTATCCACTACTGCTACTCTAAGAAGCCGCACAGCCAGCAAATGTACAACTAAGCCAGATAAAGATATTATGGGCAAAGTTAACTGGCGAGGTGAATGGAACAAAAGGCCAGTAACTAAGATGACACACAGCTTTTCCTTTCACGATACTGGAATGGGTATCCACCAGGGTCATAACAAGGGAAGCGATCATATGGTCGGAGTTCAGTTGACGGCCATCCGACTAGGCGTCGTGGTACCAGGAGGTTAACACACGAAAATACAATAGAGGTGAGAATGCCTTATGATGGCCATAACCAGAAGCTGCATCATCCTTAACTTAAGAGTTAACGATCACAATGGTCGGGATAGGTTTCCTAAGGTCTGTTCAAATACTTCAGGACGGCCTCAGTGACTTGTCAATTATTACGACAATGAGGCATACAGGTGCTATTGCGGATATTGGAAAGCAATATGTGTAATGTACGTATTATCAACCAAATTAAAATATTCATAGATTCATAATCCAAAAAAAAATTTAAAAACGCATCATTAATTTCTCATACCATGTAATGTGACGCTAGTTTTTCCGGCCTGATTAAACAGAAATATCCTTATTGGTATACAAAAATCGTAAAAGTATTCTTTTTCGGAATATCCCTCCGATTTACACAAACGTTGGACTTGGTGCAGCATTAATGAGAGACGAGAGGCGATAGAAGACATTAAAATACTGAAAAGGGAATGGGAAACGAGCACCAATTACGAACGTCCCGTGAGTTTAATTAAAGTAGGGTCGTAGCTGTAGCAGAACAAATCAGTTGAAAGAAAAACTGTCACTCTATGAGGGCCGGAGACTAACTACCGCTGAGTTTAGACTGATTGAGCTTGGGTTGCTAGTAGTTAGATTGGTACAAAATTACAAATCGCTGGTATAATATCACAGTAATAAAAATATAAATAAATCTAGATTATTATCGTTTGTAGAACTGGCATTTAGCTGGTTCCAGATTCGTGAGTTTTTATTAGCAGCTTATGCACTTGTATGGTCAAAGGTCTGTAATCCTTAGAAGGATGCAAAACCCCCAAATTTGCTGTAAATCTTACAAATGGTGACTCATGAATGGGGTTTTTGTTAGAGCACTCGTACAATAAAATTGTTTTTGAAGTCAATAGTAGTACTCATTCTTTGAACAAAAAACCGTTTGAATGCAGAAAAACGTGGATTAATGCCGTGAAATATCTTCAATTAAACCAATCTTGATACGCCATTCAATTACAAATTTGAATTGTCTCCTTTCACCCAACTTGCATTTTACGTATATTGTAGCTGCTTCTCACAAACCTTGAACAACGGGATACTAATTATAAGAATGTATTCATAGACATCTTGGTGATGAATTTCAAGTCAACCAACTTTTCAACTGAACAAACCAGGCGAAATTGACAACAGACGTTAACGAATTCATTTTTATCAGGGCAAAAAAGTGTTCGTACAGTCCAAAGATTAGCAAAAATCTAGCTCAAAAAATTGAATAATAGCTCGTGGGCCCTCATTTTTGCTTGACAACTTCCAACGAACGGAACTTCATCGAATCGACGAGCTTTGCTTCCAAGCTAGATGGTATCAGATGATATCTGAGGGCACTAGTCAGAAGCACTTACTGTACCATAAAAATAACAATACACTACACATACAGTAATAATAAAAAATAATTGAAATCGTTAATGAATTGCCAGCTTCTTAGCGTCTATAACATTTGTAACATTCACACTCAGAGATTTTTTTTTTTTGTAATTATTTATTCATTGAGCCTCATTACAATTAACATACCTCATTGATATGATACACGCTTTACATATAATTACACTATTTACTAATATTTATTCTATGTCAAACATGGTGACATAGATGGACTGTCGATTTGTTTAGCAAGTGTCCTTTACTGTCCTTTTAATATAGTTGATTCACATTTGACGCGGGTTATAGAAGATCCATGATATGCCTAGGCCGTGACAGACGTCGGTTTTCTTGGTTTCCGAATCCAGCTATGACAAGCTCGTTAGGGTGTGTGACATTACGATTAACAAAGTTCGTAGTATGAGTTGTCAATATTTCCTGAGGCGTCTGTAGGTGGAAGTCGCGATATATTGTTTCATTTCTGACAAATGGGGGTGTGCAAACTATGTGCCTTTGGAGGATGGAGTTTTGCTGTTGCTCAACCCGTCGAAACTCCGATTTGGAACACGTACCCCAGATCGGAATTGCGTAAGTCCACAGCGGCTGCACGAGGATTTTATAAATAAGAGTCTTATTCTGTATGGACACATGGGGGTTGTTGAGGACAGGTCTTAGTTGTTTGACTCTGTGCTTAATACGCTGGCGAAGGATGGAAATGTGGTCATGAAACGTGAGCCGTTGATCTAGGGTCAATCCAAGATATTTGTACGTTTCTACGTTAGGTATTAAATTATCTTGGTAGTATAGAGGTGGCTTTGTGAATTTTCGCTTGTATGTGAACGTCATAATACCAGATTTTGACGGGTTAATTTTTACGCGCCATTTGGTGGACCATTGGCCAAGAACATCAAGGAGGATTTGTAGTTTCCTTGTAGCCTCTATAGAGTCATCATCTGATACGGCATATACCAAATCATCCGCGTATAAACCTGAGAAATCTTCATCTTTGGGCAGTGGCATGTCGTAGCAGAAGATTGAATACAACCAAGGTCCCCAGACGCTTCCCTGCGGTACTCCTGCATGGATATCTCGTGGTGTTGAGTGTTCATTTTGTACAGCAACTTCAAAGGATCGTCCATCTAAATAGTTTTTGATTAGGGAATATAGATTGTTCGGGAGGTGTGGTCTCAGTTTATAAAGGAGTTGAAGTTCTATCAAACGCTTGTTCGACATCAAAAAATGCCGATCGACATACTTGCCCGTTGTGAAACTTGGTCTTGATAAAGTTTGTGAAGCGTTGTAGTTGTGATGGACAAGAATGAAGGTGGCTGAAACCGAATTGTTGTTGGGGAATGAGGTTTTCAGTATATTTCAAAAGATGGGGGAGTAGGAGTCTTTCAAATATCTTTGAAAGTACTGATAATAGACTTATGGGTCTGTACGATGATGCTAAGTGACTTGGTTTTTCCGGTTTTGGAATCATGCAAGTAGAGGCTTTTTTCCATTTTTTTGGAAAATAACCTAGACGAGCTGCTGCAGTGTACAAGTGGGCTAAATGGGCATGAAAACGTCGTGGGTACTTCAAAATAAGAGGCTGTACGATAAGATCTAATCCAGGCGCTTGTCGTGTGGAAGCCATTTTGATAACTTTCAGCACATCTTTTGGTGAAAAATATATCGGGGGTGAAGGAAAACTTCAAATCAAAATGTCTCCCACACAGATGAGATGAAAATGAGATACACACACAGCATAGTATCTTTCCTGTTCCTTGGTCTTAGAGTGGTCTAGAATAGATTTGTATTCAGCTATTCTTTTCATTTATTTATTTTAAATGTTTGGGTTGTGACCCACCCCCAGGATCAATTCTAATAGTCGTCCCTGTACTGGGGACCTCCATGATAGTCTCCGGAAAAATGCTGATACAGCAATTTTCATGATTCTAGACCTCTGATAGTTGTATTCGCGGGTGGGAAGAGTCTTGATTGATCCTGCACCGATTCAGATTGCTTATGGAGACTTTGTTTCTTGTATTCTTGTGTGAACATCCGAATTAGCTTCCATGGATAAATGAAAAAAAGTAAACATATTTTGGGGTGTACGAAGACATTTGTTACTGACTGTAAGTAATTCAATAATGAATAGTTTTCAATTATAAATATTGCTATTCCTCAGCAGTGGAGGTTTACTTAAGAGTAAATCTTTCGTTTGATGAACATCATTTACTGGGGGCCTCTCATTGCCGATGTTGGGTTAGCTTTTGGTGGAAAAGCATTACCAACAAGTCTGCATCGCGTCACATAATCACACTGATGGCTCAACACTACTATTAGCTCATTGTTGTTCAAACTGGATTTCTCAAGCGCTTCCGGCATCTTCCAATGTCTACCCCAGGGCACTATCTTAGATTAGAAACTGCTCGTCTAGGACTTGAAGAACCTATATTTCGAAGAATGGTTAACTAGTGGGTGAGGATTTGAAGAATGGGGGAAAGAAGGCTTCCAGGAATCTGTGTGGAACATCTGTTGGCACTCGACACCCTCAAGTGCAACTTGCCGGAGTTAAATTGGGCTTGGCAGCTGCAAACTCTACTAACAGTGATTGGTAGCAGCGACATATTGGATATTAAGACTATCAAACATAGGTTTTCAGACCCATATGGGCGATGTTACAGCTTGCTTCGGATGATAATCCGAGGAAATTTGTAGAAATTATTGGTCATTATATACACGTCCTAAGTTAAAGAGCTTTTTCTCTCAACGAATAGAATCATTTATTTTTCAAGTATTGAAATGTATTGGTAACACGTGAAATTGCGTTTTCTTTATCACAAGTTCTGTGAGTTCATAGGTAAAAAATAGTGGCAATAAAACATCATAGTACATGCTTTTTGTTATTGTATAAAGGTATTGTTTTTCTGAGCGAGTGAAATAATTTATTCTCACAGTATTCCATGTGTTCGTAACGTTAATGTAAAACTAAGTTTCTTCATTTGCACATTCAGCATCGACTATGAAGTTCCGTAGACACTTGGTATTACAGATGAATGTATTATCAAGCTAATGTATGCCTAAAATATTTGGTACTTCTCTGTTAAAATGGGATAGCTATGTATTTCGAGCTTATTCCATATTTTATTGGCCGATGTTTTTGTAAAAATGAGCGATTTCAATGGTTTGATTGTCAATTAGCTCAATGGATGAAATCATTGCTCTCTTTTAGAACTTATAACTAATAATGAAGTTTGAAGGCTTCAGACCCCGTAAATCCCGTTTTGTCGAAATTTAAAGGGCAAAATGATATACAACAAGATTAGTCAACCTGGAAGTCAATGGGAAATGCTCTAAGCTGATAATTGCTGGACACAAATCTTGGATAGTAATTAACGCCGAATTGAATGCGCTTTGAAAGATCTCAATGGGAACAATATTGATTAACGTCGATATTAATTGACCTGAATGGGAACAATATCAATTAACCTTGAGTCAAATGAGCTTCTACGGATCTCCAAGGGAATAATATTAATGTATAAGGTCGGTAGATGATTTTGAAGGGTGAGAGTCTTCATGGAGGGGAGGAGAGGAACCGCCGATAGTCATCTCAATTTTAAATTATCTTAATTTGTCTAGGTTCTCAACTTATCATCAGAAAAACGAAGAAGAGTCAATCGTGTCGAAGGATTGCCGGCAAAATAAATTTTTACGAAACCCATTGAAAGGAGAATGCAAATTTAGGAAAACTTCACCTAGATGAAAATATGAGGGAGGTGGATTCCGTTTCAATGGTCCACGTAGCGCTAGTAATACAGACTCTCTAAGGTCGAGAAAGGAAGGAAGCGAAGTTGAAAATAATTTTACTTGCTGCGAGGAAATCATTCTGCTGTCCGCAAAAATAGCACTCCTCCATTGTCACAAAAAAAGCTTGTGGTAGAGCACAGGAAAACCTCTAAATTTGAATAACTCAAGACACGTGCTAACTCTTGTTGGTACACTCCGGCTTAAAATTACTCAGCACCATCAATTTCTTCGTTTATTCGCTTCTATTTTCTTTGAACAGCCCAGCTCTCTAGCACGACCGCCTACTTGACAGTAGACGACCGATTTACGTCACCTGAAGATGAGGTTTTTCAAATGGTGAGCGAACGGATGACCTGACGGCAACCCAAGTAGTCTCCTTCGATTCAGGAAACAATTTTCTATCTTTATCCGACAAAATACTACCCTATAGCTTGAAAAGTTTTTGCGATTTCGATTTTTTTATAGATAAATCCGTATATATTATCGATCAGGCTTTATTGATGAAGATGCCGATATTACTGACATATCCGGGACTGACACGGACTGAGTCACTCGCGATGAACTTGTGGAAACCCATTTCAAATAAAAACGGAGTTATGATAGAACGTTGTCTATATTTCCGGAAAAATAATGAGTTACACAGTTAAATCGATTTCGACGGTTAGGTCATCATCAGTAACAAACATGAACTGATGTTGAATTTTTTAGACAAATTCCGTAATCTTTGGTCCAGTAGTTTCGGAGAAAAGCTTCGGACGGTAGACAGTTTTTTTCTCTCTTTTTTTTAAATTTACTTATCTTGAAACGTAAGCCAACAATCTTTGAAGGGGGTTAAACTTTTTATTCTTGGTTGATTACCAGGATTCATTACTGAAAATAATAAACATGAATACCGCAAATTAGTATACAGAGATAAATTATTATTAAGCCCCCTGGACCCTCGGAGACTTTTTGGTTATAGCCTACGGCTGCAATTCAAGAAACATGGAACATGCTCACTACTACGATTTTTTTATGCACTGTATTTTTTTATGTATTTTATTTTCACGTTGGCTGTCCTTTTTTTACTCTTTGGAGATTGTATACTGGTCGCTCCCCTAGTGCACGTGTGACACTCCTGCGTAACGGTTTTCGGTTAGTTAGTCCAAGGCTTAATTTTCCAACACGCACCCAGCCACGTGTGATGCCACATTATATGAATGTAGAACAGTAATGCGAGCCGAAAAGCTGTCTAATACAGAGTTAATTAATGTTATGTAATCAGTTGCTTGTTTTATAAGTTGAATTAAACTTGTATGCGTATCCATCCGCCGTGTTAATCGGCGCTATCTTGAGCCCCGTCATATTCAATGGTTCCGTTCCAATGACATTTTGTTAAGAGAGTGAAAACAATAAAATTTGATTTGGTTTGTAAAATTAGTTTCTTCAACGTTCATAATGTTAACGTTCGGTTAACGTAAACACGCTATATTGAGTAACCTCATTACGATGGTTGTTAAAAACATTGTGAAACCAGAATTAACTAGTAACCTGAGCTCAATACAAAGTTCTTTGCGTATACACCAACTTGCCGGTAATTTATTAAATCGTGAAAGACAAACTTCCGCCCTCCCCGTGGAGGTGTTTGATTGCATAACAAAGATGAATAAAACTTTAGTCTTGCCCGGTGACAACTTTAATAAACCAAATTACTGTTTGATCTCTCTCGCCCTTTAGTTATTACCCTCAGTCATCTCGTAGTGATCATTATATTCCAAAGGAAACGCCATTATCTCCATCATCTCCTCATATCTGATCCATAGTCAGTTCTTCAAGAAACGGTCCCTTCAACCCCTTTCGCCTAAACGTTGAGTGAATGGATCTGATGTTGGGATAACCCCACAAGGAGTTCTCTCTCTCTCCGCCAGATAACGACTAAACAGTCATCTCTTCTGAAAAGACCCTTGCGTTTGCACTTTTCATTATAAGCCATTTTTCCAAAGAGCTTAAAACAGTTGATAGGGGCCCGTGATGCTTTGGAGTAGGTTACATCAGAATAGATAAGCCGGGGGTCCGCCTTTACCACCTTTACACCACCTCTAACTCCATTTATAAGAATCGCTGTAAGGATGTTCTTCCCAAATAGTCTTACAGATATACCAAACCCATTTTCAAGCCATTCAAACCAACCAGTCTCACCCCCTGAATAGCGACTTCAACAGTTACAAACAAAAAACTCATCCTTCGAAAATGTTTCTCATCCGGACATTTCAAGCAAGATCTAAGAATATTGTTATTAAGCTGTTTGAACAGTTGAACTTGAAATCGTTTCCCGATTACCCTCTTAAGAAAATTAGAAAAATCCGCAAAGAAACTGATCAATTACTTTCTATTCAAAATTATTGACAATATTAACTAGCGAACGAAAAAACAGTAAAATTACATTAGTGAAGCACTTTCAAATGGTGGACTTAGTTAACAAGTGTAATGTCTAAACATGGACTAAATGTTGGTCCATGTTTCGTTAATTACTTCTAATTTTGTATGCTCAACCCCCTCCCCTCATTTTGAAAATAAATTTGAATAATTATTCCAGTAATTGGACAATAATTGAATTAAAAGGAGTTCTTTCGGCATTCGGTAAAACCGATTTCATGGAATTTTTAAAGAGATTTTGGAGCGACTGTAGGGGAAATAAAGAACTTTGAATCTAAACGTTTGATGTATTGGTACTTGCAATAATGAAGCTCATAATCAACCAAGATTGACATTTTTTAACCCCCTAAAAATTTGTTGTTTTGCCTTTCAACGTGTGTAGAATCTGAAAATCGAGTTCGAAAACATCCGTCCATCCGCCGACCTTACTCCGAAACTATTGAACCAAAGTTTACGAAATTCGGGTCGGAAATCACATTTAGGGTTTGGTTGAGACTAAATTCTCCTGATGGTTCTCAGTCAATTATGAAGGCGAAATAAAAGTGCTGAAATATCCAAAAGTCCGAATTTCGAAAACTTTCGAAAGCACACTAATGTTTTCATGAACGTATAGTACTCAACTCTTCTGAAAATAATGTTTGAAAAAGCATTTTCAGATAATATTTTGACGAATTTTTAATTTGAATTCACAATTACGAGGGGTAAGGCAGGGTCCATTCTAAGAGTAGTGGAGCGACCCTCGAAACAGGGAATACTGCTAAAACCAAGTTTTCTAAAGAGAATTATCCGTCGTCTCCGTAGTTGGGAAACTGAACATTTATTAGCGTATCTTCCTTAGCTCCACTCTCCTCAAAGGAAAGCTAATAAGTTGGGACACTTTGGCTGCGTAAGTACCAAACCGTGACTTTGTGGCAGAGCGTAATGACGCAGGATGAAGCTACTTTGGGTTTGCAATAACGGCCATTCCGATTATATTATGAACAAAACCATTCAATCAGAGATAGTTTCTAAACCCATATTGATCAAGCTTATGAAAATGCAAGTCGTAAACAACATTGCACTTAACGTCTGAAAACAATGTTGTTTTAGTTAATTAAAGTTTATTGATTTCTCGACAACTTATTTTGCAAGACGCCTTTCAACAAGCGTGGACAGCAAAGGCAGAACGTTATAGGAGCACCGTGTACACCCCCAAACCTCCCTTAGAAACCCCCTTCAATTTGGGGAGAAAGCCTTTAACGGTTAGAACCAATGCGCAGAAAAGACAGACCTTCCATGGCTCTACTTGGAATGCACTTCGGAGAGGGCTCCTGACCAATCAGAAGGGCGTGGGCACCTCCTCCAAGGTCACATAATATATGTAGTAGGATAAGAGGAATTTTGGGACATTTTCAGCTTGAATTGAGAGGGACAAGTGCAGTTGACCAATCAGGCTCGAAAAAAAAAAAAAAAAAAAACCAGAATAATTTCACGCCCCCAGGCGTATTTTGAACTTATAATTTCTTTAAATGTGTTTTTGCCGGTCAGCACATCTCTCTACAGTTTGGCACGTGTACATCAAATAAACATTATTCGCAAAAGCTGTTATCAAGCAATCATCACCAAGATGCTCGGTGCTAAGTGAACTGTCACCTGAGCCAAACAGAGTTTGCAAACCCTGCTCACAAACGTTCTTGAATGTCCAAGAGCGTTTTTTCACTTGCTGGTAAACCTGGTGGGTCTGCTACTTGTGCAATAAACTAACAAAACGGATTCGTGTTCATCATGTACCCAAAGCACGTGTAAACGGCACATAGGTGAGAGAACGAATGGTAGGTGGTACCGACAACGTTATTCCGACGTTTCTGAGATAGGTACGTGTTTGCGTCTTTATTATTTTGTGTTATGTTTTTGTTTTCATTCAGTTTTAAACGAGACATGGACAAGTTTTTTGGGATAAGAAAATCACCTCTTTCATCCCTTTTTACGATGGCTTCTTGTGATCTCTTTTATTCCACTGTGAACAACTTCCATTTCGTCCGTGTTTGTATGTGTATGTGTGTGTGCGCGTGTCCATGGGCTCTAAGATCCTAGTGACAAATCTTCATTGCTGCGCATGCGCGATCGCAAAGTCCACTGAGCATCATGTTCTTAGATTCTAGTGATCCGATCTTGCTCAAATTTGAGATTATTTGGAGGAAAACGATTTGATTATCTCATATAAATTTTCCATGGGTAGCCTTTTGCGTATATGCAAAGGTGAAATCCTATTTGATTTTGATAAAATTTCCAGCAAATATGCTGGTTAAGATTAACTCAGGTAATAAATATAGGTATCAAATTTAGTAAAATGATTTAGGATTGTTCATATGCACAGACTTTATTAGTTTACTCAAGCAGGCGCACAAGGTGTGGATATACGGGTAGGTGTGGAAAACGTAGATTCTACCTCCTTCCTGTTAGCTCGTTTACAAAAACTTCTAGGGACGAACCTTACAACTTCATGTGGCCATAAAGTGTGATGGATATTGATAGATTCACCTTCCTGTTTCTTGAAACTGCTATAACTTAGCATGCACTTGAAGCATTTTAGCTTCGGGATATCCTGGAGACAACCAGCCCATTCCTTCACCTCCTTGTTGAAAGCTATTATCAGAAAAACAACCCAATATATTCATCAAGAGTTGTTGAAAATACTTTTTACTTCGCGAACGCGTAATTTATTAAACAGTTCACGAAAACTCAGATTGTTATCTGACAGTAGAAGTTGGAAAAACCGCTGGAAAGCAAATCAGAGCCGGTGGACCTTCACCCACTCTGCTACAGAAAAAGAGAATTATGAGGAAAAAATTCAACTCTCCGGAACCGAATACAATAAAAACAATAATAATATCTCTGTAAATTCTTACAGTAACATTTATCACTTTTGTCAGATGTCCTGCTGTGCGAACCTCCTTTGCCCAGTTGAAGTTCTCTCCGCGATCAATTACGCGATTTTCAATTTAATTGCGCTAAATATAAGGGAATCCCCTTTTATTTTTAAAAATTTTTGAACACTTTGAAAATTTGTATCACGTGATTAGCGGTAGATACATATTTGGTAAAAATATTCTTTACTGCCATAAATTACTTTACTGCATTAATAATCTTATCCATTTGACATGCCTACCTCTGTCAATACTCCAAAATTGAATTTGATTTGGTGGAAGGTCACCAATTATCACTGATCGGTATTTGTTAAACTATCAGGCTGGTTATTTTTTGTGTTTCATCTTGATGTATTTTTTTATTCCATAAGTTTAAATTTTGGAGTTGTGGCTTCATTGCTTGATGGTCGAATAGGTTGGTCGTAAATGTTGCAAATATCACAATAAACTGAGGAAATTGCGATACGTTCAATATGATCTAAATCAACTGTTCTGACAGATCAGGCTAGACCTCCTTTCCGTTGCTCTAAAATCCTAATAAGAGCATAATCCTGAAGCTTTTTGACTAGAAGAATACCGTGAGGGTTATGCAGGTTAATCGCCCAAACGCTTCGAAGGGGTGCTTAACCTAGCCACCTCCGAATTGCCTCCTTATTACCCTCTTAGCTCCATAATTAATTATTGGTCCAGATATATAGATTTTGCAACAGTTTCCAAACGGCGATCTTTGAAATAGAAGGCTCCAAGAAATGGATCATATTGATGGCTGTTTATTTATAGATAAATATTCGTTTCTTTAACACATCTCCCATTATTTGAAAATACAAAATCAGAATATCAAACTGGATCTAATAAAATATTTTAGTTTCAGTTGAATCTTTTTCAAATTGATTTAAACGTTGGAGGAGAAGGTTAATTTTAGTTAAAAAATGAACTCGTAAATGCCAGTAGCATTTGTCTACCTCGATGCCGATTTAAGGAGAATTCGATCTGAACGTACCCATGTCTGTGTAAATAGGGTACCTTGACATCCACAGTCTCCGAGAAGAATCGTCCTCTTCCCCAAGAATTGTAGCAATTGTTGTTTCGGTTACTCCACGTGACTGTCATAATTTTGTGTCAGACATGTATTGCCTCACCCCTTCAGTCGAAGGCAAATCTTTACATCGACAGAGACAAATCTCTGCAATACCATAAGACTTTTCAAGTGTTCATTCAAAAATGAATGTTCTTTCTGTGCAAAATGAAATTACTATGCCCTAATTTCGTTCGAAAGTTTACTTTATACTTGTATGTATAAGTAATCCTACATTGTAGTTTTAAAAATAGTTTTCACGTGATGTTTCTTGAGTGTAAAATAAGGTTCCATGCGTTCATTTTGGTAGAACATTTACTTTCCCTTTTGGAAACAGAAAAAGGTTCAGGGAAAATGAAAGTAGTGTGAAACATAGATCATGTTTTAGCCATGTTTGTTTTGTTAGAAAGAGGTTTCATCAAAGTAAAATTCGATCCTTCGGGTATCGGTAAATGGCAAGCCACTTGGACCCCTGGATGATTTTTGCTTAAACCCTATGGCTGAAGTTAAAAAAACATGGAACACGATTTAGCCGCTCTTCTCGTTAATTTCTTGTTTCCATTTCCTAATTTCTTATCTGCTTCTTTTTTCATCCTCTATTTATACTTTTTAATTGGTTGTATCATAGTAATGAATCTTAACTTATGATGTTGCCAAAATAATACGACGAGAGACATCAAAATGAAGCTTAAAAGCGGTAGAACATTATTGTTTACTAACCATTTATAACCCATTATTGGAAATAAATGTAGAACTACGAGATAAAAATGCGAGATAGTGCGGGAGCTTTACAACGAATGGTGACCCACTTCTATGCCATAAACATTGAGGAAGTTCCATTTCCCCACCAACGGCTTGGTTGTACATGATACTAAGTACGAGAAATCGTGGCATATAAAAATGTGACGCTTTTAGCCGGTCAAGTCATGGCGAAAGTGTATTCCATGCTAAAAAGATAATGGAACCAAAGCTTTAAGTTGACAGAGAGAATCACTGACTCTGCTTGCATCCCGCCCTTCTACCAGCATTTTGACATTTAAGATACCTATTACAGATCAGATATCAGGCAGGTACGTAAGTGGCTTTGCAGTATTAAAACCAAAATAGCTGATTCGTAATGAAAAGAATTTATATTCAGACTTTTTCAGATCACCATTTTTTCAGATATATACCATCAATCATTCTAGTCGGAAAAAATAATTCCCGCACGGAAATTGAAGGAATATCTAGTTGTGGTATAATTTAAAGTTGTTCTACAAGAGACTTGGTGGGAAACGTCCGTATCTGAACCCGTTGAAAATATTTTTAGAAGAGTGGAACAGCTGGCGTGATACCGTGGGTTGATTTACATAATTGCTTGAATGGAGAGAACCCTGAGATTTTACAAAAGAAAGTTTCATTCCCATGAAATACTCTTGGTTTAATATATATATTCAACCTCACTTAGCAATGAAAACGTTTCTTTCCCAAGTAGGTAATATAACCAAGGTAATAAAAGCAAAATATAAGTACCTACTTGAAAGAAAGATGAAAATAAGTGTAATCTTCAAGAGTTTTTCTAATTGTTTATTTCTTTAAAGAAGAATCAATTGTAATTTAATGGTTTTGATTGTTTTTAAAAGATCAAAAGTTAGAAATCTCATGATAAAACAGTATAAAGTATTACATAAAAGAACAAGGTTTTAATAATAATTAATGATGATCACGATTATTAGGTCCACATGATCTTCTATTCCACCCTATGTATTAACGTCACACGGTTGCTTCAAGGGTGAACCCCGATTTCTGGAATAACTCTCGTTGTTTTCTGCGGTGTAACAAGCCTTGCAGGTGCGGAGTCTCTACCCAGATATATTAATTTGTCTTGAAGTCAAAGGATTTGCCATTCTCCAAATGTCCAGATGATGTATATCCGTTTTCACTAATTTGGCCGTCAAGTTTCAGATAACCGTTCCAGCATTTCCTCTATACCTCTAAGCTTCGACCTTGAAACAATAAGAAATCTGGGAAAAGTGTTATCTCATATGAAGTCATAGTAGTCGTTGAATGAATAGAACATCGAAAAACATCGCGTCGCATCTTCGTTGTTTGTCTCATAATTCTTTTGTTCGACAACAATGGTTTTCCGTGCTGTAGTTTTCCATTTCCTCGTGCTATGATGAATGGGCTTCATCATTTTCCGATGATTAATAAAAACTTCTACGTTGTTCCCATCTCGAATATATATGATCCGTAAACAATCCCCTTCCTCTGATTAGCCCTTAAGTTTTTTGAAAGATGGGTTGGACGTTAACTCAATTCATGATATCAATAACAATATCAGCGATCAGCATAACGAACTCTCACCATCATTCAAGGACTGGCCTGTTAAACTCATCACTATAGCAATGAAAGTCCACCCACTGGACCTTGGTGTGTAATACTGGGCCTGCTCCAGTGGATATCTTCGTAAGATCCCTGAGGTTGGAATGAACTGGCACCTGGCGGAAAACTCCACACCTAGGTCGTAATAATTATTGGAATTGATGCAAGAACCAATGCTCAACATGGTGGTCGTCATCAAGCCATAAACGCCCACCCAACAAATGTTGCTCCAATGAGACCATCTGGTTCACAGATAGGTCAAAAATGGAAGTAGGAACTTGTGCGGTAATATATGGGGTTGAACCCAGGTGAAATATGTCTGTCCCACGAGGGAAGCACACCTCTGCATTCCAGGGACAAATTGTACCCATCGAGGCAGGAGCTGCGGAGAGCCTTAGGAGAGGGCATGGATGGGCCCATTTTTGTATTCTCTCTGACAGCTAATCATCCATGAAAGAATTAACAACTCCAACCATCTCATATCGAGTAGTATGATGCAAGCAAACCCTATACAACCTAGCCAAACACAGACGGGTTTGTCTGGAGTAAGCGGCGGGGCAGAGAAGTGTAACTGATAACAAAAAGGCTGACAAGTTTGCTAGAGGGAACCCAAATCAGCAGTTGATTAACCAAAAACCACCTTTAGAACAACACGTGTTAACCGATAAACCACAAGAAGATGGTGCAATATTCAGGTACGTCTACAGTAAACTCATGGTAGGGAAACCCAACACCAAAATTACTAAAGGCTGCTCGAAAAAAACTGTAGAGAGCTAAAAACTATGGTCGGTCTTATAATCGGCTTTGCACCCCTACGATTTAATCTACATCGCAGACTCCTCAGACATACTTTTAGCCTGTGTAGACTACGTGAGGAGATTGGTGAGACGGCATCCCATGCAATCTATGAGCGTCCCACACTCATGTGCTGATGTGAACTCTTTAGGGCACAAACCCCAGTTGGTTTAATTGATAACATTAATTAAGAACCTCACACCCCTCACCAGGGAGCCGAGTCTCTTCGATTAGATGAAAAACTCAGGAAAGTACAATAAGAGCACAGACTTCCGTGTTCCTCACATCTAAATCTCCCCATCTCAAATGTACAGGGTGTCCCAGGAGTTATGCGCAATCCGACTAGTAAGTGTTGTACAACTCATTTCCGATCAAGCATGTCTCTTAGCAATTTTTTTCCCGAGGCCTGGTTTCCGAGTGATTAGAGATTCAAGATTTTTTTCGTGTTTTCGATCTTATGTCATTAAAACTGTCATAACTCCATCAATTTCGGAGATTACTCAAATTTGATGACACCGTTGGAAAGAGCGTTGAATTTCCTATCTATTTGATGTCAGAAAACATTTTTTTTAAATTTCATTGAAGATGTGCGATTGCTGCGCGAAATGGCAGTTTTGTCAAAATCTTGAAATCGCCTGTTTTTCATTTCGCCTAGGAACCCCATTACTGTGCAGACCTGGTAAAACGTGAGACAAAATGTCAGCTTTCCAACGCCGTAGTCGTTTTGGTTTTTAAACATATTTGTAGTTAAGGAAATGGTGTTTTACTGCAGAAAAACGTCTGTTTTCAATGGTAATGCTAATGAAGCAGCAAGGGAGTCACACTCCTCCTGCATACAACTCACACCCTTGCGAACACGTCGGATAGTATGAGGAAAAAATATTAGTAGATAAACTTTTGTATGTCACTAATCCTTTTTTTATCTAATAAACTATCTTAGAAATTGAAAATGTTTTCTGACATCAAATAAATAGAAAATTTAACGCTCTTTCCAACGGTGCCATCAAATTTGAGCTATCTCCACATTGAGATAGTTATGACAGTTTTAATGACATAAGATAGGAAACACGAAAAAAATCTTAAATGGCGAATAAAAAAAATGCAAAAAATTGCTAGGAGGCATTTTTGTTCGGAAATGAGTTGTTCAACACGTAGGAGTCGGATTGTGCATAACTCCTGGGACACCATGTGTAACTAGAAAAAGACCGAATGTTTGAAAATTAGGAAACCTACGGAGGAGGCATTGTCTTGGTAAGGGGCCAGGGTATGCAATGACCCGCACGACCCCCAGGTCTTGAAGGAGGGGTTGCTTTGTGCGCCGTGCATTATCAACCCCAATCTGGTTTGGCGGTAGCATTGGGTGTTGCAATGTTGATAATTTGTTATTTCTGACCAAAGTCAGTTTTATTAAAATGTTTGTTGAATCAAACATGTCATCCAGTTGTAGGACAATGTAAGATATTGGGGTTTAAATCGAGTTCATATCAAGAGATAGAGTTTAAACAAGATTTAAACCAAAAAATAAATATTTAAAAATGAAAAATGAAAGTGAACTTAATGAATGAAAACGTTCGTTTGTGAACAGCGTCTACGGCATTTCTAAGCTGTCCAGAAAACGCCAGGATAATCGAAGAGCCGAGAGACGGCTATTTTTTGTGTTCATGTACAATTGATTGCGATGTGTTGCTTTCAGTTGAGTAGCTATACTACAAGTGAGTATGTTGACATGATTTTTGTGTACGGTTTTGCAAATGGTAATGCTTCTGAAGCAGCAAGGGAGTCACACTCCTCCTGTGTACAACTCACACCCTTGCGAACACGTCGGATAGTATGAGGAAAAAATATTGGTAGATAATGTTGTTTATATCACTGATCTTTTTTTATCTAGTAAACTATCTTTTTTTATCTACTAATCCTTTTTTGTCACTAATCAATCTCCGCCGCCTGATTAGCCCATAAAATTTTTTTCAACGAAGGGTTGGATGTTTACTCAATCTATGCCATCACTCACACTACACTTTTGGTGAATCGTTGATTGATTCCCCTGCTATGAAATGTATTTCAATAACTTCATTCACATTGTTACTAACAAAGTTATATCAGACACATACGTTTAATAAACACATAACTTTAGCAAAACTGTACTGTATATCCCTTTGGATACTTGCGAAGGATATAGTTTCTTGATTTCTTGGGTGCGGATCAAGACACATTAAGCTTGATGTCAACAATGTCAATGATCTTGGCCTTGTCACAGCAAATGATACAGTATCTCCCTTTTCCATTTCGACCGCTGGATGACTGAGTACCCATGTGCCATCTTCACCTGCGCTCTTCACGTAGAATGCAGCCACCCTGAGTTAGGGAGTATTTCTTCAGTACGTACATACCTCTCAAATACAGTGCGTGGACCTATATTCTTTCGCTGGATTAGTTTCAGGGTTTTTAGTAGCGAATATCTATTTTCTTCGTTTTTCTAATCAAACTAGACACTTTTTAACTGTTGACGGAAAACAATCGGAGACCCTTGCAAAATTGGAACGTTCTAAGTGGCTAAAGTTTCTAATGCTAGTAACGGCAAATTATCAATCCCAATGTATGATTAATTGAATTTCAAACGAATGAAAGCGGTAAGGTCAACTGCAGTCTGCAAGCTCAGATGAGAGTGGCCAACACTCCAAATTTTGTAAACTGTGTGAAGAATCGAATGCAACATTTATTGAAAAGAGCCTAATGAATAAAGAGTGGAGATATGTACTATTAGAAACTAGTATATGAACTATTGCAAACGGCGAACAATAATGAAGTAAGAAAAACTATTGCTGATAATTATGATCCATAACTGTAAGTAATAGGTATATGAATCCCCTTGAATATCACTGAATGAATGGACCTTTCATACTTCACTTATTTTATTTTCAATATGGTAATGTTGAACTGTTTGTGCGACAATAAACGCGGAGTCAAAAACCTTGTATGTAGGTTATATAATTGCATTTTACATATTCTCGGCATTTCGCAATATTCTGAAGTGTGAAGTACACTACTGTACCACGGAGGATCACTGGCGTACATTATTATACCTGATCTTATTATATTTATCACCATACATTGACTCATTATGGTGGATCGATAACACACGCCCACACACGAAATAAAAGTTGTATCGCTTGGTCTACAAAGCCAAATGTGGAAGCAAGTCTTCCGTTACCTAACGGTAGAGTCGGAAGCAATTCGTCCGTTAGGGGCAATAAGCGGTTTTTTATTGGAGTCAATCAAACGGTATCGAACGAAAGGATCAAAACAGCGGATCCCCTGGTTCAAAATTCAATTACATCGCCATTTAATGCTTTATCATACTCACAACCGTTCTAATTTAATAGTGCTCTGAGCTGGAATAGATCGAGTACTGTTATTACCTACGTGGCATCTAAAGCTAACTTTGCTAAATCGTTCTCCAAGTGTCAATTGAAATTAAGGTTCCAAGGCACAATCGATCGTTAAGTCTGAGTACGAATTTGGGTGTGTGGCTTCCCCACAACTTTCAATTATCCATTGCGTGGGACAGTCTTTCCTTTGTCAACATGGCAAGCGAGTTGTTCGGAATCCAGACAAGCGTAATAGAACTCAGGAGTCAAGGACAGAAATAATAGCAATCGAGTCGTCCATCATGAATCCATTATTTCCGAAGAGCAATTCATCAAGGGCACGACAAAGCGTGTAAGTATAATTTGAATTGAATGTTCTCCACAAAAGCGAACGTTTAACGGTTGCCACTTCAGCTGACATTGAGCCCCTAATGTCAATATAAGAATAATACAATGCAAACTGTGAAGCGTTCATGAATTGCGTATTTACAAAGAATCATTCCCTCAAAGCCGTAGAATCTGGATCTTCATTAACGTAGCCAGTGATCCCCACGGTATTGAATTGGTACAATATATTCAGTGAGATATATCCACACTTTTTTCTAATTACAGGTAGGTACTCATTATTCATGGAAGTTTTGGATGTTTATCAATAGCTATGCAAAACAACTCAATGTCAATTCACATCATCCAGAGCGCTTGACAGTCTAAGAAGCATAACAAAAAATTGGGGATGGCAAAATATCGTAAATGATGTTGAAAGACTCTAAATCTTGAAAACAATTATAATATAAGCTTTCTTAACAACGACTGAAGGCGGAAATGGCCTTCGGACAGGTTCCTGCAGACAACCCCTTCAAATGGGAGATTTGACATGTACCTGTAGTGGTTTTTTCGAGCTAATTTTATAACGGATACAATAAATAGATAATGGTTCGAATTGAAATTTAGATGGCTAAACCATCTTTTTCGACTACCGAAGGAGTGAAGTATTGTTTTTTGAGCGATGAATTACATGACGTACCATCTACTGCGCGATCTGCATATTTCCTGACAATCTGCATCAAAATCAACTGTAGACATTTACACCATTACGAAAATATGCTGACACTTTATAGGCAGACTAATAGACGTGAAACGAAAGTAATTCAGAAAGGTCTAAATGATATAACGAAAAATATTTTTCACATCTCTCGAATAAAATTATCGCTGCTTAGGTTGACCGATAGGGTGAGGTAAACCTGGATTTTTGAAATAATCTTATGATCATTGGTTCTACTGATATTCGAATGGATCGAATTGATTTTTAAATCAAATGGATTGACTGTTTTTGGGGATGAGGTTCACATTTGTAGTTGCGGGAAGAAGAGAAATGGTAGTTATGGAACATTGCTTAGGTCAGCACAGCCCCACTCCATTCGTGATGGTTCTAATATGGGCAACCAGCAAGTTGGTATCATCAAACTTCTGTAATGTGAGTTTTTGTTTTTTACCGAAATCTCCTTCGCATTTCCCGTTTAGACCGTTCCGAACAACTTTGGTTTCAAGACGGTTCCTTCCGTCCGTTTAACAAGCCAGATTTCTACTGTGATTTCCACATGATGAAATTTTCAGGAAGTGATTGGGTTGCATAGTAGACAGTCATTTATAAGTTTCATTGCTCGTCCATCAATGCTTCGCTCTGCGCATGAGCAAACGTAAAATTCATTTGCCGTCATTTTCTCATGGTCTGTTCGAACGATCTCGCTGAAATTCGGAGGTTAGTTGAGAAATAACGATAAGGTTTGACTGAGAAACACTTCATCTTAATTAAATATTTTTCCAACCATACCCACTAGCCACGGAATCTTACATGAATAGTCAAAATATATTCAAGATGATGTGCCACGCCCAACTTGGTTTTCATCTTCTTTTTCAATTCTATTTCAGAGAAATTGTTTGGAAATACGAACAAGCGGTGTATTTCACAGAAACGATCAATTTCATGTTTAGAAAAATTCCTGTAAATTCTTGTATTTTAGCATTTTTTCAGACAATTTAAGGAAATACTTGACAAATTATTCATGTTACTGCTAAAAACAATCGACAGTTGATAAGCTTTGACCCAATAATAACTGCTAAAAATGTTTAGATACCTATTTCAGTTTTAGTCGTTTTGCCTATTCTTAATAATAATTACTCAATGATTTTCATCTGTTTTGAGAAATGCGGTGCAGTTTTCAGATGTATCAAGAAACAAGACCCAGAAGAGTTGTGGTCTGAATGATTTTTTCTGAAAACCCGACTCAAGTATCATTACGGGTTCTAGTTTGCGTAGTTCTTTCTCCCTCAGCTAATCGTTTTCTAATTTTCATTCTCCAAGTTTCCCTCACCGCTCATTAGCGTTGAAATAAAACTGGTTCCTATGAATTCCAGGTTTTTAGACCAATAAAGAGAATGGAGATTGATGATGATCATCAATGAAGACGATTACTCCACAAAATATAATTTTTAATAAACGTTTTGGATTCCGTTATTTGATAGAATAAAATTTTAAAAACGACTTTCTATCAATGTTGGCGGGCTTTGTTTCCAAGAAATAAAAAACCTCTCTCAAAAGTTTATTGTTCCATTTGGTTTGAAAATCATCATAGAGAAGATCATAGGTCGGGAGCTTTCTCCTTAGAGTGAATGTTTCGTTTACTGACCAATTGCAGGATGTAGGAGAGGGCATTGAGCAAGTGGACTCCTTCCTCTACCTGGGAAGCGCTGTTGATGCCAATGGGGTGCCAAAGAGGATGTCAAGAACAGGGTATGCAAAGCAAATGGTGCTTTTGCGCAACTTTATCCGATTTGGAGAAATAGGAATATTTCTCTTAGGACTAAGTTTCGCCTGTTCAATACCAAGGAGAAATCGGTGCCCCTGTATACGTGTAAAACATGAAAGGTAGCCAGCAACCTGTCAAACAAACGCCAGGTGTTTTCCAACCGCTGCTTGCGGCAAATCCTGGGTGTATGGTGGCAGACATCATCTCGAATGATGAGTTGCTGAGACAAACTCAACAGACCTCCGTATCTGCTAAGATAAAGAAAAGGAAATGGCAATGGATAGGACACACACTGAAGAAAGGAGATGGAACAATTGAGCGGAAGGCAGTGGATTGGAACCCACGAGTATATTGAAGACGGGGTCGACCTAGAACGACATGGAGGCGATCAGTCGAGGCAGAGGCACGAAAAGTTGGAAAGTCGGCATCTGATCAGGGCTCTGGCCAGGAATAGAGAGGGATTTTTTTTTTAATAATGAAAACTTTATTGTCAAAAAATAGACATTACAGTTGTTCGAATCAATTTGTGAAACACCTAATTAACCCGTCACATGAATACAGGTAGCAATCCAATGATTGTCCTACATTAAGGTATTACAGAGATGACTAGTACACGCGTATATAAATTAAAGAACAAAGATACAACAAATGAGTAGGAAATAACACAGAGTAGATAATATCACAGAAAGTCTTGCGGTCTTTTGCGCTTCAGACGGCGTTGATTTGGTGGAGGTAGGCCGCTGTTACTAAGATCGACGAGAAGTGGGGTTTAAGTGCTCGCTCATCGAAGAGTGAAGGTTAGTATATGCGGATCTAAGTACAAAATTCTCCTCAGGGACGTCCACGTCAGTATGTAATGTGGAATTACGGACGTACCAAGGTGCGACCGTGATTAATCTTAATACTCTGTTTTGAGTTGTCTGGATTCGCTTCAAATGAGTTTTTGCGGCGGACCCCCAAAGTCCACAAGAAAACATCCACATGGGGCGAATTAATGAGAGGAAGATAAGACGCTTGGTGTCCAGACTAAGAGGTGTCCAGACCTAGGCCGCTTTGAGAGGTATGACGGAATTTCGTTTCGGCCCTGTGCTCCTTCTGAGAAAATAGGTATGTATGTTTTCCCCAAACCTACTGAACAAAATTCATGACACTTGGGTCTAAACGTTGCAAATGATTGCACAAAGTTTAATTTTATCTGTATCAGAAAGCTTGTCTACAAAGATTACCGGTCCTCAGATAATTTTGAAACGAGGTCTTTAGTACTTTTTCTTAGTACAACTATATGAACGACGGCACCTTTCGAAAGAGAAAAGAATTGATAAATATTTAGAGATTTTGAAAACAAAAATGAAAGATGGAACCTGTTGAGTATAGCACATCAGTGTTAAAATTATTGGCTTCACCTGGATTTTGTCTAGTTACGATCGTTGTTATTTTGACTCCATTGGATTATGATGAATTGTTTTGACATTTCATGTCTTTGCTATGGCACACAACCAAATTGTCGTTATGTCACGTTACGTTACGTAACGAAATATGCTCAATGATTATTATGATTCGTAGAAGTGAGGTAGGTCGGTACCTATATGATTATAGCTGAAATTTGGCTATATGATTATTATGATTTAGCTGGTAGCCTCAGGATGAATAAGGTGCAGAGGGTGATCAACTGAGTGGCTCCTGAAGTTCTTTCCTATCAACTTTTGAAATTTGGCTGGTAGCCTCCTTAGGACATGAACAATAAGGTGTACAGGGTCTTGATCAGCAGAGTGGCTCCTGAAGCCATGTAGAACATATAACATATACATACCGTTCTTTTACTACCCACAACGATGTACTTATGTATGGGTGTAAATAATAAATAAAAATATGAGTTTAATTTTTGTTTTCTTTATATTGAAAAAAAATGTAATTCACAGAGGAAGACAAGATTGCTAGAAGATGGAAGGGAAGAAGGAGGGAGGGGAAAGACATGAAATGTTCTAATGCGTTGCAGACTTGTTTGCAAGAATTTCTTTAGGTAGTCTACTTTTCAAACGTAATAGATAATGAGGAAATTAAGGATGTGACAAAAAATAAATGCTTTCATTCACAAATAGGGAGTGAGTTTCAGACTATTTTATCTAAGGAAGTATAAAATGCCGTAAAAAGTTCCTTTTTCCATAACAAAGGTCGTTGCAATACACCAATTGAGCTAATAGTTGTGCATGATTCAGTTAAGTATTTTTTACATTGTTTCTCTCATCCCAGCAGGTGTGAGAATCGTCCTTTGGAAAAATACTTGAATACAGCTTTGAAAGTGGTTCGTAGCTGATTTATGTATTTTTAGAACTTAACATACCCCAAAATAACATTCATAAGGGAAATATCCAGTTGTATATTTAGAACTTTCACAGAGCCAATTCCATTACATTTCTCCCCCGCTGCCCTTCAGATGGCGTCACATGCTCGTTTTAAAATATTCCTTCTTTTATCAATTGATTCCATTTTACCCGATGGAGAGCAAACCGATGACCTTACAGCAAAACGGGTGGTATCAGTCAATTTAGTGGCAGTCATTGACTTATTAAAATCATCAAATTATTGACTTTCAAAAGTTTTTGACATATTAATTCTCTATTATCATAAAATATCGGCTTGCGGAGAGCGAGCTATAGATGAAACAACAACCCGTACAATGGTCTCATTGAATTCATAGTTAAGCCACACAATTTAGCCCTTAGAGTTGATTATTGGCACATCCAGGGTCAGCGAATGGTTTTTTGATCAAATTTTGTAAAATTTCGTTCAGTAGTTCGTAGAAAAGACTACGGGCGGCAAATTTATGCAAGTGGTGAGCTGAGTCGCACAGTGTGAGCATTTTGTAATGTAGGGGGACAAAATAGGAAAAAATGACAGTTATTCTTGACTGTCGATTTTGTGATGTGTGCTGAGGAGGGTAATCAAAGGTCATGAAAACAATAAGGTTCGATTTGTCGGACCTTTTTGGAACGCGTGAGACGTGTCGAAACATGACGCACAACTAACAAATAAAATTGGAAACTAGGCGTTTTCTTTGTTCCTATTCAGTTGGAATGCAAACGAGTTCAAGTGAAGTTGTGACAATTATTTTGTTTTCCACTCTTCGTGCAAGTAATCAAGTAAGTATATACTAATTCACTTTCAAAATATTCCGTATATAAGAATTTTACATTCCGTTTTATGAACCTATACTAGCTGAAACACTTTTTTCAACTTTGAGAGTATTCAAGTTGAGATTTAGTATAGTATTCCGCATTATTAAGTGCAGTTCAAAAAATAGGACCGATCTAGAACAGCTGTAGAAATAGTAGGCCCAGAATGACCCAAACACTCAAGAAACTAGACCTGTATCAAATTTTGTTTGATAGTGCCTCTACATCCAGGTTCGAAAATGTGCTTGAAGGAGTTTTAGTGAATCCTGAGAAACTATCTACCGACCAAATGAAGGCAATTAAGAATTCAGTAAGGTGCGTGATGACGAAATTCGAGACACGGTGTGACAATGCTCATCGCATGCACGGTAGATCACGCCACCTTCACTAAAAGTATAATTTACCCCTTGCTTTGGCGATATCAAGCCAATAAACACAACAAATTGACACTCCAGTGATTTTCACCAATGTTGTCTCCCTAAAATGCCGAAATCTCACGCTGTGCGATGTAAGAAAGTTCAACAAAAGAAGCTCCACCATTCTACTGCACGTTCCCAGGATAATATTCTTGAACCCTACCACCCACAAGCCGACATTGAAAGTAACATCTTTTGACCTACTAGAATGAGACAAAACATCTCTTCTTGGACTTGAAATTTAGAACGGAACTACAATAGGGACTTTAGGTTTTCACAAGCAGCATTTATTGAAATCTGAACACACAGGAAACTGAAATCGCTACTCCCCGCTAAGAGAAAATGCGTAACTTTTATCTGATATTCAACACTTTTTTTTCTTTTTAATTTTTAAAAAGAGCTACTTCGCTCTACTTATGTGGAGCGAAAGTAATTCATTCTTTGGGAAAGTTTTTTCATCCTCACGTCCGACACCCTTCAGCTGCCATACTTTCAAAAAAGTTTATGAATTATTCAAAGGTCTTTTCCTCAGGAATTCAAGTTTGTTAGTTTACGGCGTTTTGAACAGATGAATCGAATGAAAAAACCTTTGCCAAGTTGGGCAGTTACAGATTCGTATTGTATTGTGACATGACAGTACCGCCAATAGAGGTGATTTTTGACAAAAGTACCTTTAACTTTGGTCAGATGGTTTCACAAAATGCCGCGAATCTGCAAATTATTGGTTGAAGATTTTCATTGGTTTATAATTTCCAATAATAATCTTTTGTACCTAATCGTATAACAAACATTTTCAATAACCAACCTACAAATATTGTCATTTTACGTTTTGAAGTGGGTCAATTCAAAATCTTAATTAATAATCTTATCTCTCGCACATGAACCCCAATCTAGTTGGTCCTACCTTCTAGCCGTAAAGATGCTATGGGCCTACAACTAGTCAAAAACTTGGAGAAAATGCGGGTTTTCGAAGTTTTTACTGAAATCAGCAAGTGGGGTGTCATTTCCTGCTACTCTTGAACGCAAAATTGACAAGGATAGGTTTCAGATCCGAAGGAATTCACTTACAGGAAATAATCGGGAAATGTAAACCTAAAAGTGACCCACCAAAACTCACAATGACTGAAGCAATAACGCATCATTCAAATAAATTATAATCCTAAGTAATAGAATCGGAAGCGTTTTCTGTATTACGTAGGACGATTTCATCGGAAATGTATCAACATAAATGCCAATACTATTGCAGACCCAGTGTAAGTAATAAATTCTGATAACTGAATACCTACAACGGTGCAATATACCATACATCGACAAACACTAGAAACTCATAAAATTTAACAAAACGGCAGAAATTAAACTGAGGCCACAGAAATACCAACCTACGCCTCACGTACTCAAAAATGTAACACAAGTTATGATAAACTCGATTTCATCGGGACCCTTGGAAGGACATTCCCATTGCAATTATGTCACCTGATTAGATCATCACAGATCAATTGGCGATGTTTCCATGTTCACACGCGTTAAGATTCACATTCATGTTGACTTCGGGGTTTTCCTGCCAAAATCCGTTGACTCGGGGAACGGATGAGTAGGGTTAACACTTATACAACGCGTCTCAACTTAATTTCGCATAACTTCAAGGGTGGGATTCTATAACTACTCGTAATTTGACACAAAAAGGGCCTCTTAGAGTTTTTTAGAGTTTTCTTATGCCAACAAAACGGTCATAAATCCCTTAATTTACACAATAAACCCAAATTTTAAGATATTATGCATCCAATTCCCGCATAAGGCGAACTTAACTCATAAATTCTCGGTTATTTAATGCAAAAAAACTTGAAGAAACGACGTTCCATGTTTTAATTTGATGGAAAAGTGTTTGTGTGCTAACACCAGCTCGATATAAACCTTCGAGACCAATGGTCAAATGATAACCGTCTTGAAATACAAGCCATGTTGAGGTAGCCGGTGAATTTGAAGGAAAGAAGTCCAATAAGAGGGGTGGGGAGAACTCCCTGGAAATTAGCTTGATTTTCAGACGTTTCTAACTACCTGTTTTGAAAGATAGTTTGGAGTTTTGGGATCCGATCGCTCTATTTTTTTTATGCTCTACAACTTTCAAGAGCAAAATAAATTTTTTAGCATGAACAATTTAGGAATTCGCAACACTTTGGAATGTGCCATTTTAGCCACCTTCGTGAGGTTGGCTGTTTGTCGTCCACCATTTTCGAGATGACACTTTTCCGAAACACTATCCTGACTCATTATGGACATAATTTTCCGAAAGCTAATCCTCAACCAGTCTCTAGAAATTACTAACGATTTTTGGACTACTTCATACTGCGGAAACGCGTTTAAAAGTGAAGGTGCTTAACCCTGAAAAATATAATTTTCAAAGAAAAACCCTTCTTTTTTTAAATTGGTTTTTCATTCAAATTTGTGTTTTCCCAAATTGAAAAAGTAAAATTAAAATTGTATATACCGTTGGAAAGCAGAGGTTTCTGGGCTTTTCCTCGTTGAATGCCCGACGAAAGCGGTTTTATTACATGACAAACGATAGTCTGAACAATGGTAATTTTCTGACAACATTTAGAAATTCAGGCTTGGTGAAATTTAAAACTCCGGGTGAAAATCGATTTACAGGTTTGGGGGGAGGGGGGAGGTTAGATTTTTTTATTTTGATATTTTTTTAATGCAATTATTGGTACAATAAAACAAAAAGAAGCTGTCACTCTGTATAACGAATCCTTGAATACATGATCCAGGTTTAGAGGCTAAAAATCGTCATTGAATTCGTGTTTGGCTCACTCAGGAACTTCTAAATATGTTTACCTGAGTAATTTTTGAATGCCTAGATCAACGGTTGACTGCGTTGGCAGCACGATGTCACTCCTCGTTAATAAAATTGAAGACACTGTCATGAGAATTCTCGTCAGCAAATCACTGGGTTCCGAGCCGTAATGGTCGACAGAGAGGAGATTGACTGAAATTGCCGGGCGCTGCCTTGTAAGAGGTGCTCGAAATATTAGTGAGACCCAGGCTATCACGATCTCCTTCGTTTCAACTATTGAATAACGAATAGACCTCGCCAACAATTATGGACCGTCGAAGGGGAATAGTGTGTACCAATATTATAACAATAACAACAGTGTAACCAGGATTTTTAAATATATACAAAAGGAACTCCCATCTTCGAAGAATTTGTAAATAGCTGTAGCATATCCATTTGCTCTCTCTATGAGCAAGACAATATGGACAAAAGCACTAATTTGAATGAAAACAGGAGTGAGGATATCAAAAATTACCTTGAAAACTGTGACGACCGAAACAGCTTATATTTGCAGTTATTTAAATTGCAAGTATTTGCTATGGAATTCTCTTTCCAAGAAATAGGGTTAATTATATCTTTTATGTATATTTTCTTACTATTGAACCGTGTCATATTTCTTCCCATTAATTTGGGTTTTTAATCCACCAATTCAGGTGCCAATTAAGCTATTTTTAAGTACCCACAAATAAATTAATTAAGTGCAGGTGTGCCATTAATTTCCTCCCGGTAGATGCCTACCCCTAAACAGTTATATTTATGAAGAAGACATAATTTCTCTCGACCACGACGAAATTAAGATACTGAAACCGGTTGGGAAATGCAGTCATCGTTGCGGTCAAGTGAAATTTTCCAAAAAGTTCGAACTTGCTGAAATTTGAAATTGAAGGCCGAGGGGGAAGGTGGTGTTTGGATTACAATAACAAGTTATCAGCTGGGGCTAACATTTTTTGTAAGCGATTTATGGCGCTAAAATATGAATAGAGTTCCCTTCAAGACATTTAGAATTCAATTACAAGGTATGGAGGCGCAAAGCACCCAGTTTAGTTGATTTATCATAAACTACGTCTATTAACCTAGACCAGTGATCTACATAGAAAGGCCATCCAATATGCAAAATAATAAACCTTTGTATAATAATTTGCAACGTTTTGGTTGAACAGTGCACATAAGTTATGGCTGCTTCAACGAATCTGAAGAGTGAAAACATTCGTTTGATAAAATATATATTTTCACGAAAAATGTTTGCACTTGAAGCTTTACTGCGTGGCAACTATTGAGTTGTACTTTTTTTCGTAAATGAACCACATAGTAAATACCCATACATACACATAGTAATACCCATTTGACTCGATTTTAGCGGAATGATGGCCTAACATTCAGTGATTCTTTAGTTTAAAAAGCGCTATTTTTCATCCCCAAGAGTTACGGGGAAATGGTAATTAGTCCGGGAAGCTAACTCTGCCCATTTAATTTTATTCTCAATCCGCCTAAATGCGTGCAGTTGAATAAATCCGTTAATAGGTAAATTGAACATTTTTGTGGATGTTCATTATAATTCATTGGAATCGAATCTAAAAGGAGATTTTGTTGAGTGGGTGTAATTCATTAGCATGACTTAAAATAGATGGGTAGGAGTTACGTTGATGGCGGGTTCCTGAAGCAGTAACATTATTTGTATGCTAACCGCTACTTACATTGTCTATTACCACTGGAATTTAAAATTTTGTTAAGGTAAAGATAATGGAATGTTCCTAAACACTCATTTTAGTTAGACGAGTGTAGTACCAAATGATTTTGAGTTGGAAGGAATCATTCACAAAATCATACCCTGAAATAAGTAAAAAGTGTGAAAACTCTTCAAAATCGTCAACGTGATATTTAAGGATAATTTCACTTGTTGCTGAAATTTAAAGGTTAGCTTTTGTTTGACTGTTGGGTAACGAGGACTAAAAATGAGGTCGTCTTTGATCATCTCAGAGAAGCTTAGGGCTAACTATTTCGTTAGACTGCTTTCGAAGCTGTTAGCTAACAATGAAAATGTTAATAAAACGAACAATGATAGTGATTCTTTTATATTCAACCTAGGGTGGTAGGTATTAGAATGTAGGATAAGTTGGATGTGATGATGAGTTTAATACTTTTAATACCTTGATCAGCTCAGTGAAATGTAGGTCTAGTTTTTCATCATGCATTCCGCCTAGGATCCTGAGATTTAACATACGGTCTCCTCGAAATGAAACGTCAGAGAACAGGCAATCTTTTTTTTATACTATTCAACCTAAACTAAAAATCACTTAATAAAGGGCCTCAGATGGCCCTTTCGCGCAGTTCACTGAGCTACAGATAATTACTAAACGGAGTGTATGGTCATTATCTAAATAGGTAGTAATCTACAGGTAAACGAGAATATGTGTGCCAAAAACTAATTAAAAGAGAAGTAAATGATACATTATTTAAACCCGGAACCTCGCACCTACATATTTTGTCTTCTCCACTCAAGATAACAGAAAAGGGGCACCGTATTCATTTCAACACGTTAGATCGATTGGGAACGAGATTAGCGCAAGGACAATCGGATGATCACTGATCTCCTTACCTTGTCACTGACTTCTAGGTGACCAAAGACTGTTGGATGACTTTGTCTCAACTGTAACTCCGTGGACACCAACCATTACACTAGTCTCTTAGTACGAAACAGACGATGATATCAAAACTTATAGCTCAAGAAGCTATCCACGCTGAACCATGTGTATTCCGCAGCCTTTGACATCTAACTGAGGAGAGCCCTCGATTTCCAGAACCATTCAAATTTCAGGTTTCTAGGCTGATTAGAACAGAGAGTGGCATTACCGTTTTTTCGGGACGGATCAGCTTTTATTCGCCAATGGGGTAGATGAATGGAATGTCAATATGACGTAGAAATTCACAAGAAGAACAATTGAAATTTAGTGAGGTAAAATAAAACACCAAACTACGCATCACTTGTCCAGGATTATGTAACAAGACTTCTCGATAATTCGATTTCAAAAGAAACTCTTAAAACAAAATAACGTAGCAATTATTTTTATCCTTACATGATGCAAGACGATTTTTACTTTGTCCAAGCAAGTTCATATTCCTATTTATGTTTCTGTCCCACATTCCGATAAGTTCTAGCGTTTAGGGGGAGCGAACGGATGAACGTAGAGCCGTCCGGATGGTCTCATTCGATTCTTTGAAGGAACATCTGTCAATAACGAACACAAAAACAACGGTTTATTTCGAAAGTTTTTGATGTTCGGACTTTTGAAATTTCAGCCCTTCATTTTTACCCTTTCGGATTGAGTGAGATTCGATTCCGAGAATGCAGTCCCAACTGGACCCTAAATGTTACTTTGGCCCTAGTTTTTAATTTCGCACAGTAGTTGAGGAGAAAATCTCTAGACAGCGGACGGACGGACTTTTTTTTCGATTTTCAAATTCTACACATTTTAAACTTTAAAAAAAAAAATTTTTTTTTTGAGGGGTGGTTTAAAAAAACGAATTCCCTTGGTCGATTGCAGAGGTTTAAAAAAACCAATGACCAGGATCATCCTATGAAATTTAAGGATTGATTGTATTCACGATACATTCCACTTTGAATGTATACAGTTAAAATGGGACCCCTTTGAAATTGTTGATTAACAGTGACAAAATACGGACTTAGCCTGGTCGGTTGAAAAAGTTTTTATGTTGATCCTGTTCAACATTTGAAATAAAGCTTCTTTACAACTGTTTGCTAATAATGACAACTTACGTAGATATGAACTTGGCCTGATCAATTAAGTAGAACCTCGGATTAAATTAAATTTGGATTACTTAGAGGATGACAGTGAGAAATTGAACTTCTTAAAACATGATAGGTAGGTACCAGCGCCAAAAATCGGAATGAACTTATCAGCTAATGAATTCAGGCCATGATTTGTTTGAAATTCAAAATCGCATAAAATTTATTTGGAAACCATTCAATGGTCTTGCACATTCAAAGACAAACTACGAGTTATTTTTCCTCTCAAATCGTTGAAACTTCGGTCTTTAAGTAAAAGAATACACAAACATAATTACTCACCGTATGTACACTTTTGATGCAGGAAGGATTTAAATTTATCATTGAACATTTTTATTATTTTGTATGAATTGTGACTAGTAGAAAGTGTATCCTAGAAATCGCTAACTTCTTCGAAATCATTTCTGCTATGCACATAACATTCTTTGCAGTTCAACAATTGCGATGTCGGAATAGGTTTTGATTAACATCACGTCCCAGGTACTCTTTGTGTTACAGTTGCTCTTCACGGGCTGCTTAGTTACGTACCATTATACTCGTATTACATGTGGTTAGGGATGGGGATGAATAGGAATATGAATAAATCCTATTTCCCGTTCCTTAAGCCTGATTTTTAAATCCCACCGTATCCTCAAGAAGTTGCAGGCTAATCTCAAGTCTTGGGAGGGTCTTGGGTAACTAGTCTTTGTCGTAGAGAATAAAGAAAAATTGTAAATCCATACAGTGTGTTTTCTTTATCCTGATCAAAAGTATTTCGAAGCTCCTAACTAGGCTTTTGAGATACTTCCGAAGACTTTCGTGAATTTCAATCATTAAAGGATTGAAAAGTTTTCCATATGTCTTCATAATCTAATTCATTTTCTCCGTAGAGATTTGAAGAAACAAAACAAATAAGTAATACTTACTTGAGCTATTTGAGAATTAAGGAATTTATGGAAACCCCAAAAACCGAACACGGAGCCAAAGAGGAACAGAGCCCCACCGGCCACGCCGAGCCTCAACGGTGCGCCCATCGTTTCCCAGTCCTGAACAAGACTGGACGATAATCGCAGTCCTCAAGAGTCACTGTGAATAATGGAAGGCCCGTACCTCCTGTTTGCATTCTCAAGACCTCTCGCGACTAGTACGACCTCCCCTTTCCCTTACTCCGCGACCAGCCATTTTGTTTATTTCATCCCCTTCGAGCGACACTTTGGGTTAATTTGCTTAAGCGCTTTCCACGCCATGTTTCGATCCCTTCGGATGCCCGTCAGCACTTCGAACGAGCAATTATCATTTATTTACCGGAAAGGGAATTAATCCCCCCACTTTTCTCTCTGCGGCGATGGTTTGTCTCTACCTCTGGTTTTTCTTCTGTCCAGCAGTTCTCGGAATGGAATCCCTAAATATGAAAGGTTAGGTACCGGCGCACTGTCCCACATAACTACTGCGGGTCAGAATATGACTCAACTTATGATTTTGTCCCAAAAACGGACAATCATCGTATTGTAACATCATTTTACAAACTCTCTTAAAGCCTGTAATCGAACATTCATTTTTCAATTGAATGGAAAATGTCAAGGCCCTTATTGATCCTCAAGAACCAAATTAATTTTCCTTCCTTTGGATGGTATAATCAAGGACAGGATGCATGTTGCATTCATTCGAATTCTTGGTCGATACTAACCCAGTGCATCATCACTGTTCTAGGGCAATGAGTCTCATTCTGCATTCTTGGTTTTACTGTCAACGAAAATAATAATTTAGTTACTTGAAACACCTAGTACATGTAGTGATTCACGGTACCTACCTTCAACATTTGAGAGAGGACCGATGATTTCTTCCTGTGAAAGCGAAGAAAGCGATTCCGTCCAGACTAGCTGCTCGGGAAAGATGTCATTTGCTGCCGGTGGAAGGGCAGTTGGTGATGAGAGGTTTGCCAATTGCTTCCCCTCCATTCTCAAAGTGATAAGGCCCGGCCGTGAGGACATAAACCTTAATAGGGTGATCGTTGTAATAGATTATAAGAGCTGCCGATACTGTCACCGAGGGTACTGGTAGAGATTCGTTTCAATTTCTACTTCTCTTTTCATACAGAGCTGGTTGGTAACATAAAAACGTGGTCGCGTAGTGAGAAGAAGTATCGTGCAGAGCATTCTTGAAAACTTTGAGACAAAAGCCCTAGTGGACTCTAGCTTCATTCAAACGCACATTTTCAACCGGATAACAACCTTTATAAACAGAAAAATTGAAAGACCACCCTTCCTTTCCCACGTTGGAACTCGGCCTGGAACTGTTCAACACATTACTTCAGGACCAAAAAAGACCACCCTGATGTTAACGTCGACGAGACAACAGCTTTCAGGTAAAAGCTCAACCACACGACAAAGCTGTATCGAGCTACCAGAAGTTTTCTAATGGCTCGAGAGCTGTGACTGTTCGGTATAGGGTAAAATCTATATTTCACCCAACCCTCTGGGCTTAAAAACAAGCGACACGATAACAACTGCATGACTGATAAATAATGGACTATTCCCTATACCATGCAATTAATCGACCATAAATCTGTACGCTGCTACTTTTGCTTTGAATCGAACCAAAACCCGGGCGGGATGGGAAACCAAAGGAATCGACACGAGTTTTTAAGGTCGGAAAAGAATCGGCGGTACTCGATTTGTGAAAGGGACTGAAGAAGCCTTAGTCCATGAATCGATGGTAGGCAAGCGTCTGAGTATAACAAGGTTCAGATGGAATGGATATTTCCCAGCTGAGGCGATACGTCTGCAACAGCAGGGGATACCTCTGAAGCTAAAAATTATTACAGAGATAAGAGGTCTTTTTATTAACTCGACTCCTCGCGCCTCCATACCTTGAAATTGCATTCAAGATGAAAATACTTGGGCGGCCACCAGCCAAACGGTCTTGGTCAGACCTCCCGTTGAACGGCACTGCAGCCCGCCTCTCTAGCACTAGTGCCGAACCTGACCGTAGGCGTCCCATTTTCATCAACCAAAGAGAGGTTTTCATAATAGTTAGAGAACGAACAATTCGTATTGCAATCCGACTGGCCTCATTCGATTCAATGAACTAGTTACTATCTTAATTCAACAAGCAAAGTTACCTCCTTACTTCGACAGTTTTGAGATTTCGATTGCTTGATAAAATCCTTGAATATGATTATTTAAGGTTGGTTGATCAAGACGCCGAGATTAGTGGAACATCCCGGATCAACGTTGGATGTTGGAGCCAAATTTCGTAAACTTTGGGCTAGTAGTTTCTAATAAGAAAAGCTTTGGACGGCGGATGGATGAACTTTTTTAGGGGGGATTTCTGAAATATACGTATTTTGAATTGTAAACCATAATTTTTCCGGGGGGCTTAACGAATTGCATTTCTTGATAGATTACGAAGGCTCACCTGTGTGTTCAGAGTTAGCAGTTTCCAGACGGAAAGGAGGAGAGATTCATGTCCATCACAAGAACTCCACACAATTTCAAAGGCGTTTCAACGACAACCTTTCCATTTGGCGTTTTGATCGGTGCGGAACCATAATAGCTAGGGAAAACTTGATTTTTTACCATTCACACTCATGTTGATGTTCTTCCTCCGACCCTTGAGAAAGCAAACGGAAGAACATACCTACCTACCTAAATACATTCTCGTTAGATTTTCTTAATGAACCTTGTCAGTTCCAAACGAGTGTATTCGAATGATGTTTTCGAGTTCTCATTTCAAGAAAAGTGGAATTAACCATCAGTAACGTGTTTCGAATTCCATATATATTTAGTTGGAAACAATTTCTTACTAAACAAACATTTATCATCTTAATCCCTGCTCGGAATGCTGGTAAACCCAGATAAACTACCATAACATACGAGTATAATCATCTGGCCAGAACTAGAGTGGCCAATATTAGCCAGAGTAGCTAGTACACAGTTCGATGGTTTAGGATTTACAATGCGTAAAATCCATCACATTCCGTAATTATACTTTACTTCTCTTATTTCCCAGAAAACTAGAGCGATGCACCGACAGCACCGAATTAGCGATAGCCGCTTCTAGACTTGAAATCTGCGCCAATTACCGCATTGGCTGAGCGTAAACTGCATTCGATAGACGTTGATTAATTTGCTGGATGAACGGAAATCCGTAATAATTATAGCGGACCGTCCCGCGCCTTCCATGCCCTTGATCAATTGGACACCAATAGTCTATTCAGTACGGAACAAAGCTTAAGCTCGTTGTATATAGTCGACGGTGTCGTGCCACATTAATAACGGCCTACTAACGGACCTGTGGTCTTTCTAGTAGAACGGAATGCGTTCCGTACCTCATTGCAACAGCTTTATCTCATCTAGTTAGTTGGGTAAAGAGAAGAGGAGATCGTTAAGGTTTTGAGCACATACTCCATCTAGAATATCCAAAAGCTGTCCATAGCGTACAACCCTAAAACTTTTGAAAATCGTTACCAGTTATTACACAACTATTTATTATAAAATGTTTTACTGTGTAGAGGTATTTATACAAAAACACCACAGCAACTTACTACTTACAGGTTAATTATTTCTGTCTTAGAATAACCCTTCTACATCTATGTTGAAGATCGCTGATCTATGTAAATTAGACAATCTGTGGTACTACATTATCTAAAATCGATATTATCTCGTAGTTGCATTTTAAGTGCCTTAAAATGAGGCCCAGTTATATTTTAGCTAGGTAGATTAATTGGAAACGAAATTACCTAAATTCCCCTTTCAGTTGATTCCATACTCCACGTCTTGTAATTGACTTTTACATGACCCAAAGACGTTGGAAGACTTTGTCTTAAATATAGCTCCATGAACCTTTACTTTACCTTTACTAGTCCTAATGTGCTAAACAAATCTTGATAGCAAAATGCTTGAAATGGTGCAATAATTTATGTGGACATGACGTGGAAATAGAACAACTGTAATTTAACGAGATAAAATGAGACACTTAACTAGGGTTCACTTATCCTTACAAACATATTTTAGCATTGTAGATCGATTAAGAATGAAATTGGCCACAAGCGCCCGTCAGCTGATCATTGAGTCTCAATACCTTGTAATTTACTTCTAGATGTCTCTAAGATAATTGGGAAAGGAACGGTGGAAAAAAATACATTGCGACTATATCAGCTGATTCCACCCTCAAGCTGATTCTATGCGATTTTTAGTAGGTCCGAGCACATTTATATTCACATTCGTGTTGACGTTCTTTTTTTCTGTCAAACCCCATTCTTCACCCGCTCAACGGGAGAGTAAAGGGATGAACGTAAGCGGTCCGAGTGGGCTTATTCGATTTATTGATGGGACGTCCATCAATTCCGAAAGTTTTTGGAATTCGGACTTTTTCATTTTTCAGCCTACATTTCAGCCTTTAGGATTAAACGAGACCTATGAAGGGAATTCGAACCCAACAAGGCTCCAAATTTGATTTTTGACCCAAGTTTCATTAGATAGTTAGATTAGATTAGATAGTTTCATTGAATGTGGACGCTTAGAATGGAATTTTTCATTCCCATGTTGTATAATTTCTGTAATTTCGCCAGTTGCTTGCAGTCCTAGGGGATTACGTAGATGTAATTTAAATTTACTGCAGTCCCCTATAGGTTTCATGACCCCCGGATCAATAGTAGCCAAGTATATAGAACTCTGAAGCTAATCATAATTAGTCTGATTCATACTCTGCAATTTGAAATGCTGGAACTTTGAAACTGCTGGGGTCAATGACAAGTTATAAATCCACCATGACTAAGTTCTGAGCATAATTTCTTCTTTCTTCTATCAGATGACAAAAATTTTAAACCGCATTTTCTGTGAGGGTGCCTTTGTTCTAGTACCATTTGTATATTAAACTATAGGCTTTCCTGCTAGTCCGACATAAAAGTTTAAACTCGATCATTAGTATCTGCTTCGCATGCACATCCCCCTTTTAACAAGCATTTTAGTTACAGTTTTCATTCATTTTGATGACATTTTCTTGGAATATACAGATTAGGCTGGATCACCAGTCTAAAATAATAATTAATTCTTGGAGGGCGTGGAAGCGTTCAATCCATAAAGCATCATTTTCTCATGGTGTATTCGTCCAATCTCGCTCAATTTCGGAAGTAGTTGGGTAGGTAGGCCGGATATTTGATTACTTCATATAGGTTTCATAACGACCCAATCAACAGAGGTTGCTGAGCAAGCGCGACCATTAAACCCTAGTAATAAAGAGGAATTCAATCATTTTTTGGGATTTAACTGTTTTGGCTGTAGATTGCCCCCACTGAATGTCATTGCTACCGATTCATAAGTAGATTTTGCTCATTCGCAATCGTATTTCGTATGGAGTATAATTTTATCATTACCTAATTCACCGGTTTCGATCAAAGTTAGAGAATGATGTACCATAGACTGTGTCTAATATACACAGATCAGTGTTTTTTGTAAAAGGGGTATTCTGATACAGAAATAATAAACCTCTGTGTAATGAATTGCAGCATTTTTACATGAAGGCCCTTTATATATCGTATGGCTGACGGAGATAGAAGATTTGGAATCCACGCAAGTTATAACGTAAAATGGAAACATTTCAGAGGGGGGTTACAAACACGTTGTGCTATTCCATCACAAAGGGTAATTATTGAAAATATTCAACAGCTTGAAAAGTTGAGCATACATTACTTTAGGCTTGGAACATCAGAACGTGTGTAACTACTCTTGGTAGATCTAGTTCCTTTTGAAATGAAACTGATGGAGCTCCTGGCCGATGGATGTAGAACTTTTTGAAAACGAATTGTCAACCTCGTTCTCTAGAGGATACAATATCTAATATTTCAAGATGACGGAATTTTTTAGATGAACTAGCCCCCTGAAGCCTCTGGAAATTGTCACCTCCATTTTGGAAAAATGGACTAAAGTATATTTTGGAAAAAAATTCTTAAATTCAACTCATCAATCTCTAAAAAGTTTATCAACTGAGTTCAGTATTGTTTGTTGATAGTTAGCCCAAGCCAAGGAGAAAATAGCTGAAACACAAAAAGGAGTAGACATGTTGATTCATATGCACAAATGATCCCCAACTATCAGCACGAATGTAATGCTTCACAATGTTAGATTTTACCACTGCAAAAGGTTTGCTATGTTTGGTAGCAGAGAATCAACAATTATAATATACTCATTTTAATATTAATTATCTGAACTTAGAAGAATTATTGTGACTGTTTGATCAAAGAGTTGTCTACATTTTCTGAAGTAATGATTGGAAAAACACCTTCTTCTCTTAGAAAACACGCACTGAAACGTGAGTCGCCTGGACTCTTGAGAATCCACCAGAACGTAATTGCCCCACGCCCCAACCCCTCGAGCTACCAATTCTTTCATCCTCATGTTATTCGAATTAAATGGTCCAGAGGAACGAAAACATGAACAAGACTAATTAGATAATAAATATATTTTTTTATAGAAAATAATTTATTAAAAACACGATCACATTCAATTTAATTTTTGATTAGAAAATCAAACCACGTATAAATAAAATTGTTTAAATGTTGATTATTGAATCATGTTCTTACTATTGTATATTTTAAATATAAAAGTTTAAACTAATTTGTCCTTAAACATAAATACCTACGTCATTCTACAAAAAATAATGCAATAGTCACCTCTTGGCTTCAAAATAAGATACAGTTGTGCAACATTTACTATCATACATCTAATAATACCAATGAAAATGCTTTTGTACATTATATATTGGTCTAAATTGGTAATTAAATAATAAAGAGATGCCGATAAAGCCGGAGTGACATCTCATTGTAAATACTACTTTTTTTTGTACGAATGCCTTTTACCGGGCTATTTTGACGGACAATGAAATTCGTATCTAACCACCTGGGTACCTAGTTAAAGTTTACAAAGTTATTGAATCATCATGTTTATCTCAGGACTATAGAACTCTCAAAACCTTAAAATAATGCATATATTGTATTTATTTCTAAAAATCTTTAGATTTTAATGTTTTCACATGAGCGGGAGGGTCTTTATTTGTAAAAACAGGTGCTTTCTCACCTAAAATTTTCAATTTCTCTCAGTTAAAATCAAGGAACAGCTCGTTGCAACTGTTGGTGATGTAACAATAACCATATTCTGAGTAAAATTGTACCCTTATTACTATTTAGTTTCTTATTTGGTTTATCATAGGGAAATTTTCATCACACACTTCATACGGATAGATAAGAAGGTTTAGTTAGTTATTACACAAGTCTACATCAGGCGGCTACTGCAATATTAGATATATAATTCACCTGCTCAAACGATTTTGGATGTTCCTCACTTTTTGGATTTCGCGCTGACTGGCTTAGACACGGGTTGAGCCTCCACTGCTGAGGCGGAATTATCGACTGGAGTGATGCTCGTGACAACTGACAGCCTGGACGGCGGCACTTCAACTGGAGCAATCCCTTCAACTTCGGGGGATAGACGCTCCTGGAGACTCTTTTCCAATGTAAACACCTGGGGAATGATTACAAATGTTGGTGGTATGATAACATTAATTAAAGCTAGATTACCCCTATGATATCAACACTCCTGAAGTTCCATCAACCTAATGGTCTATGCTGGACCTGCTTGTTGAAAACAGCTTCATTACCTCACCTCACACGTCAACATACTTCTGATAGATCTCTAGATCTTTAGATCTCTGCCCATGCTGATCACCTTTGATCTTTTGAAGGCCAATGCAAGAATCATCTTTTTCTAGATCATTATCTGCCCATACCTGCGGAAGTAGTTCATCATAGCCGAGCTGAAGACCATTATGCAGGAGAGCGTTGACGATTCCATGGGTTGCGAACCTCGGTCATGCTAAACCACTGTGACGATTCAAATCTCTCTCTATCGTCAAAGAAAAGTAACTCACGACAATTCTTCGAGTGTTTTCGCCCAAACCCTGATCTATGAGGAATGGAACTCCTCCATATTTATCTAGAGTAAAGGAATGTAATCAACTGCCAAGGGCGCCATAGACGTCATGAGCTGTTCTTCGAGAGGATGATTAGAGTTCGTCTAATGCTTTCGCTTAAAGCTACTTGTTTAGTGGAGAGGGATTCGCCATACAGAAGCGTGAAAATAACCACAACTGGAAACCCTGAAAGTATTAACAACATTAGACGTTGCTTAACTTCGCCAATCGCCCAAAAAACGGTTCCCACGTTGGTGTCGATTTATGTTGTATAGCAAGAAGTGTATGAATTTATTTTTCAAGTTTTCTTCCAATAAAGATGTTTTGTTAATGCTTAACTTCGCAGATATACCTAAACTCTTATTCAAGTGGAGTATAAAATGCACTTAAGTGAATAGAAGGATTGATCAGATCGGTCACATTTCTCTACCGATTTATTGGCAGTTTGATCATATGAGGCCAATATCTTCACTTCAGTAATTTATGCCACATCAAAATTGGAAATTTCTGTACTGGATGGAATTCAGTCCATTATTTTGGGCTAGTAGCTCCAAAAGGGCCTATTTTCCTGGTGTATTTGAAATACGAGTCATTATCCAGTTTAAACGAGTTTCACCCTCTACAGAAAATCAACGTTTGTCAGAACAGGGGGGGGGGTTGAGAATAATCAACGTTTGCTTATTTGGCGCTTGAACTCAAATTCAAATGTAGTATGGGGGGGGGAGGGGGCGATTTTTACTTTTCCTAACCATTATCTTCGGATAACTAGTGACCTATTAGCGCGTTTTTAATTGTCTTGAATGTTGGGACATCCTCCATTTTAACAGATGGGACAGCAGAACAGTAACTTTGAATGTTATTTATGATAGTCAAGGGACTATTCGTAGGACAGCCAACGGAATTAGGACATCCGTAGAAAGCGTTGCCATTAGGACTTGAGACAAGCCGCAAGCTTCCTGAATTGGTTTAAACTCCTGACGGATAAAACAGCAATTTTTCCGTAAAATGTTGACGTCAATAGTCTTAATAACTATAGCTTATATAACTATAGCTTCTTAGATAGAAAAATTAATTTTTTAAATCGCTTTTGTACGACATTGTACCCTTTTCGCCAGGCGTTACAACTTCAACTTTAAATAGAATTCATTATTCCAATTTCATCTAATTTTCGACGCTCTCTAGAATTTCTATATAAGGTAAGATATGAAAATGTCACCTGAGATGCCCCTTTCTAGGTATTTAAGCTTAGAGATGAAGGCGTAATTAAAGAAATTGCTCTTGGAACAAACCTCAATGACCTCTCCTGCTGGCCCGGATTCTGTCCCAGTTATCGATTCGGTGGATGCAGCTGATCAAGCCTGATCAAAGGCATCCGACCAAAGAGATTTAGGGTGGCGGATCGGGCGTTGATTAGATCTGACGAAGGGGGTGGCAAACCATTTATCCCACATCCGTTTCAGAATAAACACCAACTCTTGCAGAAGCAGTTCAAAAACCTGATGGAAGGCTTAATTCGCTCTCTAGTTGGATTCATTCCCGACTCGAGAATTGTGATGATGAGAATAATGTTGAAACGCAAACTAACTTATGAGAGAGGGGGGGAGGGTTATGCAAAGTTCTGTATCGGAAACTTCACGACCTAGGTCAGTTGCTTAAATTATTTTTAGTTTAATCAAACCCAATAGGCTAATCGAAATAACAATGACCTCAACAACCTTCCATCTCAGTAGTCAAAAGTCTCTGAGAACATTAAACTATCGTAAAACAGGGCATTTGCCATAGATGCGACATACAGAAGTACCGGTACCATCTATGACAATTCGATACACATCATGTTGCAAAAGATGTGCGAAGCCACAAGGCATTTATAGATTTTACGTGGTTTCAAATTCAGGATTTAGGATTGCTGCTGATAAAAAAGCTATAATATAAAGCAGATGTTGCTAATACTACTTAAAGACTAAGGATATAACACAAAACGTTGCGTAAAGTTTTCTTGCCACATTATCTTGCTTCCTTCAAATCTATAGTATATAATATGTATATTCATTTCTTTATTGACAAAAGAAACAATGACATGAATATTGAATAGATATTCAGAATATAGTAGCCCACCGGCAAAAAGTTCACTGATGGACTACAGGTAACCGGTGGAGTTGAGGATCAAATGAGAATAACCACTAAGCACTTACAAACCGGGCATCAAAATTACAATAATAACGAAAAGTAAATGAAAGTAAGCATTATAGATTATTTATTTACATAAGTGATAAGTTTCTATTGATCAATGCCTAAAGCCCAAAAAAAGATGTAATATTCTTCTTCAGTAAAGAGGATCTTTTGATCGTTCCCAAATTTAATTTATTTATGTACAAAAAATGGATTTCTCTATTATGAGAATTTCATTTGAAAAATTCAGTTCTACAAATCGATAACCAAATACTGGATTCGGGAATAATCTTGTTTCACTTGCGCTACACAGGTTTTCGCGCTGAACCCAAATCTTATAGGCATGGAAACAAGAACTCAACATAAAAATCTGCTTAACATTGAGCACCCCAAATTCTCTATACAAAGCTGTAGTGGAGAACCTAGAATGTCTATTTAAAACTATCCGTAATAGTGTATTGTGAACAATTGTATTTTAGCGATTTGTATCTTATTCGCAGCCCCCCACGCCAACCCACCCTATTTTATTAGTGAATATGCCTAACTGTAATATACATTTGTGATTTTGACAAAAAACGTCAAAACTCCCATAATAATCTTAAAAGCATAATCCCAAGTATTCCTATCTTAATAGTAATCTTTAATCATTATACTATTATAATTAATACCACCTGCTTATAATTTATACCTGCGGTGGAGTAGGGATGTGCGGATGAGGTATCAATGGTGGAGGGGTGGTCTTGGACTTCCCCGTCAGCCTGGCAGGATCCATCAGCAACTCTTGCGATTTAAATGAAAACTCACTGTCACTTCTGAAGCCAGACCGGCCGATCAATTCCGCCTGAAAAAAGTTGATATCTTTGAACGGTGGCCTCAGAACCAAATGAAGAAGTGATGGCATATCACACATGTTTGGTTCAAAACTAGTGGGACCACCGAAAACCAATTTAAAGATTCTCTCAATTCAATCAGTTTCACCAACAATCCCAAACGTTATTTAAAGAAGATCATTGTTTGACGGAACCATAGATGGATTGCAGGTGTAATCAATGGTTATACTGTTATCAGTAAATCCCGATTTACGGCGTTTCCATAAATCGTCGATTTAAACTTTATACGTTGATTTATACGATATCGAGGAGACATTTGCCGGGGGAATGTGGGTGATTACGAGGTAATGGTGGTAACGCAATCAACAACTCTCTAATATTTCCCCTCTACACCCGCTTTTGTTCGATTCCTACTTGCTTTACTTTACTTTTCACCTGCTTTACTCCTTGTTTTCTGTTTTCGTTAGTAGTTCGTTTGTTAGTATTGTTGGTGGATTGGCAATCGCGGGCTCCGAGCAAGCGAAAAGTGAACCGGAATTTGGGTATTGCGGAAATATAAATGCTGGTGCTTCTTGTTTGGTAAAGAATATTTTCCTTGGATTACACTATAAAAAATGTGATGTTTGAGGTAACTTATTTATCCCCCACGGTTTCAACACACTCTCAATTCACACTCAACATAAGATTTCAATTTTGGCGTTTTGTGCGCTGTGTTTTTATGAAAACTAGAGAAAGTGATTAACAGAAAGTAAAAGTCATTACAATGGGTCGTCGAGCTCGAAATCCGAATTTTAAAACCTGTACCACTCTCGTCACACTCGTCCTTAAGTACCAATGCCCCAATCAAGCCTCTGTGGGGCATTTTTTACCGAAAATTAGCCAAAATAACCAGTAATAGGAACACTCAATAGGTAAGAAAACAATAAATATATACAAAATATACAACTCACAACACAATAAAAGAAGTTGATTAAAAAGGTTGGTGACACCGGCCATAATCTCTCCTTTGAACGAGTATTCGCTTGAATGTTTCTCGTCTGATAAATGGAATTTGGAGAAATTGGAGTAGCGAATTGATCCACTGATTGATGTAAAATATGTCACATTGCAATGGGTATCCAACAATAATAATTTGCATTGGTTCTTCATTTTACACAAAATTGTGTAATTGTTCAACATCTTCTACACTAATCTAAAGCATTCATAACTTGTGATTACTTGGCTGTCGTTAGATGGAGCTGGACTGACGCTAGCTCCTCGTTCATGCTTCTTCCTCTGCTCTTTCTCCATCTGATGTTTCACGATGCCCATGATACCAATGCCGGCTCCCACAACAATAAGTGTCCACTTTACGATGTCTACAAGCGTCAAATTGGTCAACAGTCTTGCTTGAAGGAATCCCATTAACTCTGGTCCCAAGTCCAAACCCTATCAAGAAATGATAAAACATTCAGACACTGGAGCAAATACGAGCTTGGAATATTATAGTAAAATTTGAAATCAGATGTGATATATTTCTTTGAATGTCCCGTTTTAATGAGCAAAGCTTAAGAAAGTGAGATGAGACAATGGTAACCAACTTTAAAGATCGATTCGGTAGATAGATTGTTACAGCACGAAACACAACTAAAGCTTACAAAATGATGAAATCAAAACAGATCTTTCTATATACATGCAGTTGGAATATCTACATTGTATTACCCAAAGATTCATCAGGGAGGGAAAGTTTTTGTTTTTCCTTTAGAAAACATAAAATATGAAACAAAACAAATTATCTGATTTGATTCCGAAGAAAGTTTTCTCCCTTCACGAAAATCGTCCGACGCCGGACGCCTTAAGATATTAGAGTTTTCGATTTAGGGAGTCAAAAAGTATATGTACATCTAACGAGTGGTTAACGAATATCGGGATATGAAATATGTTAAATTTTACCTTATTTATGAAAACCATTATAAAAGGTAATTAAAAACATTTTCACCAGAAATATTGTCAAAACAACCAAAACCTTGTCGGAAGAACAACAAAGTAAATCTGAACAAATGATTGTGTACTCACTTCTTCGACCCACAAAACGGGAAACAAGGTAGGACGGATGTTTTTCGTGATGTTGACGAATCGAATCGGATGCATGTCGACGTTGAATTGGAATCGTTTCCTGGCTAGAAGTGGCACTCCTGTAATCTACCACACAGAAATTACAAATTAGCGAAAACAGGTAGTGTACGAAACCATACCCAGTGCATATTGGCCAAAACGAGCAATTAGCATGGACAGAAAGGAAGATTAATAAAAAGTGTTAGTATCGGAGTCTAGGAATTACTTCGTTTTGATAAGATGGGGATCCCTTCCGATGACATCGATTACGACATTTTGTTGCGGAAATGCCACCTGGTCACCCATGAGAGGAGACGGAGCTCCCCGCAGTGCAAATCTTTTTCTTTCTACACATCGCCTATTTGATTTGTTTCGTAGTCGACTATCGACACTAAAATCCTTAATTTTTTCTTCCCTATTAAATTCAGTTAACCGATATTATTTTTCCAGGTTAAACCCCCCTGCTACATGTTTTGTTACCCTCCCCAGTTCATTGTAATTCCTTAATTTCAGTTATTTTCCTTTCTTATGAATGTATTATTGATTTTAAATTAGGCTTACCCCTATATAAAAAAAAAATAAATAAATATACCGCTTTCCTCTCCGCTGCCGAAGAGGCAAACCGAAGTAATCATGTTTTGTACCTGTTCGAACAAGTGCTGTGTTTTTATCGGTTCGTCGTTTTAAGTCGATATGTACAGTAGTTAGAATGCCTTGCATCGCCTTCAGCCACATTTTGACAGTCAGTCACACGGTTGATACCAACCAGACCGTAAGTGGATGTATTTTAATAATTTGCATTGATGAGAATTGTAAGAATTCTTCTGTTTTTGCCACAGATTCGGCTTTTTTTTAGGTCTGTTGAGGTTGTCCCACTCATCTGGATCAATAGGTAGCCATACACAAGCAGATATCTGCGACAGATTCGGTCGCCCGATCTCATCTGACAGATATCGCTAACGATCTGGAGTGACCGATGAGATCGGTCGTTGCCCCCTAACACGAAAAACTTATCGGCCGATCTTTCAAGCCCGAGATCTGTCACCTGAACAGTGCCCAATGTCATATGTTCGTTCGTGGGATGAAATCTGACAGGTTCAGGTCTGTCACTAACGTTCGTCTGGCAGACTCGACTTAACGGTCGAATCCGAAATTTTTTCCAGATCGGTCACACATTCCGTGACTTTCACTCTTCTTCACTTTGGCCTCGATCTCGTCGTAATCAATGTTTTTGACGTTTTTGTTCATGTAGTCAACATGCTTCAACTGCCACAGACAAGATATGTTTCTATACATGTCGGTCATCATTTCAATTAACTCGTTTGGCCACTCTTTTTATCCATTTTTTGATACCGCACAAAAAAAAACACCAATAGGAACTGATTTATTTAGAGGAGAGATCTCACTAGGGAAAAACTCGTTAAGGGACTCTGCCCGATCCAATCGAACAGTTCTGTGAACCACAGACATCGCTTCCGAGAAGTCTGCAGGTTAAGGGGGTCGCCCGACTACCATCTGCCAGATTTGAACTCTAGCAGATATCTCTGGTCGATTTTCACATCTTTCATAATTTTTTAACGCCCACTAACGCACAGATCTTTCCCACAGATATCGTTTAAAAACGCGATATCTGTCGCAGATATCTGCTCATGTATGGCTGTCGCCTACAGGAAATAGTTCTTTTAGGAGACCCTCTATTGAGGAATCCTTGCTTTGGAGAGACTTTCTAAAAACTGGAAGCTCCGATGTCCGTCACTTTGAGCCTAAACAGTGAAGGAACGTGGAATACGGTTTTCCCTCTCTCGGCTGCTAGCTGATTCTCTGGATCAACACTAGAAAGCAGCTCAGATGAGATTGAACAATTACGTAAATGAGGGTCTCTCAAAATTGACGAACATATCACGCAAACTATGGTCTAGTTCTAGCCGTGATGTTCGTGATGGCTACCAGAATTTACCACTAATTGGTATTGCAGCTACGTAACCAAGCGTCACTTCCCATCTTCCATATAAAAGAATCCGTATAAAAACATAAATTGACCGTCAACCGTTATCGCTCGACTTTTATGGCACATTTTGTGGTATTTTCTGGCAGTTAAGCCCAGTAACATTTTCTAGCAGTCAACGCTGAAAAATCTCTACAAATAGTTAAAGTTTGCGGGCACATCTATCGAAATTTCGTTCAAACTTTGTCGCGGTTTTCAAAAATCACGACCATTTTTTTGCTTTATACGTGATATTGACGATCTTCAATACAATCAATATTTCGAGATGAGATTTTTTTATAAAGGTCTGGAAAGGTGGGGCAAGCAGGAGAGGCTAGGGCGGCTCGTTGGCTTTGTGTGTAGCAGGATGGGCGAAGCAGAGGAAACTCAATGCCTGAGGGGCCAGGCTTCTAAATTTCCCGACAAATGGGAAATGTGCCAAGGGAGAGAGGACGTTTTCCTATAAAACCATTCCTCGGGGCTAGGGCGTCATTTTTTTGCTTTCAACCGCATCACTGACGATGAAAATACCGGAACTCTACAACTGATGACTGGAGACGCCGTATTCTATTTTGTAGTTCTCGTCATGCAGCATAATCGTATGAGCGAATTTTCAAAAATTATCTCGTCATATTTATGTTCGAATGACTTGAAATTTGAGACCTTTTCTCTCCAAAAAAAATCGTTACAATTTTATTGTTACAAAATACTTGTTCTAAATAATAGTATTCTACTCAAAGATTTTGCAAATTTTAGAATCATTCGAAATTTTATCAAAATATAAATGCAAAATATAAACCAGGGCTTTGAATCCAGTTAGAACTCCTTATTTTACGCTCATTGTTAAGTTTCCAATACTAAGTAGCGTGAGAACATTTTTCTCCCCGATTACCAGGTCAACTTCTTATAAATCCTTTTACCACTAATACCAACTCCTTATCCTATACTCGCATTCAGTACATTTTGGAAATTCCTGGCATTCAGTCTAAGCCACTTCTCTCATTCATTCCTAGGGAAACCAAAAGTACAATGAACTCCAGGTTTCCCCCTGTGAAAATTAGCTAGATCTTGCCGTTGAGCATTACAAGTTTCTATTGGCTCCCCGTTTAACGTCAACTGCCCCTTCTTCTGTAATTTTTGGAGGTGTTATCAATGGTGAAGTGACAATTTGTGTGAAGTATCTATTTTAGGCGACTCACTTCTTAGCTCTCCTTCTAAACTGATCTTCCTAAATCAAACCTTTTCATATCCCTAGTTTCAATTCCTTTACTTAAGGTAATATTTTTAAAGTGCAAATACTCTCTAATAGTGTGATAATTCAAGTAAAGTGTTCTTGAGTGTGTGTTTTCGAAAACGGTGTTTTCTTCTGTAACTTCTCCAAAAAGACGTTGTGATGGATATGGTTAGTTGGCCCTTTTACCAATTTTAGAATCCTCTGAGCGTGGCGGAGCATTAATAATGCATCCACCTCCTCGGAAGGAGCAACTAGACCATTCTTTCACCCTTCACATGTTAGCCTGAACGTAGTTACGTCCATTGGCCCTTTTATTGTTAATTGTCCTGATTACCCTGCTGCCCCTATTTTCTCGCAATTAACCCCCCACCCCCCCCTAGACCATTCCATCACCCTCACAACGTGGACAAACCCTCATTTTCAAATGCAGGTTCGAATTCTACACTCAATTTCCTGAAAATTTGACCCCTCAACCGGTGTTTTGATTGCGCAGAACGCGCTCAGCGAGAGCTCAAAGATGCATAACTGCAAGCTCACCCAGCCCTGGCAAAACCGTTGTTTACAGACAAAAAACGACGTTTTTCCTTTTTTGAATCAGCGTGTTTTTTGTCAAGGTTTTCAATCATGACTACGTTGCACTCTGCGACTTGCGCAGATTTGGTCAACGGACAACAACTTTCTTTTTTTTAAATGAGAACGTAAGTCTACCTAAATCCTTTTAAAAATGTGGTACTCCCCTGTTTTTCTCCAATTTCGACTATATTTTCTAGGATTGAATAGTTTACGGTGTGTCTGCAAGCCTTCGCAAACTTGTTCATTTTATTATTATATTTTTTTTATCAAGCTGGATTTTCAAATTTAGTGGGGTTTGAGACAACATGGGACAATTTGTTCATTTTTCTCACTCAACGATTTTTTATACACGTCATAACTTTGAAACAAAAACGCCTGAATGATTTGATATACAATTTAAGCGCAGTTGATTTCAGTGAAGTTGATATTCTTCAATCGTCAAACCATTTAAATGGATGTTTAATTTCAATGATCAGTAGCCTTGTAATGGGCTCAATTGCTATAGTTTTCATCCTATTTTGATGTCATTTTTACAGGGAAAATGTGGGGGTTTGACTGTAGATGGTTCCTAGATGTCAATATTTATGAGAATCGCGAACTAGGATTAGATAATGGTTTTCCCGGATCAAGAAACACGTATCACAAGAATTTTGGATTTCGGAAAAAGTAAAATGTCCAATTACCTGCACGAACACAGAAATACCCTTCGGTAACGAGAAATCAAAACACGAGAACTGATTCTAAAAGTTGAACCTGAATTGACAAAACATGAGCGTTGCATAAGATGTGTTTAGCGTAACGTGCCTCGGTACCTTGAAAATACTAAGATTTCAACAACTTGATAGTGATGAAACTTGTCGACATTGGTGGAACATCTTGTGGTACGAATTTTAAATGGGCGAATTATTGACAATTCCGTTATAATAATCTGACAGTTTAGCAACAAAAGACCTAGCCGGTGTGCAGGGGCTATGAACCTTATTATTCCGTTTTTCAAGTGAGTCGAGTTGAGCTCTGACACCGGAGGTAGTTTCGTTCAAAGCTCACTTCGCTCTACGCTATGGCTACGACGGCTGGTACGAAGCACTTGAGGGCTCAGAAGAGAAAACAAGATGCGGAGGATATTTGGACTCGAGGGAACCTTTCTTTGCATACGACCTAACATTTGCATGAATGAGATTGACAGTGCGAAGGAGAAGTGGGGTACCGCCGACCAATCACAATAGACAAAATCCGCTGCAGGGAATTACACAAAGGTTTATTTATTGTGCTAGATTACCCTCCTACCCGAATCCCCGGACTACGACAACTGGACCGTACAATCAGAGACCTTGAATCGTAGGTATTCTCGGAACCATGTAGAAATCCAACTAAAATGTAACGGAATAAAATGAAAATACAGGCAACAAGGATGCCTCCGCTAGTATACTCCACTAAATTGAACGTTGGGAGATGGCGTTATGGATCGTATAATCGTACAGGATTAACCGCGCTATCTGGCATTTCGCCAGCCGCACCCGCTAAAGAACATTAAGGCTCTGCAGGCCGACATTCAACCTAATCCATTTTGGTTAATTACTTACAATAATGAACTTTGTAATTGACCACGAAAAAAAATTTTTTTTTTAAATCTGTCAGTCGGCCGTCCGCCACCCGAACCTTTTCCGAGAAACTGCTGAACCAAATTTCACAGAAACGTGACAGAAAAATTAAGCATTGATCCAGGATGTGCCAGTTTCAAGTTTACGCATGCACAGAGAGAACTATTCATTTCAGATCTACGAATTTACTGCAAGGCATCTAACCTAGCTCCCGGATTCCCTGATAATTTCATAAAATTAGTAGCATACTTGGTGAGCATTGGTGAGCAATAAATCCATTTGGGCCTCGTCAAGCAAAGCAGGCTACACCGGAATGAGAGCAGCTCGAGTTTCTACCGACGATTCCAAATTTGTGTCTTCAATAAATAGTAAATAATATATAATTAAACAACTGATTTGCATTTTCCAGTTGAAATTTTTCTTAATTTTCTTTTTGAATTAGACGAGCAATTTAATTAAACCTTGAATTTCCGCAAATTACAATTAAATCTGTTAACTGAAGTTTGCCACTCATATTGAAAATTATTATTGACTAAAGAACTAATTAGCATAAATATTGAATTAGGGTAAATTTATTGTTACGCAGGAGCATAACTTGAGAAAATAAAGGTAGGCATGCTCAACTATTGAAGAAACTATAAAATGTACCTAATAATAAAAATTGACATTGACGCTTAATGGATAGATGACTGAAGTGATAAATAATTATTATGACATTTCTAAAATGCTTGTGGCAAGGATTGATTTGCGCATGCGCAGAGGCTACTATTGATCCGGGGGTCATGAAACCTAATAGACCATCAGCAAAATTAAAATTTCATAAATCGGACTATAACTTTTTGCCCGTCAACCTTTGCTGACAGAATTATAATTGAATCAAACGTTCCGTTGAATTCAGACGTTCTATTAATTAACTTTTTCAAAAAAAAACTTTCACATTCCGCAAATGAAAACAATGCTTCCGCTAATATGTTATTTTAATCAAAAAATATATAAAATTCCAACAAAATGGGTGGCTCCAATATTCTCTGCCGCACTTCCATATTGTATAGAAAACAAACCTGGGTAAAAAATTATTCGACCCATTCAAGGGCTCCTAATGCTTTTAAAACTGCCTTGTTTTAATTGTCATGATTAAGAACCCTTTCTAGTTTCTAAAAATATCCATAGGTGCTTGTATAGCATTTTTCAGTTGAATTATACATATAGTGTGATCATACACAAATTGGACCAAGAGTCGTTCCTGTAACTCATGCATTACGTACCAGTATGTTTAACCTCATTCATGATATTGCTAGTAAATCGTTATTCAGAGTGTAAAACAACTCAAACAACATCTTTAGAAAATTCATTTTTACGTCGAATGAAATTAGAGCCAACTTGATAAACCAAAAATTTATCGACATTATGTATGACTGATAATAATTATGTATGACATTTCTATCATAATTTTCTATTATTACAGGGGGGTCAGTCTAATTTGATTGGTATCACCTGAACCAGCCTGTTTGCGTATTCTTGAAATTGTTCATGTGTTGACTAAAACATCAGATTTCCATACGGTTTAATCAAATTTGCGGAATATTTAATTAAATTTTCGTTAATTTCAATTCAATTAGCGGGAAGTTCAATTCAATTCGTGAAAGGTTCGATTCAAAGTGCGAATGCTATACTTGCAATTCCTTATTTTGCCGCTAGAGGGTTTAATAATTTTGGGAAAAGGTTCAATTATTTTGGGAAAAAGTTTAATTGTATTGGGAAAAGTTTAATTCAGTTGGAAAATGCTATAATATAATAATAATATATAGTTTAAGCGGGCGATTAGTAAGTGTCGTATTTTGGTGAGCTTACCGGTTCCATAATGAACGTAATTTGATGTTTTTCTCTTTCAGGTTTCAGGCCAATGACACCATCCAAATAACTTTCGTCTGCCAAGTAAAAATGAGGTAGAGTCCCTACCAATGGCGCGCCTGAAATAATTATATATTATGATTAGAGGAAGATAGTTGTGTTCTCACAGTAAGGTCTGATTGAGATGGATTTTTGACCTACTGTTGTGTTTAGCTCACCTTGGCACTTGGTCAAATCTACGGTTCCTTTTTTGTAGCACTTCTTGATACAATAGCAAACGTCTTTGGGGTTGCTCGACATGTCTCCGAGATCGACAGCATACTGGTGTCCTCTCACTCCATTGTACGATCCTTCGCCAACATAAGTGCCACGAATACTCCTGGAACAAGGATATTTCATGTGGGTATTGCATGGGAGATGGCTATTTATTTTTTATAAAGACAAAATAAATGTGATTTTCAATATATATTTGGTATTTCGTGATAGATATGAAAATTTTTCCCTTCTACATCACCACTATAGCTGAGCATACTCCTGAAGCTTTTAGCTTCAGGGATGTCCTTTGGATGTTGCAGGCTTATCGCCCTTGGAAGAGAGAACACGTCCATTTCATCACCTCTTTGTTATATGGTACCAAAGCTCAGATACTAATCATTGACCTTTTAACAATGACTGTCGTGACTCCCTTTTCCTCCCCTCATTCAAAATGGGCAGTACCATATTACATATTTACTATTGTTCTGCCTGATGTGAGTCTTTCCCCCCATCCAGTTTCCCTTCCTATTCTTTGAAAGCCCCGAAAGTGTGGTGAATATGAATAATTTTCTCTTGCCTAGTCTTGAAACTGCTATGTTTGTCTATTAACCTGAACCTGTTTAGCTTCAGGATTCTCCTCTATCTTCAGGAGAGCTAACCCTTAGGCCTTAAAGGCAACTAGTACATTTCATCACGTTATTGTTATAATATCCATCTGAAGAGTTGACCGATATGTCTATGGAACAAAACTCCTGCCTACTGAAGTGGTTTTACCCTGCCCGAGCACGGGATCTTTATGACATTTTGCCTGAATTACCGAAATCTCTAAAAACGTCAAGAGTCGAACTGTAACTAGATAATGGTTTTGCCTGGATCAAGAACCGAGTATTGCAAGAATATTGGATTTCGGAAATGAGAAACTTTCTAATTATCTGTGCGAATGCATCCCTTCGATAACGAGGAAGCAAAACACCAGAACTGATTCCAATAGGTGAAAAGCTATCTAGTCAGACATCATCTACAGAAATAATAAGCCTATGTGTAATCATTTGCATCGTTTTTTCCCCAAGTCTGTCCAAAAAAATATTCCTTATATTCGTTCTGTCGATCTTGTTTACAATTTGGGCAGGAACAGCCTTATGAAGCCAACATCAGAGATAAGCGATGAAAGAACATTGTTCAGCAACCTTGCCTCCACTTTCTTGAACTCTTACGTAGGGTCAATTTCACCTCTCCAATACAAGTCTAAACAATAGCAATAATCACCGGCGACTACGGCATTCTTCCATTACGACATCCCTTCTCCAAGGAGAGATGCAGCACTTCACTCTACGTCTGTCCACGTCCACTGCGACTTCACCCATTTTAAACTCTGCTCCTCTCTGCATACATTGAAGGTCTCTGCATCATTCCGCCTTTAGAACCCCCTCTCTTTGGAATGACCTTATCTCTGGGTCCCTGCATCCCTGAGGAAGTACCAGCAAGTACTCTTTCCATCTCAATGTTGTTTGGAAGCAACCGTGCGCCACGTGCTCCCGGCTTGTACCAGTTTCATTATTGAAAATCTATTTTTTTCATCTTCCACTGTACCGTCCTCTTTTTCGTTCGCTGTTTTATCGGATTCGGATCGCCCTACACTCGACGAGAACCGAAGCTTGGCCATTTCTCGACTGCTGTGAGAGACTCGCAAGCCCCGGTCAGAATATTATTTTCTCAAGTCTTAAGAGCTTCCGAGCTACACTTTATCTACAATATCAAACAATTGACAATAACTTCCTACGTTTTCATCGTAGTACAAATTGATAACTATAATATTAAGAACGAATTTATACTTTTTTAACAGTTAGGAGGTCCTCAATTAGGACCCCATGTGTGCGCATTACTTTTTTCTTTCCTTTACTTCATCTAAAATCGATTTTTCATATAACAGTCTACTTTCATCGTTCCATAAACAAATTGAATATTGATCACTGTATAAGGTGTTTGACTGCGAAAGATAGTCACTTTTCTATCCAAAGTATCACCTTTTCCACGTTCAAACAATATTTGCAGCAGAAATGAAATTTCCATTTTCAGATTTTTGTTTCATACCCCCACCACCATCGTGACTTACCATCGACTGACCCAGCCTCTGAACCCCTCCTAGTTTTATTCACGTCCATTCATTATTCAGTTTCATTTATTTGGTAGCAACGTTATTCTCTATTTTCAATACCGGTACAAACCAATTTGTTCTTAGTAATAAAGAAGTGCGAGTTCTCTTTGTGTGTTTTTTTCAGGGCTCCCTGCCAAAAAAATCCTATTTTCCTTGAATTTTTCGCTTATCGTATCGCAGTTCATTTGTTCGAGTCATACATTTTTAACATTTTCTATTTGATTTATTATTGCACAGATTGAAATAAATCGATTTCAACTTCTCTCTTGATTTTTCGTTTTCCTCTCATTTCGCATTTCCGTTTCCATAATTTACGATTTAAACCGTCCAGAACAACTTTAGTGCCACGTGCTCTCTTTTGCAGTCTGTGTCCTCTGAATCTTGTAACAGGAAAAATTTTTCTTGATTAAAGGCTGATTTGGATGAAGTCATTGATTTTCCTGATCGATTTTTACCCTACAAATATACATATCTCATCCGAGATCTTTATCCTACCCTAATTCATTTCCTGAAAATATCAATGAATCGAATGAAAACTATAGACATTAGGGGAATTTTTCAAGCACGTGAATACTAGGTAAGTTCAAAAATGATAAAATCCTGTAACCAAATTTTTCTGTAACTGGGGTCAACAATACAGAACTTGATAAACGTCACAGATTATGTAAGCTACTCATTATTGACCTGCTGGGATTGAATGAAGAATGCTGCTTAATTATTCATCTTTGACCTGCCCTCGTAGCCACTGATCGTGAGAGGTTAGTAGTTTTTGATATTGTTTCACTCAGTTGGCAGTTCTTATACCTGATACTAGATTAATTGGTTTACATGTTTACCTGCATATATCGGTTGCATATGCCACTATACTGACGTTGTCTGCATTTCTGTACGGTGGAAAAATAGTGGCATCAGTCCCATCTAAGACGTTACATTCATCTTTCCACACAGTGTTTATGGGACTTCCATTCACTTTTACCACTTTTCCAATATCGTACGTGTTTACAGTTCCTTTCTTCACAGTTATTCGTACGTCCTCAGGCGTGGCGTTTTTCTGTTGGATAACAATATTTTATAGTCCCAATCAATGAAATACTCATCATGCTCGAAAATTCGCGGTATGCAATATTATTTTTGTGCTTACTTACCGTTCCTAACACGGAAAAAAGGTATTTGTTTCTTCCATTTTTGACGAGTGGCTTGCTGTTGGCTTTTACGGCAACGCAAACCGTTCGACCGATCAAATCCCGAGACGTACAGTCTATAGGATATCCATCGAATAGAAGATCTTTAGCTTTGATCTTCATGAAAACCGAGTCCAATTTACCGTAGATTCTCGGTATAGCGGCATTCAAAACGGTCATCATCGCGGGTGGAAAATCCTGCTCCGCTACAAGCAGCATACTCTGGAAACAATAATATTAACATTAAAGTGGAAGTAAAATGTTATGTGTTCGCACGTGTTAGGTTCCATAGATACCTAGGAGTTACAGTGGATCGGCGACTTACACACCACCATCACGTATCTGATTTGATTGAGAAACTTCGGAATCGATGCTCGCAATTACGGTCTCTGCTGTACAACCCACTTGTATCGCTACAAAACCTATTATTATGTATAAGGTCTGATTTGGACATGAGCCGTCGAAATCTGGGGACTTGTTCAAAATCTGAATTCAAAAGGTTGGAACAGCAACAAAAAAACACGCTACAAAAACATAAAGTTCACGCACCCACATTCGTATGAAATGAAACAATTTAAAACGACCTGACCATCAAATCCTAACAAGCACCTCATAACTCACTTAACCAGTTTTATTCACCAAAAGCTTCCAACTACCTTCATCCAGACGTCTCATCATACAAAGATATCTCGGCAACATCATCATCACCATGAGGTGATTAAGCAATATACACCACCCAAGGACTGTCACCATCACGGCCGTCCTGAATAAGTGTTAAATTCAGTGTGATTTAATAACACATATCACTGAGGTATATTACTACTTGTTATGGTCTCAAAAATAAACATTTAAAAAATATGTATATTAGGTTCCACCTTTTTATTGAGTAAGTAGTTACTTCAAACGCCCTGCTTATTCATACAAGTTGTCTTCAAGACATATTCACACTGGTCTATCAGAAAGACAGTAGAACATTTGAGGTTACTCAGTCATGAAAAAATGAAACAACAGATGAAAACAGTAAAAATATGCGTCCCATATTACTGGCTAATATTCATGCGACCAGGCGTTGACAACCACTTGTGCGACCAGGTTCCTGCATTTGTAAACAGTGCACAAGTATATGACTCTTGTGATCAATTTACTCGTTTCTTCGAATTGAATCTACTCTGCAATGGATGCTAAGAGGTTTCGAATTTCGTTAAATTGATTGAGGCAATCGTCAACATTGCCATCACAATTATTGTAAACACCTTCGCCTACTGCACAACAAATTACGCTTTACATCCCACATCCACGTCTCACGCTGCCAACTTCCTCCTTCAACTCACTTCTGAGAACTTCCTTTAGGATATAAAATGAGTTGTTTGATTGGAATTTCAATTTGGATTACCCACTCCGATTACAAAGCTCTTAGTTGAAAAAGCTATTGTCCGCTTTCCGCGCTCCAGATTGTTTTACAAGCTAAAACCCGTCTTCTCCGATACATACGTAACACGAGCAATTCAGCCCTACGTGACATGTCGCACATTCACTACCAGTAATAAAGGAGCTTTGGAAATCAACATGCAAAAAAGTTGTCCCATGATAAGTTTTGACAGTTAAAGGACTAAACTTACCATTAGCGGAAGGTGAGGTATCGTCACAATCTCGTCCCCTGTCAATGGGTAACTTTTTTCTTTTTGGAAATACCATGTGTTCAAACTAGAGTACGTTATTTCGTCGTCTGCCGGATTATCAATCAAGTCCACTTTCTTTTTCCATTCTCTGCAAAATAATTTAACACTTGATGATTCTCTTCGATGATTCTCGCCTGTTAAGTGGTAAGAATAACAGCGAATGATGCATGTAAAAACTTAGTACCTATAACGGGAAAATACAGAGTTTTTTTTCTGATAAGATTGATTTGGTTTGCAATTATCGGACCTCTATCCGTAGGCCAAATGAATACCGAATATGTGTACTTTGTGATAGGTATGGTAGCTCACCTTCCCCATTTCTTGAAACTGCTAATTAAGACACATTTATCATCATATTTAGCATCATGTTTTACCCATTAAACCTAACAAAAGAAGATGGGGCAAGAAGAAAAGAAAAATGGGTAATTTAATTCTCTGTCCAAAGGTATCCTCATATTTGAGATTCGTTGGAAAATGAGACAGTTATGGCTGTTTTCGTGACGGAAAGTCGAAAACACGAAAAAAATCTTAAACCGTGAATAACTCGGAAACGAAGTCTATTTTTTTTCTTTAATAAGTTCATTCATTTATTGAAATAAATACGAAATACAAAATATAATGCATTGCGTCATTAAAAGGTACACAAGTAACATTTACGAAGAAACTATTTACAAAAAGACAACAAAAATCCAACAAATAAACTGCAATTGTTCTACTCTTGTCACGACCAACAATGCAAGTTATGAATGTTACTCCCCTATTTGAGGAAAACCTCGTGCTTGGGGGAAAATCTCTTCTAGAAAGCTCTTTTTGTCACAAATTAGTTTCAATCCACTCCAGGCGGGTATCCACCTAAACGTGAGACACTCTGCACGTACACATTTATATTTTTTTGCATGAAGGGTCATCCTAGGGCATTTTGCTTTCACGGAATAAAAAAATTCTCTTCATTTAATGGTTAAGTGGTTAAGTCCTTAAGTGCGGTTAAATGCTTGTTCGTTAAACGAATAAAGGCAGGTTTCCGCTCATTGAGCTATAGACGCTACTTTTTTCTCGTTACGCTACAGTTATTCACTGTAACTCGTGCGGGATAGTACCACTTCTTAGAACGGTTTTCCCTTCAAAGTTATGATTTGCGATTAGGATTTTGTCGTAGAATGTATGTTACTCACCGATTTAAAGGTTTGGTTCGAGTGTACAAGGCCGAACATCGGTTTGAGATGGGAAATGTATAGTCAAGGTAAACGGTGAAGCGATACAGGTACGGGACAGGAAAAATTCAGGATATTGGTGTGGTGTTGATTCATATGACGTTGATTTTCATGTAGAGTTTTGTGTATATAATCAACCGACTACCGTGAGCTTCTAGTCAACCTATAAACGAACAGAGTTCCATAGCGGCCTAAGCTCCAAAGACTTGCGACGGACTTTCTAACATTATTTTCGTCCTAATAGTAGTAATGCGATTTGGATTCAAGATGATGAGGTGTAAAGGAATAAGGCTTCATTCAGTAGGAAAAATTTGTTAAATGTAACAAATAAACTATAAAGCACATTCGAAAAATAGGAACGATGTAAATGCAATGTTGACGTTTGAAAGATCGTGAAATCTTTCCCATTCGGAATAAAACCTGAACTAAGAATCAGAGCAAATAATTATTGAAGCCGATCGTTCTTTCTGAGCATTGTATTACACATGGGCTTATCTTTCTAGGCTCATCAAGACCGTTGGAAACACTGATACCAAGAAAAAATTGCAATTCCGAACCCAGTAACACCTTCTAACTTGCAAACTGAGCTCCTTGGACGCAAGCTATGTTGATTTGATGTTCAATAAGTATGATTAGACACATTTTCGAATGACTTTCATGTTTCTTTCAACCGTCTTCTGATGACTAGAAATTTTGGTGTTATGGCTCCCTGTAGGAGCCCCTCAAGTAGGGCTTAGCCTGCAAGGCTGGTCTGCGACACTAGTTCTATAGCGTGTACTGTAAAGATACGGTCGTGCTAAAATTGATAAGCGGTATTAAAGCAAGCCATCCTTCCCAAACTAACCTCGAAATTTGAGCAATATTTGAAATTATAAGGTAGACAATTATGCTGAGTGGGTTTTACGTTTGCGCAGGGTGAAGCATTGAGCACAGTGAACAATCACATTCATAGCAGACTGTTAAAGTCCTAACTCGCACTCCTTGAAAATATCATTTAAAATCGGATGGAAATGGTATAAATTAGACTTAATATGAGTGATTCCTAAACTGATAGCAAATTCGTGTCTACTATCTGTGATATTCCATTTATTAGGCTTACGTTCTTGATTTTTTTCTTTCCTAACCCCAGGTTCTGGCGAGCTCTTCAATACCTTTTGGCAACAATATGGCCATTTGGTGTTTAAAGAAAAATAAATAGGTAATTTACCTACCTATTTACATTGTCGTGATTGGTCTAAAAATTAAACACTCGTCTCAACAGTTGATTTTCATGCACCTATAAATTTTCTATGAACGCAATTTTTCTCCTCATTCAAGCTGAGGATCTTAGGCCTAGAAAATAGGTTTTGCAATGCCCCTGTAAAAATCATGTCAGCGATTATGATCAACGAAAAGCTGTCTTCAACAAGAGATCCGCTGCATGGCAAAGGGGATTCGGAATATTTTGGAAGTTAATGTTCGTCACGAAGGGTGGTATCCCAGCCTATCTCTCCCGCAAGGTATATTATATGATATTAGTATATTCGAGTTCCCTGAATTACGTTACCCCCAATTTTTGACACATTCGTGAATATTCCTCATGAAAAAATAAATCACTCATCCCTTTCCACCATGCCGTCCATGACGAGCGAAGCAGTTACGATTATTGATTCTGCGTTGGATATTGAGAAGAGGTAAAGAGGGAGTATCGATCCTGATTTATAGTTTATTAATCTCAGCTCACAAAGTGTCTTGCCCACAAAGTACGTTGTCTTAGTCATTTCACCCTTTGCGCTTGACGTTGAAAAAACAAAAAACGAATTGAGGGAGAAGGGATCCAGGTGGGGGAGGGGGTAATCGTTCTTATCATGAAAAATCAAGTTCCATCGACTTGGCTCCGTCAAGGATCGCCTCCCCCTGTGATGAAATTTTCATCGGCGTTCTACAGACACCAGTAGAAAAGGGTCAAGATCAAAAAGGCATCATTCTTGGTAAATTATTGGAAATTATTACTTCATACAGCGTTTGGATTTATGGAATAATATGTGAGGTATATTATATTACAAATAATCGGTTCCTTTTCGGTCGCCATTGAATTCTTAACGTTCCATTTGGTTAAATTACGAAAAGATAACTTTTTTATCGATATTTATGTGCTTCATCCAAAAATTTAAGTAATCAGGGTCACAATAGAATTAATTAATCTGAAACACTGACAATTCTGACACGAAGGTAGATTATTTTGTGGGTACCAAACCGTACATTCCAAAATTGAAAAAACCGAGACCCATTGGAGCTTTTGGCAAATAAAAAACGCTGCAAATTCTTTCACTGGGATTTATTATTCACTTGGCTTGCGTTCATGATTTGAATTTCTACTAAGCTTTGGAGTGCGCGTGTTTCACAGGTGATAGAGCGATTATTGAATTTCAGGGGGCGCACAAATATGATCAACTGATCAATGCAAATACGTATTTTGGTCGAGGACAGATTTACGTGCTCTATGCATATCTCCTGAACTTCAATAATCGCTCTATCACCTGTGAAACACGCACACTCCAATGGTTAGTAGAAATTCAAATCATGAAAGCAAGCCAATTGAACAATAAACCCCAGTGAAAGAATTTGCAGCGTTTTTTTATTGAACCTCAGTACCCCCCCCCCCCCCCACAATAAAAACATCTATAATTTATCAAGTCCTTTAAACTCGTATTTCGTTAAAACTTCCCCAAATCCCCAAATCCAAATTTAAACGATGTAGCCAATGGCAGACTGATGTAGAGGAGGCACACAAATATCATCAACTGATCAATCCAAATAGGTGTTTTGGTTGAGAACCGATTTACGATGAAATTCAATAATCGCTCTATCACCTGTAAAACACGCACATTCCGAAGCTTAGTAAGATTCAAATCATGAACGCAAGCCAATTGAGTAATAAACCCCAGTGAAGGAGATATACATGGAGCACGTGAATCTGTTCTCAACCAAAATACCTATTTGGATTGATCAGTTGATCATATTTGTGTGCCTCCTGAAATTCAATAATCGCCCTATCCTGTGAAACACGCAGACTCCAAAGCTTAGTAGAAATTCAAATCATGAACGCAAGCCGATTGAATAATAAACCCCAGTGAAAGAATTTGCAGCGTTTTTTATTGAACCTCAATACCCCCCCCCCCACAATAAAAACATCTATAATTTATCAAGTCCTTTGGCACTCGTATTGCGTTAAAACTTCCCCAAATCCAAATTTAAACGATGTAGCCAAAGGTAGACAGATGACAGGGGGCACACAAATATCATCAACTGATCAATCCAAATAGGTGTTTTGGATGAGAACCGATTTACGTGGTCTATGCATATCTCCTGAAATTCAATAATCGCTCTATCACCTGTAAAACACGCACACTCCGAACCTTAGTAAGATTCAAATCATGAACGCAAGCCAATTGAGTAATAAACCCCAGTGAAAGAATACTTATTTACCCCAGTAATAATATTGAATAATATTTACCTATATATCATCAGCGTTTCATGCATATCAGAATGCTTCAACCCGTGTATCGGCTATAAACTACAAGTATCAATATCGGCTATCACTCCACATGAGTATCCACATTCACTACAACTCGACGCTATCGGTCGGACATCACTAGGTTACAAACAAACAATACGCAAAAACCAAAAAACGCAAATGTTGGCACCATAAATCGGGCCACAGATCGGGAATGGTTTGACCTACGGACCTGGGGAGGGGCTCATTCGATTCCTCGAGGTATGTTCTTAAAAATAAGTACACATTTAGGCCGCCTTGACTTGTTTTGAGGTTTTTAGGGATTTTACAAAACTTTGACAGCCCTTAAAGGGCACTTTAAATTGAGTGAGAAAGCTGGCTCAAGAATTGAGGCGTCGTCGGACCAAGATGGATTCTTCCTGAAAATTTCAGATCTTTTGCTCCAGCCGTTTGGGAGAAATCGTGCGTACGACGTACGGCTGACGGACGGAAAGTTTTTTATTGCAGATTCGGATTCAACACCCTTTGAAACGTAAACCATGAAATTTTCAGGGGGGTTAGAATTTTTTTCCAGAGCGATTACAATGGTTTATTATTGAATAACAAACCAATAATGAGGGAATGCCTTTATTTTCCAAATCGAGGCAGCAGCTGATGAGAGCCTTAGGAGGGGAGATAAAAAGGACCACGTCCGCATCCTATCAGACAGTAAAGCGTCGATAAAAGCATTAATGGCACCAACCATCTCATCACAAGTGGTTTGGTGCTGCATGCAAACCCTCAACAACCTAGCCAAAGATAACCACGTTCGCCTGGAGTGAATGTCCGGGCACAAAAGAATATCTAGTAGCTAGACGGCTGACGAGCTTGCAAGAAGGCTCCCAAACTCCATTTGTATGCCCTGAGCCGGCAGTTGGTATACCAAAAATCGCCTTCAGAAGGACCATAAACACGTGGGTTAACCCACGAATCATGAGTAGGTAGAACATGTCCGCAGTAAACTCATGGTGGCGGAACTCTACACCAAAATTACTGAATGGCTAATTGGCAAATACCATACTTAACTAAAAACTATGGTCCACATCTACCATCTAAAATTATTTTGTAAGCTATTCATAAATTCTGAAAATAGAGATAATTACGTCTAACACACAATTCATACAACCAAAATTCTAATCAGCTATTATAAATCGGTAGCGTTAGTTCAACCATGTATGTGTAGTCATATTTTAAATTCACGAAAGGCATGGTCGCTTGGGCTGGGTTGGCGAGTATATTAATGGCCTTGCAAGCTTATGCCATTATTCCTTTAAATGAACGTATTATGTTAAGGTATTATTCAACACATTCTAGGCATGATTATTACTCACTTGGATGTTTTAGAAGAATTCTGCTATTCTAAACCATTTGAATCTGAATTTAGCCAGTTCTACTGGACACTGGACAACAAGAATACACGTGACCTTTATTACCCAAAGGATGCACAATGAGCAGAATCCTATTCGTCAATGTATTCAGGGATGAAATCATACACAGAAAATTGTATTATTTTGAAATGTAATATCGATTACCGGATTGATTCAATAAAACAATTTTTTTATTTTTTTATTACACTAACAATCAGAGAAGATCTTCGAACTGCGTACGGCGGACAGACGCATTCTTCTTATTAGATTTTTGAAATCTACGTTCCTTGAAACGTAACCAACATTTTTTAAGGGGGTTTCACCTTTTTGGCGTGGCCGATTGTGCTAAGTAAGGAGTTGTGTTGGCAGTATGTGAATAAACACGAAGTCAAAAAATATATATATAACTTGGCTTAGACAGACTTCATCGAGAGTTTTTTAAAAATTTTGAATTTTCTCCGTTTAGAGTCAGAAAATGTCTTTCGGATTCCTATTTTGAACTTAATTTGAGATGGATAATTTACTCTTGTTGGCGTCACAGGCTATGCTACATTGGCATAAATTTATCAATTTGTATTCTTCGATTATATCTATACGTATGTCAATAAAATTTCATTTCATTTATTCACCCCCTTCTTTAATGAAAATTGAAAGTTCTGAAGTAACTTTGAATATCAAGCCGAAAATCTTATTCTAACAAAAAAAAAGAGTTCCTTGAATGGGTTGAGCGTTCTCGCTTGGCAGCGATTGAAAGGATATTACTCTTCTTTTACTCCTGACAGCAAATGCGAAATTTTAGAGGTTTATTGCACGACTCGACTGAAGGTGGAACCGAACAAAATAAGAATCACCAAACTCGGTTGAAAGAGGCACGAGTAAATTTGTAAAAAACAAAACACGTTTTATCGGCGTTTAATAATCCCACACCGATTTCAACTCCTTTCACCAATAGTATTGTTATTAGCTATTCCGAATAGTTCTTTCTGTAAATATGAAATGCTTCTATCAACCGAAAGATACTTGCTCCGCTCCTTGTAAAAAGTGTAATGTCCTTAGTTTTCATCTGATTTTGACAACATTTTCCGGGAATGAGCGGCTGCAGTTGATCTCCCATCAATTTTGATCGCTCAAAAATCAATACCTCATTCTGAGCATACGTCTTACCGCATTGCGATGAAAAACCGAAATTTTGATTGCGTCACAGTCTGTCATACAAATTTTAAATAGGTTTTAAGTAGGTATTTAAGTTAAGTAGGGATTTAAAGTAGGTATCTATTATAACAAGGAGGTGATGGATTGGACGAGTTGTGCCTTCCAAAAGCTGAGGCGATAAACCTGCAACACCCAGATGATACTCCAGAAGCTAAAAAGCTTCAGATATGTGCTCGGTGGTGGGTAACGGTTTCAACAAACCCGTAGGAGAACTACCCATACCCATCACACTATGATTTCATCTTAATTTATCCGAGCCAAGTTCATTGTAACCTCTCATCGTTATATCGCACTTATTTCAAATATTGAGTAGGGTATTGAGTAGATATTAGTGCTCTCCTATCATCAATCGGTTATTTTTGTCCCACAACTTATATTACACCTGATTACGTATTTATTTCAATCGAACATATTGAATAGTAAATGGATAAATAAATCTCATACTTCCCAACAGTGAAAGAGACAAGTACTTCATCCTAAACTCATTCGACATTGAGCTCTCCGTCAACGAAACGCTTGAGTGTTTCATCTTGTAAAGGTTGTACATCCTGCGCTCATTAGCTCGTTCATCTCTCCCTCCTAAATTAATCGTCAACATTTCGACTCTTGCTGTGTATACTGTTTCAACTGCGTACATTATAGGGGGAGTCCATGAACCCCCTCATCCTGCGTTACTGACTAATCTACCGTGAAGCTGATGGTGCTGGTTCGAGACCTCTCTCTTTATATCACATAACCAATTCCCTCCAATCCCTCAATCAGACTTAAGATCCTCTACTCATTTGACAAACTAATACCGTTGCGTATGCATAACCTTTCTCGACTAGTAAATCAACATATTCATTGCGTTGAGTGTGTTGAATTGTTGAATGAATTTGAATCCACTTTTCCGTTGTATACACAGAACGCGTTTCGTGGTGAAGCCAATATGTACATAATATCTATATAGTGTACAGATAGAACCTGCTTAATTCAATGGTCACTTTCACCGCCGTAATATTTCATAAATGAACAAGCCGCTAGATTTCGGGGAAATTATTGAGCCCTTTAAAATTTACCTACTTTACTCGTTGTCCGGGAGAGGGCAATGAGATAGGTGAGGCGTTTTTCTCTCCGCATTTCCTCAGCAAAGTCATGCTGAAGTCCTGTCAGTATCCTATTCACTCAAATATTTCCATAATTGATCGTTGATCGTCTGTGGGTACATCACTACACATGGTTACCCAAATCCTTTTGTCAAGCACGACTTCTACCTATTCCTTTACTTCCACCGGTTTATGATGAAATTATAGGATTTTCACGTCAAATTGGAGGTTTTCCACTTCAAATTGGTGGTTTTACTCATCAATTTGGAGGTTTTACAAATCAATTCGGAGGTTTTCCATTTCAATTGGAATTTCAAATTGGAGGTTGACAGAAATGGTTCGTTTTACATTATTTTTAAACGCCCCAACTCTAGCCCGCACTGTTTTTGAAAAATCAAGTTGACAGCAAGACAAATCCACAGAGAGCCCCAAACAAACCACGACCTGTGTGACACGTTAACCCGAAGCGTTGCGACTGTCACCACATCGGACTGCAAGAATTATTTGATGAGAATTTTGACAGACCTGACAGCCGCGGCGGCAGGGAGAGACTTACGTTGAAAAATTTGTTCATTCTTTTCCGTTTATTATGTTCATTCTTACTTGTTGAATGTTACGTTTCACTCGTTAATTTGTTGTTATTGCTTTCAGAGAATTAAATCATGTATTTCTGTCATCCACGAAATTGAAGTAAAAAACGTCAAATTTGAAAAGTGAAACCTCCAATTTGAAATGGAAAACCTAAAATTTTAAATGGAAAACCTCCAAATTGATGTGTCAAACCTCCAAATTGATGTGTAAAACCTCCAAATTGATGTGTAAAACCTCCAATTTGAAATGGAAAACCTCCAATTTGACGTGAAAATGCTATAAAATGAATTTTATTCCGAAGAAAACAACAATATCTCATCGAGAATTTTTTAAACACAACGGAACTCAACTATAGGTGCGGTTAGGGGGAGCTAGTAGAGCTTATACAAATTTAACAAGTCCTCGAGTATGGATAAAAAACTTCAACACTCTGAATACAGTTACAAAAAACCATTAGTTTTCTTTTTGCAATGGTTTGGCTTATTATTAGAAGTAAAAAAAATTAAATAAAGAAAGTAACAGCGACCTTAACAGACGTACAAGCTTGTGAGTTGAGATCGACAGTTCTCTAAGCCCCTGAAATTAACCAATTGAAAATCTTCTTCTTTTAATTGTTTCTTGAAAAATTTGAGGGAATTGGTCCGGTAAATGGTGGATTAAGAATGACATACTGTAGAGTATATGTTTGGATCCACAGTCGTGTTTCCGGTGCTGGAACTATGGCTTGCGAAGTTAAGCGGGAAATTGTAATTTGTTGTAGTTGTAGGAATATTAAAAAATTCAGGGTGTTCGTGAAAAAAAAAACGCTGCAAATTCTTTCACTTCTTTTATTATTCTTCTTCTTGTTATTCAATTGGCTTGCGTTCATGATTTGAATTTATACCAAGCTTTGGAGTGTGCGTGTTTCACAGGTGATAGAGCGATTATTGAATTTCAGGAGGCACACAAATATGATCAACTGATCAATCCAAATAGGTATTTTGGTTGAGAACAGATTTACGTGCTCTATGCATAAACTACATTGTTTATGCTCTATGCATAATTACATAAAATTCCGTAAAGCGGATCCAATAAATTTGTTTTCTCATGCTCCACAATTTTGAAAATAAAATTAGCAAAACTTTGACATTTCTGGCTTAGGAATTATTTACAAAACAACTTTTGAATTCGCTATTTCAACCGTCCCTGTGAGGCCACTAGTTTTTAGTCTACCAATTTTACGATGGCATACAAAAGTTTTCTCACTTATAGAAAAGAATGAACGAAATATTTTAAATGAAACCCCAAACCAGCTACAGAAATGACTGCCGATTTTCGGACTCGGCTAATATTCTATTCAATAGTGTGAAGGTAATGAGTGGATATGCGCCAGGAAAATGGAAAGCGGGAGTTCTCCGGAAAGCAGAAGTTTCTAAGAAAAATTCTTCTTTTGGTCACACAAACGTCGTTTTGTCTCCCCAAGTAACTTCAAAACTGATTATGACGTTCAAAATCTGAGTTTTTCTTATTTTTTTATTAATTTACCAACGAATGAGCTATTCGCTACAGGTAAAACTACAGGTAGCCTGAAGCACAGTAGTTTACTAACAACATTTAAAAAGTTGTCAATGGTTTTTTTCTTTACCCGTGAAAATCGTTTTACGGAATTTTATTTCTCGCCGAACGGATAAGAAATGTATTAGTGTTTTCAACAGTATCCTTAAATATCCTCAGATAAGTGGTTATTTGTTGTGGCACAGTTTCTTCTTTTGCCTTTCTCTGACTCCTCTATTTCGCCTTGTACATTCAATCAAGTTTCAGCACCATTTTATTCGATTTATTCCAGATCATTTGAAGGTTTCTACGTTTCGTTTGCTGTTGATCAAGTTTATCTGCCTAAACTTCCATAAAAAGCAAGGTAAGCGTAAAAGCAAGGTGCTAACATTAACACCCATGAACGTTACCTCGAACTCATCGAATCCATAAACTAATGATGAACGGGCAGTTTAGACTATACTTTTTCATGACCTATCAATTCGAGATTGGGAAATCACAGTTTCAACATGACTGTTTCATTGTTGTCCTTAGCGTGGTTGAATTATGTGTTGGAGTTTACCCCAAATGCGGGCGAGGTTGAGGTGTGGGAACTTAACTGTGCTTATTTTTTATTCATTTTATTGAAATAGATTCGCGATTCGGATAATCTCCGTGTCACACCTCTATAGACCTTAACAGTCATGTCAACATGACAAAACACGGAGAGTTCAAGGGTTTAGTGGAGCGATCAAATGGGCTGGGGCTTTCGCTACTGCGAACTCATACATCGTCATATCAACGTTTTGTAAGTATGTAAATTAATACGAACGTTTAAGCAGGCCCCCGCTGTTTATGACATGCGTGACAAAACAATGATCTGAACTGCTATGTGAATTGATGTAGCGAGTCATGAATCAGTTATGATAATGGTAAGTACTGGCTATTCATGTGCAGTCGACTGATGTAAACACCTGGTTCTGGAACAGCCTCAAACAGTCTGCTAACTCTCCAGCTCGGAACATCAGAAGCTCTTCAATGTCTGATTGGCTGCACCAGCTCCGCGCTCAATTTTACGCATCTCAATGTAGCAATCAACTCCTTATGCGGCCTACTTATACTTATACTTATTGTATATCATTCATTAATTTGATTTAGAAAGGTGTGTATGTAAACAATTTTCAAAAAACTTACATGTAACGATACGGGCCAACTTCCTCCAAGACCGGTTTTGCTCCGTTTTGAGCTTCGTTTGGGTTCGTTACATTCCATATATAGATATTGAAATCCAAAGACTGCGGAATATCTTTCCAGATGTCGTGAATTTCTCCTCCAGGAGCCAAGTTAACCATCTGAAACAACGTGATGTGTTTTCTTGAGTAGTGAATATGAAATATCTTCATAATTTCCCTAAAAGAAATTCTTATGTACAATTTCAAGATTTAGGAGGACTGATGCCCCTTATGTGGGATTGGGCAGGGCTCGATTTTAATTTTTCGCGCAAATTTATCAAAACAGCTCGAAAAATGTGAGAAATCCCCAAAAAATGTATTTGAAAAAATGTGCTTCTTTCAGTCAGATCAGATTTTAATCGGATCACATAGACTTTAAGGCTATTTTTCCTGGAACTTCAACCTTCCGAAACAATTCTAGAATTGGCAATTTCCTAAAACGAATGTCTATGCCGAATTTCGAGGTACTTGGCCAAGTTGTTTAGGCTTTATAATGATACGTCAGAGGGGACAGGTTGTCCGAGCGAGCTGGGGCGTCAGTCCTCTAGCTGTTTACTTTCAGTCGGAGTACTGATTGCCTCCGGTTCGAATCCGGGGAAATGGCACCAATGATTAGGGACAAAATCCTATCAAGTGTTGTATACCTGACCTGTCTTTAGACAGTTCACCTCTGATCTCGATATTACGTGAATCCAAAATGCTCCCAACCCAGGGGCGTGAGGCAATGGGAAGCCACGAACGAAATCGTCAGACCTAGTTCCGATCCTCTCTGGAAGACGGCTGGCGACGTCCGCGACACCTCCGGGTAGTCGGACAAAAATCCAAGGTGAAATTCCTTGTTTACTTTACTTTTACTTTTTACTTAATGATACGTCAGCGAATAAAGTGGTACTTGACTAGTACAGATTTGGCATCACGAGAATCACCTTATTCTAAAGGTCATGATCGTAAATTATCCCTCTTTAATTGTCAGAAAAGTGCAGACGATGACGTAGATCTGCCTAAAATTAAGAAACATCTTTCCCATATTCTCATCCAACTAACAATTTCTCAAACTGTACGTGCACGAGCAGAAAGCGGCAGAGTGGACAGTGGAATCACGGTACAAATGAGATTTTCAAACCCAACTGGAAGAAGAGAGAGTCAGAGAATGCAGTTTTCAATAAGAATATGGAAGCAGACAACTACTAAGATTATAGCAGAGACGTATGGAAGGAGGTATTTTCACGGAGGGTTTCGATACGTCTTCTACGCTTTTTCCCATAAGACTTATAAGTATAGAATTTAAAATTATATCGATAAGCCCCAGGGATTCATCAGATCAAATAAAATCCGACCAAAATTTACCTACGTCGTACAATAGTTCATTGCTAACAAACAGTAACCAACTAGTTTACCTTTATAATCCCAGCTCAACAACAATTCAACATAGTCCAGTGAAAATATTTGGAAGCATTGCTGGTAATTGTTGATGAATGTTTAAGATGAGGCATATGAGGAGACTGCCCTTGGCCACAACCTCCAAACAAAGGCCCAGGGATGGTCTTGGTCGATTACAAACGTCATTGCTGGAAATGTATGTGTAAGATACAATAATCTCAAGACCGAAATACCTTCTGGATAACTCTACCGGCACTAACTGTTGCAAATTACCCGTAGCAATGCTCCCCTGGGTCTCTTTGCTCTTAATTGTCATCTTGTTATGGAGGTTAACCAGAGCGTCGTGTTGTGATGACGCTAAGAGACCTTATTTTCGGTCACCATCCATTCGGAAATTAATTTACCTAGCGAGTCGAGTGCGAGTCCTCATCGCGAACGTCAATTCTCCCGGCACACAAACATTGCCACGTGACCTCATTCGTTAATACTTCCACTGAAAGTGTTTCGTGGGTTTTCGAAGCGTTATACTCAACACGTGGGAAAGTGATGGCTACATCTACAAATTTATAAATACTAGTTAGTAACTGTTCACCAAAGTCGATGGGCTCATTTAGTTGAGGGGTTACGGACATTTGAACCTGCGTCTAGCCCATAGCATTTCCGAGCGGGCCGATGTTTGAAAAGCTAGAACGCGGATGGACTAACACTTACGATAAGCCGAACACGAAAACGAGTAACAAATCACTTGTCAATCTCAGATTCAGTATCACTCCCCCATAGTCATTCATGCCGATAACTGTCAACGAACACGATCGTTCGCATCAAATTGAGTGAGAATAGTATTCGGTCTTCTCCAATCATTGCAAGGCGACCCTACAGCATCCTTGGCCGATCTGTGGAGAAGGTCAAGGAGGCGTCAGTGGTCGGTGTTTCCTCCGGAGCAGTATATAGCAACAAAGGGATAGCACCTAGTTATTTAAACTGTGCATCATCTTCGCACCCTGCGAAAAATCCCCCATCTTGCATCATCAAAAAGCATCATCACACGCTACTACGAGACACTGAAGCGATCTTTATAGCTGTATTTTACGTAGGAAGTGACACTGAAGTCGGAGAATATGACAATTGATGAATTTGAACGTTCACATGATCATGAATTTAGATGTAACAGTTATCATGAGCGTGGAACACATTTTTATTGAAAACCTCAATCGTATAGTTGAGCATGGAAATCACTGAATGATGGGAAGGGCTCTCAGTGTTGATATACTGATGATTCCGTAAATTGATCCTCCCAAGCCAATCAAATCTCAAAAATGAAACTCATGCCGTTAGTTGGCCAACTAAAGGAAGTCAAAAACAATGTATGGCCTTCTGTTGTAAATGAATGATCACTAAACAAGCAGGGAAATTAAAAATTGATGTCTCTTCCATACTGAATCATTAAGAGCTGCAATTTTGAGTCCATAGAAATTCCAAAGCTTTACAGAGGAGATGATTTCAACTGTTTGCTCTTTCATTCAAACTTTTGATAAACATATAAAAACATGAGCAATTTTATTCATTTATTTTACCAACACATTTGTTTCAAGATTAACTAAGCCATCACCCCGAAAATTGAACTGCAGCGAGTTTTGTGTGGTACTATGAAAAGTGAATACTTACTGGAACATTTCTTTCAATTCACGAAACATTGAGTTTTGTAGTTCTACAGTACATTTCCTGTATTAATATTTGCTTCTTATATCTGATTATGAGGCAGCATCTTTCGCAGTACAAAACGCTTCTTTTAGTTTGACGAAAAGTATTGACTTTTAGCGGTAAAAACTACTTTTGCTTAACGTAGGTGAAGGGGTTGGACGAGAGAGTCCAAGGAAGCCACATCGACCGTTCTTCGAACAAGACGACCAAAGAGCCTGTCAATCATGACCGATCATACTGAATGATCAATCAACACCTTGCAAATTTACTTGAACTTAACGAGAATAACAATGGATATCGGATTGAAAGAGCACGTTTTACTGAGTTGGCTGACAAGCGTATGAAAGTAATGTGACTACGTTGTGAGCAGCGAGAAATAGTAATGAAATTCATTTTGAATCTTGAAGCACTTGAAATTCAATTCATATTTTCATTTTCTACTGGACCTTTCGTTTTATCATTTATTCTTTCTGAAAGATGTATTTAATTTGTAAATTATTTGAATGTTCTTGCAAACTGTTGATTTGTTTTTGTCTTGAATGTTTGTGTAAAAGCGAGTTTGTAAGTGCGACATAAAGGCCTGCATGTATGATCAAACCGCTTTAATTAACCATTTGACGCTTGACATAGCGCCCACAAGTTCATTCAAGATTGCAAAAATCTATCAAACAACCTTCAGTTCGTTGATTTATTGAAACGGATGTCAATCAACTCTGCTACTTCTTCTTGCTGACAAAGCGGATAGTCACAAGAGAGATGGACGAAGGGAACGGAGGTCAGTTTGGTCAAAACAGAGGCTCATGAAAAGAGGAGCGAAAGCAATACATGATCGAGACGAGGTGTCCAAACAAGATGTCTGATTTTATTGAAGTTTGATTATCGATCTTGGGTTTTGATTGATCTAATGATGGTAAACATCTATTTCTACCCAGAGATACACAAAAAAAGGAAGTTTGAAGGTTCGAAGCTTTGATGTCCCCAATGACGATCAACCTTGGTTGTCAAACCTCTCCACGGCCCGAGTCTGCAAACTTCGAACACGCTATCACTTTCAAACCTTCAAACATGACCCTCATACGATCGAATCTGTTTGATAAGCGATTTGACGAACCATGTTTGTTGAGTAGATGAAACCGAACTCTTCAGTTATAGGCAATAATCCCGTCACATTTAAACGCCCAAGACTCAAATGGAAACGACAAAGTTCAAACAGAGTCTTCAAAGTTTCCATGTTGTCGTTTGCGTGCAGAAAATGAAATCATACTCTCTTGTACTCTCACTAGCTCTATGGTACCCTGTCCTCTATAGGAAGTGTTTTTTGGGGTGTTAGTTATCAATAAAAATTAACGAAGTTCTGAATATCAGACCAATACAATCAAATTTATCGTTGGAAACTTGATTACTAAACGATTAATTACGCAGTAAACCTATCTAGGATATTTAAGACCTACCGGCACAGCAAGAAAGAGTCCAAACAGAATGTAAGAAGATTCTTGCCCATCTACTACATAATATGTAGTATATTATGTAGTAGTTATGTAGTATTATATTATATGTAGTATATATTTTACGTCGGGTTCCGGGTAAAAGTGACCAAGTAACATTTTTTCCAAAATGAGCTTTTTTTGTCATTCCGGTACTAAGGAACGTTGTCTACTGTGTGTTGTTGCTAAGAACGTTATCTTCAAACTGATGTGCAAGAAATACTTGAAAATAAATTTTACCTGCCTGACTCAAAGAGTTTTATGTGACCAAATGGCATTTGGACTCAACCACAAAACACGAGATGGATTATAAATGTACTCTCGCTGGTGCATGTAAATGTTATCAATTGCCATTTGATCACTTTTACTGTGTAAGATTTGTAAGATTGCATAGTGGGCAGGTGAAAATGACCAATTGCAGTGATAGGTAATGGATAACCTTTTCTAACAGAAATAGGTATATCATTGTTATTAGATGCTTGGCAACACGATAAATTAACGAAAAAACTATTCAATCCCTCAATTTCATGTAACTATGCGACGGATTTTCGAAGAATTGAATTGACCAAATGAGTAAAGCTTGAAACTCCAGGCAGGTAAAAATGATCAAATAGAGTTTTCCGGAAAACAGCTCTTATTTAATCTGAAGTGAATTTTGAAGCACGATATCATAGGCGGGCACTAGCCAACTACCTACAGGATAAAGAAAAATCGAAACATAGTCGGATGAGACATCACACAACCAGTGTTCGTAAGAAGAAAATAGGTGAAACTTCAGATCGCTCCCCTGTAAAATTTTGCAAAATTTGCATTTTTGCAATGTTACTTGGTCACTTTTACTCGGAACCCCACGATATCTACTACTATAAATTGAAATTCCAGACGAACTACGACTCAAATCAAGCAAATCTCACAACTGCATCTAAATCAAGATAGTTATAGTAGGTAGGAGCCTTGTGGACTTGTATTGATTTCAAGATCCTAACGATGTTTTGAATTGAATACCTTTTGCGCCACCAAATTGAAGATTGGCTGGTAAATAAACTTAATTGTCTAATGTACAGTTTTAAAACTTTTGACTGTAGTAATAGTATCGGATGTTTGATGTATTGTTTGCTGCTATTGTGTACCTGTAAACTGCGCAGCGCATTATACACCGATATTAAATTATGGTGCAAATATTGTTAAGTTAAAACAAAACATACTTATGTTCAATTCGTTAAGAAACTTTGAATCGTTAAAGGGATAATATATGCAAATGTTGACCTTCGATATAGCAAAGGAAAGTATGTAAGGGAAGGCGACCCATCCGAAGCCCACGCCTCCGGCGACCATCGCAGCCCCGAATTTGCCAAATTGTCGTGGTGGAGCTTCTTTGATTTTTGTCGGCATTTCTCTCATCCTCTCCATCAAGTTCATGAAAACCGGCGAACTCGTGCGCGACTCTTTCGTTCCTTTCGGCACTTGGCTAACGCGGGGGTATTGGGACATTTTAGATTCAGAGTTTCTGGATTCCGATTTGTTAGACGGCATAGTTCTGGCGAATAGAAACACTCAAACTTCTGAAATCACGGCACTTGCACTTGCGAAAGCCACAGCACAGATTTTGACGGTCTTCACGAAAAGGGGGTCTGCTCTGTTACGTGACACCTGTCACAATATCATAGATTCATGAGGGCAAACTCTCATATCACAGTATAGTCAATATAAAACCTCGCTCGTCACCTCAATGTTCTAGAATTGTCTCCCCACCCCTACTGCAAAATATATTACCTAAACACCCTCTGCCTCTGGTGACGTAAGTGTTATACCGTGACTCGACCACCCTGAAACCTCCCTAATAAGAGTAGAGTTTTTACGGTGACTACCCTATCAGTCGACTATTCAATCAAAAATTTATCTGAGCTCAATAACCTTAAATAATATTTGCACCAGGGTTGTCTTTGAAAAATATAAATTCCATTTTTTCTTAATGCCAAAACTGTTATAAACCATATCTAACTATCACGAATTACGGATGCATAGTCATTACTGTGATAAACGCGGGAGTCAACGCAATTTAATAGCCAAAAAACATCGTCCATGGTTGCCCTTATTTTCAATCATGATGTGTTGCGAGAAAGAAAGTAACTGGCTACTCAATTTATCCCAAGTGTATTGAACTTACCTTACTACGCTACATGTATCGCTATCAGGTCTCATCATTTGACTTATTCAATATTGTTATATTCCTTCTTTTGTTATGCGTATAAATGTCTTTATAATGGCAGGATCTCACGCATCAAGTATGATCCTTTTTTCTGAGTAGAATTCGTCGGTCACATTATTAACAATTTTTGGCTATTACTAATTATTTGAAACTCAAAAGGGAGAGGCGGAAAGGATGTGTTGTCTAGTTATTATCAACGAAAGATTCTGTTTCTACCATCATAAACAAGTACATACACAACAAAAACGCTGCAAATTCTTTCACTGGGGTTTATTATTCAATTGGCTTGCGTTCACGATTTGAATTTCAACTAAGCTTTGGAGTGTGCATGTTTCACAGGTGATAGAGCAATTATTGAATTTTAGGAGGCACACAAATATGATCAACTGATCAATCCAAATAGGTATTTTGGTTAAGAACCGATTTACGTGCTATAATAATAATAAACCCCAGTAATAATATTGAATAATATTTACCTATATATTATCAGCGTTTCACGCATATCAGAATGCTTCAACCCTGTATCGGCTATAAACTACAAGTATCCACATCGGCTATCGCTCCAGCATCCACATTCACTACAACTCGACGCTATCGGCCGGACATCACTAGGTTACAAACAAACAATAATAAACCAAAAAACGCAAATGTTGGCACCATAAATCGGGCCATACATCGGGAATGGTTTGACCTACGGACCTGGGGAGGGGCTCATTCGATTCCTCATGGTATGTTCTTCAAATAGGTACAAATTTAGGCCGCTTCGACTTGTTTTGAGGTTTTTAGGGATTTTACAAAACTTTGACAACCCTTAAAGGGCACTTTAAATTAAGTGAGAGTGCTGGCTAAAGAATTGGGCATTGTCGGACCAATATTGATTTTCCTGAAAATTTCAGATATTTTGCTCAGCCGTTAGGGAGAAATCATGAGTACAACGTACGGCGTATGGCGGGGTTAGAATTTTTTTTCAAGAGCGATTGCAATGGTTTATTTTTGAATAATAAACCAAAAGCCTTGAAAATTCCCCATGGCCTAGCGGTATTAAGCGGCTGTTTCGAGACACTGACAAAGTAGTACGCCACCTTTTTCTGTGGGGGTACTCGCAAGCAGCAGGAAATGCGGTTGGCGGCTATGTAAGTAGACCCTTGGTAGCATCCGCTTCCCCGAACCCTCAAAGCGCTTCGAGCTTTCGTCGTTGTCATTTTATTTGATCGTCGATAAGGTTAATTAAGGTTGTTCAGTCTAAGAATTGCCTCGGGGATTCCAAGCTAAATACGAGGGTTGCACGTTCTTCCCTCTTATCAGCCGGATGTTGGTGAGATTGAAACGAAACGAAGAAGGAAACTATGGTGTTTCCATTGGATCCTCCCACTTTCATCCGGTTCAGGTTTACATTGGTTCCTTCGGACGCCAGTTCGAAGAACTATTAACGGAAATGGAAGAGACTGAACCGAACACCCTGAGGCTAACAAATGAGGGCAATTGAAAAACGGCTTCTGCTTCCGTTGTAGTACGACAGCGGCAGGATCAATTAATTGGCAACAATTATTTGTATTGAGTGTCCGAAATACCGGAGTAAGATACTCGTAATGATGATCCAATAGGAGTTACACGGAAAATTATCGCAGCATCCATACGACGTTTGCCAGTTTCCTTCACATCCAAACCATTTTATAAATAGATAGATAGATTCTTTATTGCCTATCGGATAAACATCCACAGCAAAAATAATACAAATGAAAGATGCTCACATAAATTATTAAAGGAAAATATATCTACACAGATTAGCCAGAATAAAAGGATACAAAAATCATGACAAAATAAATGAACGTCTAATTAGGAGTTGAGAATTAAAAGTCTTATCTCACAGGCCTCTCTTAAATAGAAAGACAATCTGTTGGCCACATCACGATCACTGGAAGTCAGAATTCGCATATATTGTTCCTCGTACGACAATGGTACTGCGTTCAATGGCAATATTAACTTCAGTCGAGGGTTAGACATTTTTATAAATAGGAAACATTGGATTTATTTAGTATTATTACTAAGAATACTGATAGTTGTAAGAATACAATTATTATTAATGTACCTGCTTCTTTAGGAGAATGAATGAATGAATAGTGCGTTTCAGAAAAAGGTATTAAGTTTTACAATATTTGGAAAATACCCCTCAGCCAAAAGCGGACCCTGTGTGGCGAGGGGGAGTTGGTTGAGATTCTTACAAAGATTGCTTGCAGAGATCAATATTATATAATATATAATAGATATTATAATAGTTATAATAATATATATTATCTAACAGGTTATACAAATATAATTAATAAAGTTTAGCTTATCTTACATATATGTATGTATATTATACACTAGTCAGTAAGTTCTTACAATTGTTCATACCTTCCGGTATTAACCACGAAATTATCTCTTTTTCATAAGCAGAACGGGTAAAATTTGACGGTTCTCTCAATTTCTCCGGCAAATTTCTTATCAAGAATGGCAAACTGTGGAAAACGTGCTTAGACGTACTCCAGAGCTGTGTTTATGGCAAAAGGTATATGGGGTGGTTTTGGAAAAATCGAAGAAATCGGGATGTTTGTGAAAAAAGGCGAGGGAAGACCTAATATGCAGCTGGTGAATTGAAAATACTGTAATATAGTTGAACAGATTAACAGTTGGGGATTTTTTGTAATAATCTTAAGTATGGATTTCTGAATCACATTTAGCGGGTTAAGAACAGTGATAGCAGCCCCTCCCCATGCAATAATCCCGAAGGCAAAACTACTCTACACGATAGCTTTATATATAATAATAAGGCTTTCCAACGGGAGGCACCCATGGAGTTTATAAAATAAATAAGTGAATCTTCCGAGTTTATTAACGAGCGCAGATATATGACATTCCCATTTAAGATCCTCGTCAATAATTGTTCCCAACTGTATGATGGAGCTGAGCCGATCCAAAGCAGGGCATGAGCAGACACAGGAATCGAACCACAACTGTGGATCTTTATTGCAGCAGAGATGGATTTTTTAGATTGGGATTTCGAAAAGACTAGATATTTAGTTCTCTTAACATTCACTCTTTGTACCCCTAAGGTTCCACCTACACCGTATTGGGGTCACTTAAAGTACAACCCTGTGCAGGCTATGTGAGGAGACTGAGGAGACGGCATCCCACATAACATTTGAGTGCCCAGCACTCGCATCTCGCAGATTTGAACTCTTTGGGGCACAAAACCCAATGAGGTCCATTCACACAACAACTAATCAAGGGTCTCAAACCCCTCACCAAGGGGCTGAATCTCTTTGATTAGAAACAAAACTCCCAGGAAAGTGCAATAAGCCAACAGGCTTTCGTGCTGGGGGCTCCCAAACCCCCACCCTGAGAGTTTTAGTTATCATCTACATCTACATTCAGGCTTAAAGTATTATTGCTCAGCCACTTAAAGGTAACGTTGATATCGCTGTTAGCCGATGCAAACACATCGTCAAGTGATTAAACCAATATAGGCCTTTGTCTGTCACTTATGTCTGAGGAGGGACACATTCCCTCTGTTCTCCCACGGCGAATGTCGATGGCCCTGTTCAGAATGGTCACCGAACGTGACTACCTCCAAAAGCATTCTTACATAATAGGGGTAGTCGACTCGCCGACACGTCCTCTCTGCATTCTGAGGGAAATGGACGCCCGCCATCTCATGGAGTGCCCTACACTGGATGATTGGCGGATCAACACTGGACGAATCGGCGTGTGAAAAGTACTGGGCAGCGAGATGTCAGATGAAAGCGACGGGCGTAGGATAAAAAGAAAAAAAATATGGAGCTGCACCAAAAAGAGCATCGTCAAAATGATCCAAACAGTCCAGAACAAAATTCTGAGAAGCTCACATAGTAAATGCCCCAGGTTATATTCGAACAAATGATCTGCATCGCAATCTCCAAGTTGAGATGGTCGGCAAAGTTATAAGAAAAAGAGCTGTGAATCACGAAAATTGGCTCCACAATCATGTGAACGTCGAAGCCACCCCCGGACAACAGCGATGAGGTGGACGACTGACGAGGAGCAAACCCTAGGACCTAGTTACAAATCGCTAGTAGTAGTAAACTCTTTCGTAGAAGGTAGATAGTGATCTATGAACCACCAATAGTGAACCAAGTGAATTGAAGTTACTTGATGTATTATATTCTTTACAGTTGTAAAAATTTTTTTAAAATGGATGTACTTAATTGAAGAATCCGTTGTAAGTAGCAAGAACTAACTTGCCCATCGTAACTTGATCAATTTTCAAAGTTCTTCCACCTTTAGAAAGCTACATCTCTCCAGAGTTTCGCAGAACATTTTATACATTCAAGAAAATTAAAGATCACTATCTAAAATGGAACAATGTAACCCGAAGTATCAAAATGTTGCTTATTTAAGACCCTATTTCGAAAATTTGTTTCTACAATGTGCAACTAAATAAAATGAACTCCTCTAAATAATGACAATTATCGGGAAAAAGTTCGCACCAAATAATGATAAATGATAAACCAGGCTCACTAGTGTGGTACACAGGTGGGTCCGTGATGAATGGGGCGGCCGGTCTGGGGATTAAAGGCCCCAATTTCAAACTGGCCAAGCCTCTAGGTTCGACCGCAACCATATATCAAGCGGAAACCCATGCTATAGAAATATGTGCACAAGAGATTGCCAGGAAACGAATCAAAGTTGCAACGATATATACTATCTGACAGCCAAGCAGCACTAAAGGCTATTTCTGCCTTATCGGTAACTTCAAGGAGTTGCCTAAAGTCCCTCGAGGCTGCAGCCCGAGGCAACGAACTGATGCTTCTATGGGTGCCGGGTCATGACGGAATAGAGGGCAACGAGGAAGCTGATCGCCTTGCTAAAAAGGGATCAGAGTCCAATCCAATTGGACCTGAACTCCAACTAGGCGTTACCAAGAGTTATATAACTCAACAGGTTCAGAAATGGGAGGACAAAACACGCACAGAATATTGGCACAACACTCCTAAGCAGAGGCAAGCCAAGCGGTTCCTCTCTATTTCAAGGAAACGGGCAAAAGCCCTTCTATCATTGAGGCGCAAAGACCTTCGCAAACTAGTGGGTCTTCTGACTGGCCACTGCCCTCTAAGGTACCACCTAAACAAAATGAGTAAGGCCAGGACAGTAGAACACGTCCTCTGTAATTGTCCTGCTGTTGCATCAACTAGATTCCGGCATTTCGGGAAGGGTGCCCTAACACCCTCTGAAATTGCCTTGGAAACGCCTGAAAACCTCCTACACTTTGTGAACGAATAGGTTATTAATAAGGTTTTGAATTAAAAATGGGGACAGCGTCACCATAGATCCTGGCGGTATCAGTGACCAGGGGCTCCTCCCATCCCTTATCGGAAAAAAAAATGATAAATGACAAATAATTTTTAATCGTGGTTTATAATTACTAATATTTTGGAATTAACCCTCCGTTAATCAAGGATAGATATTCAGGAACAAAACGAAAAGAAAGTAAATGAGATAAAATCGCCCAATCCTTTGGACCTGAACAAGTAATAAAATGTCTATCTCCGAAATTGAATTAAAGGAATATTCTGTTGACCCTTTCCCACCCAAATCGACAGTAAAAAGCCATTTACGATTTCACCAAGGGAAATCCTTTTTTAGTAATATGCAGTATTACAAGTTGATCACTGAATTGTCCGTTTTAATAAATGACGATTATTGATCACTACGTTCAGGAGGTTCTAAAATCTGCCAACGGCTTTTTCATACTTTTCTCTTCTAATAGATTGTAATTACCCTACAGGAATTAGCTCGATCGATTCGAAGGGGAGTACTCATTTTTTAAAAGCCTTCCTCTAAATTATGGATGAGACTTTCGAGCTCATCCTCCCGGTAAAGTGATGATTACTACCTATCAATAAGTGAAGAGTCCCACCCGTGCGGAATGACCTTATAACAATTATTTTGTCCGCTTATTTACCATTATTACCACTGATACAAAATTAATTTGTTCAGAGTCGTGAAAACTTTTCGGTCAAAGTTTTAAGCACAACTTTTTCAACGTTGCAGTCCATGGTAAATCTGCCTCCTTTAATCATTGATTTTTGAATGGGTAGCGTTTATTAACGGTTTTGGTTTATTATTTTCAATAAATTTCAACTTCAACTTTGTTATCGTGTAGCAAACGATTTTTACAACGCCCTTCCCCTCGAATTTTCCCCTTTTACTTTTTAAGATAACTACTCAATTAGATTCCAGATCTCTAATGTAGCAATGCGTTCTTCTGCACACGGAGTCCACTAGGGCTGTAGTTGTTAATAGCTTCTAGATCGGGCTGATCGACTCACACGCATAAAAGATTAATAATTAATCTTTTTAATCATGATTTAATTTAATGATTTAATTAATCATGATTTAAAAAATCACATCATTCAGTACGGTAGAGTATTGTTTAAACATAATTCAACGGCAAAATATTTTTATTTGTAGAAGCAGTCAACTTTTTCAATTGCCTTCAAAATATAATAATTAACAAAATTAACATTCTTCCAACACAAATAATTGCTTCCGAGTCTACCAAGGTAGCGGAAGCATTGTTTTCACTTTCGGAATGTGAAATTTTTTTTGTCTCTAAAATCAAAAATTCCACTCGCATTTTGCGTTTTAGACCTTTCTGAACAACTTTGGTTCCGTGTCTGTCTGTCTGTCAGCAAATCCTTGTTACGGGCAAAACTACACGAAGTTGTAGTCCGATTTTGATGAAATTTTCAGGGATTGTGCGGGTTGGGGTGCAGATGGTCCCCTATAAGTTTCATGACCCCCGGATCAATAGTAGCCTCTGCTCATCCGCAAATCCTTGTTACACGCATAACTCCGGGAGTTCATGACTGATTTCGATGAAATATTCAGAGATTGTTCGGATTGATGTAAAGATGGTCCTCGTGAGTAATAAGGAGAAAATTAAGTTTTAGCCTCGAGCTTGGATCGAACCATATTGAACCATCATTGAACGACGCATATATTTTATTTTATTTATGTCATCATATATAAATGAATATAGTTTGTTTAATAGTTGCATAACAATAAATTTACCCTAATTCCGCCTAATTGAACGAAGTTCTTTAGTCAATAATAATTTTCAATGATCTATACAGTCATGTTATGGATACGAGGAAGCTATGTCCCACACCCACTTGTTTTATATATTTCAAATTTGACATGCAGGATTACAGCAAAATTTACGGTAATGACGAAAAAAATTTTACAAACCTGGTTTTGTACATTCACCTGCCAAGACTGAACATCAACTGTTGGCTGGAGCTCTTTTTCCTTTTGGTTTATTATTCAATAATAAAACATTGTAATCGCTCTTGAAAAAAAAATTCTAACCCCCCTGAAAATTTCATGGTTTAAGTTTCAAAGGGTATAGAATCCAAATGTGCAATAAAAATCTTGCCGTCCGTACGCCGTACGCACAATTTCTCCCAAACGGCTGTGGCAAAAAATCTGAAATTTTCAGGAAATTTCCATGTTGGTCCGACAACGCTCCAATTCTTTAGCCAGCTCTCTCACTTAATTTAAAGCGCCCTTTAAGGGTTGTCAAAGCTTTGTAAAATCCCTAAAAACCTCAAAAAAAATCTAGGTGGCCTAAATTTGGACTTTTTTGAAGAACTTTCCATGAGGAATGGAATGAGCCCCTCCCCAGGTCCGTAACACAAAACCATTCCCGATGTATGGCCCGATTTATGGGTGCCAACATTGCATCCACATTCACATCACTAGGTTACTGCAATCAAAACCAAAACAACAAACAACAGGGTTTTTTTTTTTTTTTTTTTTAATTGCAGTAACTTAGTGATGTAGTGAATATGGATACTGGATTGAACTCCAAAAAGAGTTTATAGCCGATACACGGATACAGGGGTTGAAGCATTCTGATAACCATAAAAAAACGCTGCAAATTCTTTCTCTGGGGTTTATTATTCAAGCTCATTCATTTGGCTTGCATTCATGATTTGAATTTCTACTAAGCTTTGGAGTGTGCGTGTTTCACGGGTGATGGACCGATTATTGAATTTCAGGAGGCACACAAATATGATCAACTGATCAATCGAAATAGGTATTTTGGTTGAGAACCGATTCAAGTGCTCTATGCATATCTCCTGAAATTCAATACTCGCTCTATCACCTGTGAAACACGCACACTCCAAAGCTAAGTAGAAATTCAAATCATGAATGCAAGACAAAAGAATGAAATTTAATAATAAACCCCAGTGATTTTGCCACTATCGGTAGGGTTGGCAACTGCCACTCGTTGAAAGATTCAGCGGAAGTTCTTCTACGTTTATGTACTCCCACTTTCAGTTTCAGTGATGGTAATGAGTTTTTTTTCGTGAGACGGTCGTTTTTCATAGCATAATTTGCTACAAATTTCACAAACCGAAAAGGAAATTCTAAACAACCATGAAAACATGGTGAAAACACCTCACTCATCAGAAGGTGCTAAAAACTAAGCCCTCCAGTTACAACCATACTAGGCAACTCAGGACCAATGCTGTGGGACATTCACAGTATAGATATTTTTCCACTTTAGTCTAGAAGAACTTCCCGAAAATTTCAGTTTCCTCGGTTGATTACAATTAAAACGTGATTGAAAATGATAAACCGTTTCCCTACCGTGTTTTGTTAAATGGTAGGAGCTCTTTTGCTACTTCCTCAACTTCGCATCAATTGCTTTTAGCTAGTTTTCGAACTCTCACACTCAAATATACAACGTTCTTCAAATGACTTTCGTTTTCTTCATTGAAACGGGTTCTTACAACTTCGTCTTGAGTTCGTACTTGACAGTTTGGAAGACGGGAAGCCGTATATAAGCGGCGTTCCCAAGAGTTCATTCGTATGGTTTTATTGGCTTCAAACTAATCGTTTCTGAGCTAGGGTTATAGAAGTGTTCGTTTTGCCGCCGATTGCTATCATGATCAGTAGGCAACGATCTGATTACACCAGGTACATGAAGGGGCACATATCTCCAAATTACCATTTCCATTTGCAAAACATTTGCTGCAAAGCACTAGCCTGACATCCGTTTTTGGATCCTGCGGATGGAGTAAATATCCACTTCAAACGTGTAAATCCAACCATTGCTCTGATATGGTCAAAGTGAGGTCCGAACTCGTTCACTTTGTGATGTATAGGGTTAGTTTACCATTCCCGATTCTTAAATCCACCGGCTCGGGAGATTTACTCGAGCGTTTGGGACATCCTCCGGGTGTTGCGGGCATTATCCGCATTCAACTCTTAGAAGGGGCAACTATACCATTCTATCACCTCCCCATATTGCGACGTACTGTTTTTTAAGTTGTGATGGATATGAATAGTTCCTCCTGTCCGCATTAATTTCCGTTTCTTGAATACGCAACGTCTGAGCATTTATCTGGGGCTTTTTAAATTCATAGATCCACAATCTTCTGGGTCTTCTAGGCTCATCGATTGTGTGTTCCAAGGGCTTCAGCACACTATTCTATTAGGTAAAAACCGTAACAAAGGTGTTGCATCTATCTCAAAACGATCAATTCCTTTTTGATAAAATAAATGGATTCTCTTCAAAACATAAGCAAACAAGTGCCTTCAGCTGATTTCTGATCTCCTCACCTTGTAATTGACTTCTAGATGTCTAAAGACAGATGGATAACTTCTTATTAAAAATTTTGTTCGAAACAGAAGCTGATTCCAAAACTTATAAATCTCGAAGCTCTACTCTCTTGGATTTTTACTATTCCAACTGCGCTCATATTCACATTCATGTTCACCTTTTTTCCGTCATAGTTTTAACCCTTGAAGAGAGCGACGGATATACGTAAAGCGGTCCATATTCGAGGATGGGATCCATTCGATTCTTTTATAGCAAGTGAATCAATAAGGAATAAAAAAGATATTGTTGTTTTGAAAGTGTTATGTATTCAGATGTTTGAAATTTCAACAGTCAGTTTTGCCCTTTTGGATTGACTGAGATTGGTGCCAAGAATTCAATCCCAAATGTGATTTTTGACCCAAATTCCAATTACTTTTGTTCGGTAGTTTGGGATTAAAGCTCCGAACTGTTTCGATTTTCGTATTCATACACCTCGAAACGTAGAACAGCAAATTTTGAGAGGTGGTTAAAATGTTTGCTTTCTTGGTCGATTACAGAGGTTCTTAATTGAAAAAACAAACCAAAAGCTCTAGCCAGGTGTGTCTGCAAGAGAAACTTCTTCAGAGATAAAATTACAAGAGTTGCTTTATAGATCGGATAATATATAGTACTTATTCTAAGAATACTTAACACTTCACTATACCGTCAGAAAATTGGTTTATGCAGCAACACTAGTAATAGCATCTACAAACTTTCCTTTAGTGAACATTAAATGAAAACTGTTAACGAATTGTTATTTTTATTAAATAGCTTTTGTATCATCAAACTGGTAGTTGTGAATAGGGATTTCCGAATTTATCTTTAAACTCCTCTCATTATTGTGGAGCTCTTAAATTTATGTGTGTAAAAGAGAATGAAACTCTGATTAGGCAAAAGGAATCACAGACGTTGACAGAAACACTAAATTTCACTCCATTCCATGCATCACTTTCTAGTTTCCCTTCTCTCTGTTTGATGGTAAAGTGGTTAATATCGTTTGGGGAACTAATTTCACTTTAGTTTGCTACATTCGCACAACTACTCCGGAGGGAATTAATACAGAAAAGTTATTCGATAAAACTCCAAACGCGGTGGCGTACCGTTTTCGATTGTCTGTTACACGTTGCTGGATTGGTTATGGATCATTATTTCCACTAATAAACTTGTAGTCCACAAGTTGTAATAGTCAAGAGAAAACAAATTATTTATAGATAATTATTTATTACTTACAGAGTTTTGCTCATAAAATGACCGACAAAGGTTGACTTGATTTCAAATCTCTATAGAAATGTAAAACCAGGGTTGTTCGTCAAATGATGGAAATATGGTGAGGCGTATCTGCAAACTCTACGATTAGCTCCGTTCATCTCATACAAGGAAAGTGACCTCCGCATCTTTGTCAAGCGGCTTTTCCCGAAGTTATCAGGGAAATGGGACAAGTTCCATGACAGGCTTTGTAAGAGCAGAACTGCAGTTTGCATCAAACAAGCTGTCACGTAACGACTTCGTAGACCAGGCGAAGTAATTAGGACGTCAAAGGAAATGGACCCCCCACACTGTCTTAAAGAGGAGAAACGAGAATACAAAAAAAACCTAACACCTTACCTTCCCTCGTTCCTTCGCAGTTACCGTCCTGGTGAAGTCGATTTTGTTATATAATTTTCAATAATAAACCATTACAATCGATCAAGAAAAAACTACTCTTTCACCAAAAAACACTGCAAACTATTACACATGGGTACATCATTTCTTTAATACAATAACCATTCTACGTGAATCACTGATGTAATTATTTAGATGTAGCCTGTGGTAAATTATTTGCACTCATATTTCGAAATTGCATTTTAGGTCCCATAAAAAGTGTCCCACTTACATTTTGGCACGGTTGATGGATGAGGAACGATATTAGCCACGAGGGCCTTCAGCTGATCGCTGAGTCCCTGTACCTTGCAACTGACTTCTAGATGTCCCAGAGACAGTATGATGACCTCTTCATAATTAAACTTCGTGAACCCCAAGCTCTATTAGTCAGTTTGCACGAATAAAACGCTGACATCAAAATACCTTCAGTGGTGCAATATATGTATTGTGTATGGACTCAACCCATATAAATCCAAGAATAGAACGACCGTCATTTAACAAGATAAAATAAAACACACACCCACGCTTCATTTGTCCGAAAAACATAAGTTGAAACTCTTGAAATCAAAATCCCATTGCAACTACAGTAATACCCCGCTTAACGTACATTCGGACTACGTACGTTTCGGTTAACGTATAGTCTTACTCTTGAAAATGTTGTCCGCATAAATTATTAGACATTATGCCATAATGAACATTTTTCCGTAGAATGTACCAAATGGTTCTTCAGAAATTCGGAGCATCGTGCCAACATTATGCCCACGCCAACATTTTGTCTTAGTTCCAGTGAACTTTGTGAAAGTTAAAGGGCGTAATATATTTTTCCGAATTCTCGCCTATATATAAAATGGTTTTGGGCAGTCCATTCTTTGAGCATGAGTGCCAACACTACCGAAAACTACCACGCCAACATGCCTTGTCTCAGTTCCAGTGAACTTTGTCAATGCCAAAACATTCTCGCCTATATATAAATCGCTTTATAAGTCCATTCTTTTCGATAAGTGTTAATGCTTGTTAAGGACTGATTTTAGGAACACATCCCTTTTTATCAGGTAATTGTTGGTATATGTGTGTTAGGGGACCTTCGATCGGTGTTACCAGATAATATCTGCCCTCCTGATCGGAGGAGGATAGGAAGTGATTTAGCCGGTGTTACCAGTACGGCGTACTGCCCTCCCCACTAAACCTTGAGGAAGCGTAAGCCGTCGTTACCAAGGAGACATCTCCTTGCCCTTACGGTACACGGTATTAGGAGAGGATCCTTAACATTTCGGAGGTGCAGTCCTTACTGGATGGCGTGATCCGCCCTTACTGCATCCTAGGTGAAAAGGGGGGTGAAGGTACCAACTGACCTAGCTAGTAGGAAAAGTTAGGTTTCGAGTAAGAAAGCAAAGTGTTCTGTTAATACTCCCAGAAGGGCTTCCACCAACTGACTGACTTCTGTCGAAGGGCTGGTCGTATATTTACTGCCCCGGCTCGTTTCCCCCTTCCGGGTTTTCCCGAAGGAATCGTCCGTTGGTGGTCAGCTCTAACGGTTGACGAAAACCCGGCTTGGTGTGCTGCCATTCTAGTGCCTTTATTGCTTGAAATGATAAACATAAACGTGGTTCCCACAATGCTATTTATTTATTTGCTGTCTCTCTTTTGCTGTTTCTTTATTTATTTATTATTTATTCAAATATAAATTACTGCACCCTTGTCCTATCGGTATAAAAAGGTTGAGGAGTTTTGACGATGATTGTCAGCTGTCACCTCAACCATTACAGTAATGGTTGAGGTGACAGCTGCAGTCATGGCTTATACATTTATTTATTGCCTTATTTTAACCTTGAAAAGGTTTTTGCGATGGGAATCCCGCCGAAAAGTGACAGGAAAAAGTGAGACAAAAGTAGCGCGTATTTTTATAATGATTTTCACTTACAACCGATTGTCGCTAAAGAAATTTATTTTTGCCATTTTTCGTCGCACAAAAATTATTCACCACTTTTTGGAAAGCTGTGAATTTATTAGACACCAGATTACATCCCACACTGACAATTTCCCCCTCCTTACATCCCGGAGAACCATTGGTTACGAGTTCGTTTTGTTGACAAAACTTCTTATTGGAGTGAAGTTCTGGCTTAGTTAGTGAAGTAATTTTTGGAGTCAATGTTATCCATGTCCCGAGCGAAGATCACATCGATGCACGATCCTCCACCCTTACGTGTATAAGCCATTAGATTCAATTTGAAAAAATCTCCAGCTGACCCCTTGGTTTGGGCAACCATCTTGAATGTTCTCGGATTCCCCAAATCGTTTTGGGGTCTCTGGAAAGATTCAGGATAGATTGGAAAAGTTCCAGGCCAGTAGCCGGGGTCAGATCTTTAATAATACAATACAATGAGCGTTACAAAAATGTATCTTATATAATACAGTGAGAGAGAGAGATGACAGAGAGAGGGCAAAAACCTTTTCAAAGTACATCACATTATAGCCGTTAGGCTTTAAGAGGAAATCATCCGGGGGTGCAGGGGAGGGGAGCCCCCGTCGAGGCACGCAGCGCCCAGTTTTCTTTATTTATTTATATTTCTTCTAATAATAATGTATTTACACTTTAGTTGTCATTATTTAGCAATGATATTGTACAAACAAACATTGAAATGGGTGGGTGTGGGGACTAGAGAACGGATCAATCAGTATTTCCATTATTTCTTATGCAGGGGTGATGACCCAAAGTGATTTTTAACCCATGTAAAAAATCAGTTTAATGAGCATTATCTACAGAAAATCCAACCGGTTCAATAAGATTTTGTCCAGTGAATAATTTCGGATAATAGCTCCAAATGGTGGACCGACAATTGTTTTCTCGATATTTGGATTCTGTAAACCTTGAAACGTAAATCAACAAATTATAATTGGGGCTCAAAAAAGGGATTCTATTTCTTGATTGATAACAAAGGATGAAAAAAAAGGAACCAAAAAAATCTGAACGAAAATTACAAAATTCGTCTTTAAAAACAAATTCGTCCGATGAGCGACTGATGACAGCCCCCTGAGCTTGTTGGGTGCTGGACGAATAAACTATCTAATCACTGTCTACAAGCTTCGGTGGAGTAGCAGGCCAAGTGCAACAAACGTCATCTCAGCTGTGACACGGAAGAGTCTACCTGAGCAAAACCGATTCCTTCCCTTGTTTTGGGTTTATTGTTTCAGTATCAAACCTTTGAAATCGACCAAGAAAACGAAAAATTCAATCTCCCCTTTATAGACGTTGAAAATTTGTTGGTTGGTTTTTCTTTCAAGGTAAATATAGATATTACTAATATAGATTTCCCCAATGATACAAACCGTAAACACCGTGAACATTCCGAAACGAGGCGACTGGACCAACGTTAATGATGGCTAATCGCCCATTTACCGGTGATGTTCCCGTAATCTCGACACTCGGTTTAATGTAATTATATGCGGACCACTGATCTGCATAGGAGGGCTCTCTGACACAGAGATAATAAACCTTTGTTTCATCTTATGCAGCGTTTTGATGTGTATTTTCAATAATGAACCTTCGTAATCGACCAAAAAAAACTGTCAACCCCAACCTGTCAACTATACGATATACTATAATATATAGCCATAACACGCTATCTCCCAAGCTTCAATTCAATCGAGTAACAGATCTAGAACTATCGGGGGGACTCTTTTTGTCTGTGTTTTTATTTCATCTTGTTCAGTTGTTCTATTCTTGGGTATCTTTTCTCAGTATACGTATGTGAAGATTTGTTGAAAGTAACGTTAATTGTCTTGAACCAACAAGATGTTTTACACATTTCCTAAGAGCCCACAGTCAGTATATAGTGTGCCTAGTGAACGTGTGAAAGTGGTAACTTTTCATACATTGACTGCCCGTTTTAGTCATTCTTTAAAATGACTAGGAATTAAATGTTTCCCATTGTTCGGGCTCTGCAGCAAGACCGCCTACCTGGCCCGCTTTTCAAATGTTGACCTGACGGATTGTGCATTAACTCGAGTGGTCGCATTCAAGAAAATAATTCCTGACTGGATCGAACAAAAAGAGGGGTTTCTATTACTCGATGCTTTTTGGAATTCGATGGGTTTTGATTTTTACCCACGCAGCTGCCTGTGAGTAAGGGCGGGACCATTTCTCCGAAAGTACCGTGGTGAATTGCCTGTGAAACGCTTCGAATTCTTCACCAAAAAATCCGTTACAGGGGCAAACGAGTGGGGTGAAGGAAGCTCTTAAACCTGTAGCTTTATGATATTTCACGTGCTTGGCCAGTTTGTGAGGTGATGGAATGGTTTAGTTGCCCCTTCCATTGAGCTGAATGCAGTAAAGCCCGCCTCTCTCAGAGGATGACTCAGACGCTTGAAGGCGGATTCAAGAATTGGGAAGGGCTAACTAACCACATCCATCACAAGTTCAACATTGCGAGCTAAGTGGAATCGTTCAAGGCGAGCAGAGGAGACTGCGTAGGTGTTAATAACTCGATTGTCAGAAAATCCCAGCCATTTGCTAAGCCATACCCCTTGAGTTATTGACATTCCCTTCTCGCATCACTCGGCCAGTTCGAATACTACTAGGCCCAACATGTTTCCAAAAACATCCTTGATGCAATAGTTCCCGCTCTTGATCTCAACCCCGTTTTTAAAGTTAGACCGTGGTTCAAATTCCTGTGCTCTCCACAGCCGTCACATAGATCAAGAAAACCAGAGGCTCCATTCCGGAACAGATAGCTAAAACATCATGAGACTATGATTCTAATAATTCATAGCCATCAGCCAATAGTGGTGCAACTGGGAGCTATTGTGATGGTCCTTTGGTGCATCGAACTTCGCGCTGCTCTTTTTGTGGGAAAGGTGAAACAAGTTCATCACTTCTTGTTTCAAGTGTGTGCCGGCGCTTAGGACGCTCTTCGTTCAAAACTCTACTAACCGTTTCATCGTATTCAAGCAGCTGGAATTATATCTCCGGTTTGATGGAACCTACCAGGTATTTATTGCCCTGACAAAACATAATGAATGCTCGTGTGGCGGTTGTTACTCTATTCTCCAAGGATACACAATAAGTTATTACACTTACATCGTACATTTTGTGCGGATTTGACGAAGGAAGAAAACCAAATTAAGTTAAAAATAACGTTTTATTGAAGTTTGTAGAATGAAGTTTAATTCCAAGTTCCCGAGAATTTCAGTCTCAAGACTGACGGGTTATCAAAATGTTGTCCTCCCTGTGATTATAAATCTGTAGAAGAAAAATGAGTTGACAATGCGCAAATTAATAATAATAAGATGAAAATGAAAAAGTTCTAGTCAAGCACCATGATCGTATGAGCAAAATTCCAAAATTATTTTATTAGATTTATGTTAAATTGAATTGAAAGTTGTTTACTTTCAGTACAAAAAATATCACAATCAGTGCAAGTTTATTCTACTATCAATTAGATAGTAGAAAAATCTGTTTTACGAAATTTACAATACATAACGTTTAGCAACAGCAATCGTTTAGAACGATGTGTGAAAACGATCAATGCATATCTCCTGAAATTCGATAATCGCTCTATCCTGTGAAACACGCACACTCCACTAGAATTTCAAATAATGAACGCAAGCCCATTTAATAATAAACCCCAGTGAAACGAATTTTTTCAAGAATGAAATGTGAATCACAACACACACGTTTAATCTCGTAGGTAGTGATTTTTTACTTAAAATTTTGAAAATGTCTCTGTTAGATAGCTCTTCTAGGTATACGTCTACTACGTATCTCGGAAAAAATATCTCCAGAATAAACTTTCCCGTGGGACTCCCTCCTAGAAAGTAATTCGACAAGTTTCAATCCCCATGAAACTTGCTCTGATATAGCAGGATTTTTTTTTTTTTTTTTACATGTCGTTTGTCTCTAGTCTTTCTTGGGAACACCAGGTTAAGCGCGGCTCCACGCAACAATGACGACACTTGTTTATCAGTGAATGAGAATAGATTAATCAGTTACGCAGGTGTAACCAACAGTCCTATTTCCTATTTCTTCCAACATCCTACTTTTAGTCTAATATTTTCAGTATGTAATGAACATTTGTAATCAACCTTCTCAAAATTTGTTGCCCCAAAAATAATTTGAAAAAAAAACCGTACGTCCGGGCAATGAAAGAGAATGATTCTTGTGCCAAAAATCACATTTGGGGCCTAGGACTGAATTCTCGGCGTCGATCTCAGTCAATCCAAACGGGTGAAACCAAAGGGTTGAAATTTAAAAAATCATGAATATAGAATACTCGCAAAATAACGCTATTGTTTTTACGTTTGTTTTTATAGACATCCTTCAAAGAATCGAATGAACCCACCTGGACTGCTTTATGGCAATCCGATCGCTCTCGCTGAGGGCTATAACTTCTGGAGAAAAAATAACCTAAACACGAATTGCACGAACGTTCTTATACGTAGAAAAATCGCCCAGTATCATCTGAGGATTGCATTATCTGATATAATTGCTGTGGGATTTTGTTTTAGGAGTTCCTCAAGAAATCGTGTTTTTCAAGACTTAAACTACTTACTCAACATAATTGTGGTGGGAGTGAAGCGTAGGAAGTGTTTTCAAGTCGCGAAATTTCAGTTGTTCTACTCGTAGATTTCTATGTAGTGTCCACATACAGTATATCATATATACAGTATACAGTATATATACACCTTCGAAAGAATTGGCATTCATTGGCATTTCCATTGCACTCGGGTTGTTGTACGACCATCCGTAAGCTCGCCAGTTGAAAAACCTCGTCTTCTAAAATCCAACATCAGTCCGTGATGTACCAGTAATCTCGGCATCTTGGTCAATCAACCCTTAGCGGTTGTATTTTGGGATTATTTATTTAAAAAAATTGAAATCACAAAAACTTTCGAAGTAAAAGGGTAGTCTTCTGTTGCATGAAGATGGAAATTAGTTTCCTGGATCGAATGAGACCACTTGGGTTGGCATAAAATCATCCGTTAGCTCACCATTAGGAAACCCTTGTCATCCTCCCTTGTAGCCCGGGACCCCCCCGCATCGCGGGGTTTGCGGGGGTGTATGTTACGCCCCTGCTAATACATAAATAATAAATATATGATAGATAGATTTCAGTCAATGTAACTTATAACAGTAAACCTTTTTCTAAATGTCTGTTATTCAATTGAGATCGATCATGACTTTCTTAAGGATGGCAAACTACTGTAGGCCCAACATCCTCCTCTGCACATAATATCTCAGCATTCATCTGGTGGCTGTGAACAGCCCAAAAAAATCAACCATGTCTGCATATGGCGAATACCTTGTACGTTAGTTAATTGTTTGATTCAAACATGAATTTTACTCAACAAAGCAATTTTTGTGTTGAAATAACACTGCTTCGCTTCTGTTTCAGCTTCGTTGAGCAGACTGTTTGATTTTCTGCACTTCTTGAACTAATAACACAGAACTGGCATGGTTTCATTCCGAATTGTTAATTCAATACCTTACCACCCTATATTACTGTAAGTATAATAATTGATGGGTCAAGGTTTTTGCTCCTCGCCATTCGTCCTGACCAATTTAAGACAACGAATAAACGTTCCCCCGACCATTCTGAAAGCCCGCTCCCATCGCTCCCATCATTTTTAATGTGAAGATCATTAGTAACTTGAATCGCTACCAATATATTATAATGGACAAGGAAATTGGGCAGTAGGTACTTCATTACTCTGATTAAAATCTGGAACGAAGAAGTAAGAGGGAAATTTATAGAGAACATTATAGAGTTACCATCCATTTATATATAATGGGGGGCGAAGGGATTCACCTAATACTTCTAATGATGGCGTCTTTTAATCATGCGGAACGCGAATAACGCGAAATTCATCCTGACGTGGGATAGTCTCAACTGACCTCTGCTAACAATTTATTATGCAAGGGCGGAGCACTGCCACTTCAGTCAGCTGGTCACCTGCGGTTACTGTTAAATATGAACGAGAGGGATTTCATCATCACCCGTGATGGCTTTTGAGGGTGGCGATAGTTATCAAGGGGTTAAGAGAGGAAGAAAAAAGTCACCTAGGTCAGCTTGTCATCTGCAATTCATCCGTACGGAGTTGAAGGGCTCTTGAAGAGAATTGTTTGAGCAGCATACATTTAGAATTACGTTACGCCTCCCTTTCTGAAACGTTGCAAATTTCACGGGAAAACTTTGCTCGAACAGCATTTTGCAGTTTCCGTCAGAGAGTAAACAAGGTCCAGGGACTCCTTTTGAATATTCACTTTGAAGAACGGAAGCAAGAAATGCGGAAAATTTTACATAAATGTTTACGTTTGATATATTAGGTAGCCCATCGAGGCTGATCACTGGTCTACAAGTACTGTAGTCTGTGGTACATCATCAAAATACAATGGCGTAGATGAAGGTACATACCGAGGAGGCATGATTGAAATTACATAAAAACTTGACTAGCTTCTCTTTATGTAACATGGTTGATATCTAACCACCACACATTATTAAAACAAACATACACCGTACGCACGATTTCTCCCAAACGGCTGGAGCAAAAGATCTGAAATTTTCAGGAAAAATCCATCTTAGTCCCACGACGCCCCAATTCTTGAGCCAGCTCTCTCACTCAATTTAAAATGCCTTATTAGGGCTGTAAAAGTTTTGTAAAATCCCTAAAAGCCTCAAAACAAGTCGAAGCGGCCTAAATTTGTAACAATTTGGAGAACATACCATGAGGAATCGAATGAGACCCCACGTCCGTAGGTCAAACCATTCCCGATGTATGGCCCGATTTATGGTGCCAACATTTACGTTATTTTGGTTTATTATTGTTTTTGTTTTGATAGCAGTAACCTGGTGATGTAGTGATGTAGTAATGTGGATAGTGGAGTGAACTCCTAAAAGGCTATGTAGCCGATACACGGGTTAAAGCATTCTGATAACCATAAAAAAACGCTGCAAATTCTTTCACAGGGGTTTATTATTCAATTGGCCTGCGTTCATGATTTGAATTTCTACTAAGCTTTGGAGTGTGCGTGTTTCACAGGTGATAGAGCTATTATTGAATTTCAGGAGATATGCATGAAGCACGTAAATCTGTTCTCAACCAAAATACCTATTTGGATTGATCAGTTGATCATATTTGTGTGCCTCCTGAAATTCAATAATCGCTCTATCACCTGTGAAACACGCACACAGCAAATTCTTTCAGTGGGGTTTATTATTCAATTTTATTCATTTGAGTTGCATTCATGATTTGAATTTCTACTAAGCTTTGGAGTGTGCGTGTTTTACAGGTGATAGAGCAATTATTGAATTTCAGGAGATATGAATAGACCACGTAAATCGGTTCTCAACCAAAACACCTATTTGGATTGATCAGTTGATGATTTTTGTGTGCCTCCTCTACATCAGTCTACCTTTGGCTACATCGTTTAAATTTGGATTTGAGGAAGTTTTAACGCAATACGAGTGCTACAGGACTTGATAAATTATAGATGTTTTTATTTGTGGGGGGGGGGGGTTTATTGAGGTTCAATAAAAAAACGCTGCAAATTCTTTCACTGGGGTTTATTATTCAATTGGCTTGCGTTCATGATTTGAATTTCTACTAAGCTTTGGAGTGTGCGTGTTTCACATTATAGAGCGATTATTGAATTTCAGGAGGCACACAAATATGATCAACTGATCAATCCAAATAGGTATTTTGGTTGAGAACAGATTTACGTGCTCTATGCATATTCAAAATATGATTCAAATCATGAACTCAAGCCAATTGAATAATAAACCCCAGCGAAAGAATTTGCAGCGTTTATTCTTTCAGGATAGGAATTTCACTACATCGCCTCCTCCTTACCACCGTACGTCATTGCTGCCATAGTCGGTTGCAGTACCATAGTCGGATACCAGGTTAGTTGGTTTGCACTACAAACCTCCGTTTGAATTTTGCCGGTGGGGGGTTTGGAGGGATAAACCGATTTTCGTGATTCGCTTTTTGTTTAATTTAGAACACAGTCTAGTTTTGGAACACATTTCAGATCCAAATTTCATTAAGAAAGGGGTATGATTGGAAACTTCAAGTTTGTACTGCGAACTTCAAGTCAAGTTTAGATTAGAGGGCGAGAAATGTAGGATATCGTTTTACTGTCAGAGCGAATATAAGGACGAGTGATGGAGGAGAAAATAAGATGTTCTATTTACACTTTCATTAATCTCAATCAATTTCTCTTTTTTCTCCGATTGCTTTTCTATTGCTCGAACTAGGTAACTACGTTTCTGAATGTGAAACCATTCTCTGTAAGCCCGTGAATTTCCGTGTTCGATTTTACTATGTTACAGCAGTTTATACTTCATGATGGTAGTAAGGGAGGGATCCATAACCTAATAATTTATGGTTTAATATAAAGTTGAGCTTATTCGCTACTCTCACTGAAATCATGTACAAACCAGACATATGTTCGTTCTTATTTTCGTCCATTCAAAATAACATTCGTTTCGTTCCATTTCGTTACACAGTTTTTATCCAATTTTGATGGAATTTTCATGGAATGTGCGGTTTGTTCTGTAGATGAGCCCTTGTGAGTTCTAATGCTCGATTGCAATACTTTGCATCTGCAAAAGTAAAATCCAGCAAGCATCATTTTCCCAATTCCCAATTGTCCGATGTAGCTCAAATTCGAATGGTAGTCGGCTGCGGACGGTTTAAGCATCTCATATACATTTCAACTCATTTGTACCTCTGCAGACTCACTCAGTTCAAGGTGTTGATGCGCTTGTAACAATTTAACGACTTAATTTCTACATATAGATTAAGAATCTTTTAAGATTATTCAAAACATTTAAATGGTGATACCGAAACGAGTAAAGTATGTTCCAAACCCAAATGGACCGAGATTTTTTAAATTGCTATCCCTCGCATCCAATATATTGCAAACCAATGCTTTTAAAAACTTTTGTGAATGAGCCAATTTCCTCCGAGTATCAACCCAGAGCTGATATTGTAACCAGATAATTTTTTCGGGAGTCAGAGAAGTGGAAACTGCACATCACCTATCATTTTGATGCCAGCATCTTGAGAAAGTTGGATACCTCCTTCATAAATTGAGTGCAACCCCAAAAAGAATAGGGTTGAGGTCTCGTTTTTTACCCTTGGCACTTTTTCCGCCCCTTTCGGTCTCCTAGTCTCTTCGAATAATTTAGACTTTGATGGTAGGTTTGCACCTCAAGTATTCCCGCTGAGTGTTTCCATCTTCAGATATGCAAATTGTCGAGACGGTAATGTACTCCGAAAATTCCGCATGCGAAGGAAAACGGTTTTGTAAAACTTTCCAAACAATATACATTTTCTACGTATGTTCTTCGAATGTGAATTCGATCGACAAATGTCGATCGATATTGACTAGCAGGTGTCTAGAGACTTAAGAAATTGGATACCTACTTATTTTATGTAGCTGCATAGGTTTTTCAACATTCAATTCAGTAAAGTTGTATTTCTCTACATATGAATCGACTTGTATGTTATTGGGCATTGTAGATTGAGTGTTCATCTATTCCTTCTTGTATTCAGCAATGTGCAGCATATTCATATTTATGAATACGAATAGGAGTCACAACTTCAGAATTTAAGAATAGGATAAAAAAAATCTAAATAAGAATATATTCCTATTGATATCCTTATTCATATGGTAATGGACTTGAGAATAGCATTCTACTCTTAAGGAAGGATGGTAATGGGAATTCATATTCATTTCACATTCATATTCTCAGCCAACTATTTGTGCATTCTCCGGGCCTGAGGGTTGAATAGAAGCGTAGTCAACCCATTCGAGTGTGAATACTGATACTTTCGGTTATGAACAAAGTTTGGATCAATAGGACGTAAAAAACGTCAGAGTACGAACAATAGAACATGAACAACTGCTTTTTTCTTCTTTTCTTTGCTTTCAGAAAATCGGCTGAATCCAGAATATCTATTGCAAATAACAAAACATATTAGAAACACATACCTAGTATCAGTGGCGAGGCGTGACACTTTTGCTAGGTCATCGCTAGTGGCGGCGATTAGTAACCAGAAGTGGTGGGGGGGTCTGGGGGGGCGTGTTTCTGCACAAGCCTTAAAGGGATTTAACAAGCCCTAATGTCGCCGATGAGGCCCCAACTCGGCACGATATAAAGGTTGAGGACTAATTCTTTAAATTCATTAAATCGTATGGGAGGAAGCACGATAGGTTGAGGGAGGGAAGAAGCAGACAGTAAACTCCGTCCTACGAACATCAAATTGTCTGCTGGTGACCCAAGCTGCGGGTGGAGGGTCAGGTAGATGCTTTTGACACAGGGTAGTACAGGATTTCCATCCATCAGTCAAGTCCCAGCAGAACCCACCATTCCTAAAGTTAGCACCAAAACACCCTGATTTCTTCTTTTCAGCACTCTTCCACGAATTTTCTTTAGGCATAATTTAAATTAAAATCTGCTCTGAACTCGAGGTTATCCATTGAACATTCATTGTAGGTCGGTACCGCACAGAATGACTGGAATCGCGTAAGTCATGTACCTAAGCCAAAGGTCTCTGGTATAATCCTAAACTCTGTACTACACTTGAGTTGGGTATCCAGGTTTTATGCTGCTTGTCCAGTCTTTTATAATACAAGCAATATTATTGTAGCAGACCGGAGCCTGGCGTCTGACCCTCTATAACGTAACTTTCTACGTTTACTTGCAATTTTGAAGTTTGTCTTTTTCCCGTATTTTCGAACAAGACTTGAAAAAATTTATAAGTTTTGAAAAACATAGAGCTGAATTTTGAAATATGATCCAACAACAATCAAAATGTGTAACCAAAAAAAACTAGGTATGATAGATTTTGAACAAATTGTATTGAAATTAATTAAATAAATTTTGATTATTTAAATTTGGAGACCCCACCGCCCTGAAATTGGTCACAAGTTGCTCTAAAAACGTAAACATATTACGAAAAAATAGCGTAAATATGACCGGAACCGAATTCTATTTATGAATACAGGGTGCTGAATAACTATAGACTCGTTGCTTTTTGTATGTGGATATCGACACGACGCCATACATTTCGTGGAATACCGTAACTTTGGGAGTGGGAAGACCGAAATGGTCCATATAAAGCTTATGCAATTCAAATCAGGGAAAAAAATTCCCTCACGGTTCTATGAAGTCCTGATGAAACGATGCTGTGTAGGTAGAGCTATGTCAATAAGCTAGGTCTATTAAAATTGATTCAAAGGGATATGGAGAAACTATAACTAGGTAAAAAATAATTTAATACAAATCCGTTTCAGTCTTGTTCAACACAGAACCCGTGAAAAGCTGCATAGGGCTAGTAACTGTGAATATTGCGTGTGCGTGTCAAATTATCGTTTGAGTTTAGGGGTTATTTTTTATTCTATCTCAATTTTTGTCTAGTTGCACAAAAACCCCGGATATTTTTACATTTTCTGTCGGGACGGGAAAATGGGGAATGGCCGATCCTTTATGCAATGCTATGTCTACCACCTATTTGATATTCGTGATTCCTTTATAGTTCAATTAAGAACTCAATCTAGTTTTGGTACATATTTCAGGTGTATCATAATGGGAAGGATTGAATGGATTGGGGCAACACTGAGATCTGAAATCCATGTGTCACGTCAGTAATGACATGAGACAAAATGAGTTCAGTTAATGATACAAGTAACCCAGCTATTCAGTTAGGTATGTTTCCACTAATCTCATCTACTGTTTTCTCTTACGATACAGATTTCAGTCCAGCAACAAATACCGGGAGTTTCAAATTTATGATCGGTGGAGGTGAATAGAGAGGTGTTTCCGATGAATCATGGCTTTATATACACCTTTTTAGATGCTCAAAAAAGTACCGATTTCATTCCGAGGAAAAGTGGTGGAGGGGGATGGAGTTCATTATTTAGTACCCCTACCGGATATTTGTGGTTCATTTTTCTCTCCGTGATAACATTCTCAGTATTTACGAAATCTGTAGAGATGGGTAGGAGAGGGTCATTACCCTGATAAATCAAGATATTTTCAACGTATATAGTTCATCAATGTAGAACAGTGGTTGTGAGGGAGGGGGTTGGGAGTAGCTCGTAACACATTCATGTTGGGAATAATGAAGGGAGCATATACCTTGATTTACCTTGAAATTTACTGTACCTTGAGCAATATGCCCTATCCACAAAAAGGGAGATAAACTCGTGTGCGAGAACTATCGAGGCATTGCCCTTCTCTGTGTGTCTTATAAAGTTTTGGCAATAGCTATCAGCAGGAGAATCCAGCAGTACGCTGATCGAGAGATCGGCGAGTATCAGTGTGGCTTTTGCCCTGGGCGGTCCACAACTAATCACATTTTTGCTCTCAGACAAATCTTGGAGAAATCCTATGAGTTCGGCATTACCTTGCACCATCTGTTTGTCGATGCAAAACAGGCCAATGACAGCGTTAGCCGCTCTGCTCTCCTGAAGGACCTTGTATCGTTTGGAGTCCCAAAGAAGCTGGTCAGGCTTGTCCGAATGACCCTGGAAAAATCGAAATGCCTGGTCAGAGTTCAAGGAGGTTCGACGGAGAGTTTTGATGTTAGAAGTGACTTAAGACAGGGAGATCCGAGCACCAGGACTTTTCAATTTCTGTTTGAAGGGAGCAGTGAGGGCAATCCGAACAAACCCTGGAGGGACCATCTTCAACCGAATGTCCCAGCACCTTGCTTACGCAAAATGTGGAAATTGTAGCAAGGACTTTTCCTGCGCTCTCCGGGGCGTTTGAGGAATTTGAACGTGCAGCTAATGAAACGGGTGTTGTGGTCAGCGATAAGAAGACCATCTACATGAATACTGCAAGAAACCACTCAGCGCAGAATCGTGACATGATAGAGTTTGCTGGTCACCATTTCCCTGTCTGTCACGAGTTCAAGTATCTTGGAGCTCACGTTACGGAGACTAATGACGTGCCCTCGAAGATTAAGGCAAGGATTGAAGCTGGGAACAGGTGTTTTTGGGCTCTAGGTTAGGTACTGAGCTTCAATGCTCTCCCTAGGAAGGCAAAAGTGAGGCTTTATAAAACCGTGATTCGCCCAGTAGTCACCTATGGGTCCGAGACGTGGTCCTCACTCAAGAATGGGAGCAGAAGCTTCACGTATGGGAGAGGAAAGTGCTCCGAAGAGTGTAAGGTCCAGTGTTTGATGCGGAAGAGCAAAGCTGGAGAATAAGAACAAATGAGGAGCTCAAGGAGCTTTTTAATGAGCCGGATGTGGTCACCTTCATCAAGAAAGGCAGACTCCGATGGTTGGGCCATGTAGAGAGGATGGAGCCGAGCAGAGTTCCCCGCAAATTACTCTACGGGCAGCCAGGAGGTAGCGGGAGGAGAGGCAGACCGCGTATGAGATGGATCGACGACGTGGAGGTGGATATTCGCAGCCTTGGAATCAGACGATGGCGGGTGGCTGCCATGGACAGAGATGAGTAGCGGCGGACGATCGTCGTAGCCATGGAAAGAAGATGTACCTTGATTCCAGTAAATTCAAGAACTATTTGCGGTGCTCACCAAAATCATACCAAACCTACAAATCAGACATGAGGACTTCCCGATTATTAGTATTATACATTATCGTATTAGTATGTATTATCGTATTAGACCCAAAAACGTCCTAAGCGGATTTGAGCATGGGACACTCCAGCCATTAGTTAAATACTAGAAAACGGCACACCAATGCGAACCAATATTGTGAAATAGGTGTGGTGATTATACACATACACAAGTTAATACGAGTATATTTTTTGGAGAAGATCGAGCCATCACTTTGATACCATTCTTCGATTCATAGTTAGCATCACCATGTTTCGAACTAAATCGGAGGACTTGTCAACCTTGTGATTGCCGAGAAAAATCTGACCAACCAAAACGAAACTGCTCCAAGCAGCACCCTCCAAATGGTTCATAGAGTTAACGAAGCTTGTATCATTAATGACCTGACGGATTTGGACAAAATGAAACTAAGACAAAAACAATATCAAGGACGGTGGGACAAGAACATGATGGAGGACTATGGTTAGAACATACATGAAAAAGACGGTAACTTGAAACATTGAAGAAAATCCAGAGCCTGTTTCATCCTCAGTAATCTGAATTACATTCATTTCTTCCTAAACCAAAAATCAAATTTGTATTGGTGACAACCCGTTCCCCTCCAAATATATACCTAATCATATTTAACTTATGTATGTGTATTCAATTACCACATCTACTCCACTTTGTTCAACCGATCCGATACCTCCCCCCACCCCTCAAAGAGCACGCCTAAAAAGGAAAATACCACAACACTCCGTTCTAGAATGAAGTTGTTTTTGTTAGATCAGTAATTTAAATATCTATTTTCTTAAATTATTATAATCTCATTTTATTGATTATTTATTTTAATCAATTTATCAAAATAAGAAATTTGGAATCCAATGGGCTGCACCTAAAAAACATAGCATATCAGTTAGGGTTTGTGGACTAACTATATTAATCTATTTTGTCAGAACTGTAATGTCAACATTGCCAATAAAGGTAACTTTTTAATTTAAAAAAAATATAAATAAAGTAAAATTGGGTATAAATGCAGAATCTGCAAATGAATTTCCTGCAAGAAGAATGTCTTCGAAAAAAGACTTCAACCAGCAGCCCCTCAACATTTGTTGTTTTACGTTTCAAGATGCGCGATTCGAATCCGAAATCAAATTTAAACAAAACCGTCTTTCCGGCGCCTACAGGTTTTCTATAAAACTACTGAACGAAAGTTGGTGAAACTTGGGTCAACAATTCAGGATCTAGTTGGGACTGGATTCTCGTCATCGGTCTCAATCAATCCTATAAGATGAAATCAAAGAACTGAAATTTCAAAAATCTGAATATCGAAAACTTTTTAAATAACACTATAGTTTTAAAGTTCGATATTGATAGACAATTCAACGAATTCAGATTCAATCAATCAATTGAGATGCCTAAGCTATTGAAATATATAAGGATTTAAATCTTTTTTGTGGAAACAGACTATTTGATCGATCCTGTCTATTTTGTTTAAAGATGGAGTTCCATTGTCTCACCGCATCCAGCAGACGATGTACGTTCTTGTTTTTATATCAATATTCCCTGTTTTCTAATTGTATTTTGTATTTTGGAAGTCATTCTTCGTGATAACTATTTCTTCTTCTTGTCCTACAGTAGACTCGACTCGAAAAACGACTGAGTATTCGAATAGAATCTTTGAGTATAAATAACATTTTAGTATTACTCAAAGAATTTTAATTACCTTTACTCAAAACAGAACGAAGGACTAGAACACGGATCAGAATTTTATCGTAATTTGTTTTAAATTGAGATTCACTTCAGAAGCAACAGAAAAGAAAGTGAGTCATGCATTTTGCAACTTATCAGCTACAAAGAAAATGTTTGTCCATGACCTACAATTTGTGTAATCAGGGTATTACGAATTCCAAGGTTTCGTGCCAAGCGGACGTTAGTTTCATTTTTGTGCCTGCTGTACCTATATATTATTTGACCATTCTTCAAGGTCCAATCGGGGAAATCGAAATCCTTTTCTATTCACGGTGATAATGTATGATGAAACACGATACTCCACTTTACCGTTACTTCTTAGGATAAGTGGCCTGCCTGGGTTGAATATTTCAGCCTCCCAAAGACAAGCAGCAACTTCGGAGTATAATTGCGTTACTCAGCGAAAATTGCAGGTCAGCAGGGTTAAATAGGAATAGAGACATTGCAAATACCGCTTGGCGGGCGGAAAGAAGGTTCAAACATCCACTGGATAGTGGGCGAGGGGGAACATTCACGCAACTTAGCACTTGTGGATCGAAAATACTCCAAGTTATTACGCAACAGCTTATTATTTCAGACAGGTCTTAACCCTTGACAGCATTAAGGGTAAACAGTGCCTACATACACGATCAATTTCCAAGGCCCTTCAAATTATTAAACAAAGGTTAATTTTTTCTGTACCCATTAGGTCGCCCTCCTTCGAAAGTCACTGGACTGTACGAGGTGCCTGTTCTCCTTGGCCTGGTACTCCAATGAATTGAAGCTTGGGAGACAGCGTAATGGATAGCAAATTCGTTCACTATGCGTACACCTTGCTCGGAGGCCATTTCCTAGCCGCTTCCCTTCGCACAGTCCTTGCCCCACGCAGAAATCTCTTCTGATTCTTTGAAATGGGGAGGGAAGGGATATTCGTACAGGACCCGAATGGTGTCATTCAATTCACGGAACTAATTTCTAATTTCAAACAAAAAACTAGGTAGGCAGGAATCTACACTCTTACATTAAAAGCTTTGAGATATCGATTTTAGCTTGGAGGCCAATACCGGGGCCTTACTACCAGAAAACTACCCCAAAATATTCACCAAAATAGTAGGTGACGCCTTTTTATGATATCATTTTGACGTCATGTTATTTTACCGGATATTTCCTTACCAACAAAGTAGAAAGCCATGTCCGCTCACAAGCATTCTCAGTTGAATATTGAGACTGATTTTTAACATAGTCAAATTAGAATTAAATATATTTTGTAACCGTCTAGCCTATTTTACTTTCCCTACACATTTCAAAGTGATTTCTACCTCTTTCGCGTCGTCTTAGATGAAAGCGAGATTCATTAGCTCTATTGAGTCCGTTATAAGCCCAAACGTATTCAATGTATTTCCTAACCCTTCAACTATTTTTACTTTTCCAAGGAGTGGAAAGTATTGTCAACATCACAAGCATCTCACATAAAACTAGTGTTCTACTAGTTAGAACTGTTACACACTGTTCTGTGTGTTGTATAAACTAGGTTACGTGTTCTTTCAATTTTCGCCGGGGCTCAAGGTGACAGGAATGAGGAGTTTAATATTTCAGCCCTCAAGTATTATCCATTACACAGTGGCGAGGCAAGACATTTTTGCCTGGTCATCGCCGTATTAGTAACCAGAAGTGGGGGGGGGGGGGGTCTGAGGGGCACTGCCACCAGCAAAGAAGGGGAGTCCTCCCCTGGGAAATTTTGAAAAATTACCTGTCATAAACGCCAATCTAAAGTGTTTTTGACGTATGAAATTCACAAACCCCTCCTTAAGGTTGAAACTCGCCTGCTACGGTAACCCTGTCGTTGTGCCTTTCCACGAAATTCCACGGACGCCACCTTGTGATGGATATGGTTAGTAGGCCCTTCCCGATTTTAGAATTAGACGCCTTGGGCGATGAATCAGACGTTTTCAAGTGTCTGAGTCATCCTCTGAGCATGGCGGAGCATCAATATCCGCATTCTATCTCAATGTTAGGGGAAACTATACCATTCCATCACCTCACATGGTAGCAGAGCGTGGTTACGTCCACAGGCCCTTTTGTATCTGTCGTGAAGCCCCCAATTATTCGCATACCCTTACCTACGACGTGAGAAGTCACGAGAGCTCCCAAAGGTTGCCGGACTCACTCAAAGTTGCATGTTTGAGTACAAGTCTTAAAGCGATTTGAATGGTCGATGTTTTGGAGGGAGTAAGAGTAACTCTGCGGTGGGTGCGCTCCTACGAGTTCTACAACTCATTTCCGAATAAAAATGACTTCTAACAATTTATTGCCAGAGGCCTCGTTTTCGAGTTATTTGCGATTTAAGATTTTTTTCGTGTTTTCGATATTATTTCATTAAAACTGTCATAACTTCCTCAATTTTGGAGATAGCTCAAATTTCATGACTCCGTTGGAAAAAACGTTAAATTTCCTATCTATTTAATGTCAGAAAACAATTTTTTTAATTGCATGAAGATGTGCGATTGCTTCGCGAAATGGCAGTTTTGTTAAAATCTTGAAACCGCCTGTTTTTCATCTCGCCTAGAAACCCCATGAATGCGTGACGCAGAACTGTGCAAGCCTGGTAAAACGTGCGCCGAATCGTCAGCTTTCCAACGGTGTAGTCGTTTTAATTTGTAAAAATATTTTTAGTTAAGGAAACGGTGTTTAACTGCAGAAAAACGTGTGTTGTCTGTTAAGATTGAGGTTTTTCCAAGTCTCGACGAAAAAAGGTTGAGGGCGGGATGTACGTAACTTTTCTCGCTGAATCGAATGTTGACAACGCCAGACCTCTCAAGTGACGATTTAAGTTAGTTTTGCCGGATGCATAAACCCGTTCGTTTGTGAACAGCGTCTACGGCATTTCTAAGCTGTCCGGCCAAAGTCAAGATAATCGAAGAGCCGAGAGATGGCTATTGTTTGTGTTTATTTACGATTGATTGCGATGAGCAAAAAATTGCTAAGAGACATTTTTGTTCGGAAATGAGTTGTAGAACACGTAGGAGTAGGATTGTGCATAACTCCTGGGACACCCTCTATAACTAAAACAGACCTAATGCTTGAAAATTGGGAAAGATGCGGAGGAGGCATTGTCTTGGTCAGGGGCACGGATATGCAATGACCCGCACGACCCCCCGGTCTTGAAGGAGGGGTTGCTTTGTGCGCCGTGTATTATCAACCCCAATCTGATTTGTCGATAATTTGTTCCGAAATTGTGGGAGTTATGAAAGTTTTAATGACATAAGATCGAAAATACGAAAAAAATCTTAGTCGCAAATAACTCGAAAACGAGGCCTCTCGGCAAAAAATTGTTAGAAGTCATTTTTGTCCGGAAATGAGTTGTAAAACACGTAGGAGTCGGATTGTGCATAACTCCCGGGACACCCTGTATTATACCCACCCTCCTTGGCTACCCTGGTGTAATCCCCTATAATACCTCCTCTTTCCCACAAGGATCCCAACTCTCAAGTAAGGAATAGTAATGAATGAAACATCATTTACCGATACATCTGTGAAAAATATAATGAAGCACACAAATATAAAAGTTGAGCGAGCATAAACTGGGGATTGGCACTTTTTGATCATAAATTACAACATCGAAAGATAGTTATACTTAATCATCTTGATTACATTCAGTCTCATAACAACTAGTTGACAGCTTTGATCGACCAGTTTGTTTGTCACCAAACAAGCATTTTGATTGTGCTGTCAACACTGTACATCACAATGCTACCAAACCCTAATCCATTATTTATAAATTGTATAACTTCAGAATTTTGTATTACTCAACTTTAGAATAGACAGTTAGATCGGTTCATACATACAAATACTACCACTTATTTCCAACAATGAACCTTTGTTTTAACGCTAATAAACTATTATCACACATTAAATAGTCAGTCACAAATGTACTATTTCGCCATTCTACCCGCGGATAATGACTGAGACGCAAACCTCTTTTCTTTACAGCACTTGAAAATCCACTCTTCAAATTATTTACATGCTAAAAACATAATGAAAAATTCAATTTTAACTGAAAAAAACCTTTTCCGAAATTTGAAATATTCATTTATATTGTTCGGAGCATATTTCCCACACCGGACTCCCAGGACAATGATCAAACCTCGGCTTTCGGCATGAAGATTAAGTACTGCCTGCAATCCTACCTCAAATTGTGCAGAGGCACACGTGGCTTCATATACGTTTAGATCAGTGGTTCCCAAACTGGGCGATATCGCCCACTTGTGGGCGATGGTCTCTGGGGGGCGATGGGACATCAATGGGCATTAGGGGGGCGATGAGTCGAAAAGTGGGCGATAAGGGGGCGATGATCAATTTGCTGAATTTGAAGATGACTCGTATTGAAAATATTCACAAAATCCCTTGAATTACCAAATAAGAAATTTAACAAAATCTTCTAACAAAGTGATGAAACATTCCCGGAACCGATTCGATTATAGATGTTTTGCTTTCGATGTACAACAACACCCGTAGCTCAGCAATATCCAGGTCTATGAGCCATCGTTCAGCGTTCCCGTCATCCTATCTTGTAGAGCGCGGATTCAGTGTAGTTTCCGACCTAATTTCTAAGAAGAGGAACCGTCTGCAGATCTCTTCTAGAGGTGACTTGAGGCTGGTTGACCAAAATTGAACCCAACGAAGAACAGCTGATTCACGCTCATCTAGTTCACCCATCTCACTTGCCTCCGTTTCAAGTTTGAACCAGGTTTTCTAAAAGTGCTTTTCCAAATATGGAAGTTTTTTCGAATGTCAGCGTTTTTTGTTCTTTCTCACATTTGAGTTTTTCAAATTATTTTCAAACTAGTTCATGTTTCTAGCTGTGAACTTGTGAGTAAAAAAAAACGAATTTCTTTTTATATGTGTGTTTATGTGTTGATATATGTGTGCTTATGTGTTGTGTATGTATGTTGTACCCTTTGCCGTGCCTGTCGGGGTAAAAATGAAAATCTTTATCATGTGGTGCAGCAGTGTCCACGAACTCATGGTGGCCGCATACTCCGTCATGATGAGGTTGCCAAGCAGATAGCAGGTGCTTTGTCATCCAGCGGCTGGGATGTTGAGAGAGAGAGACTGTATCATATGCCGAGTGACCAGGGGATATCGTTGCCATTAAGCCCGTGGGTCTGCCATAATCCTGGATGTCCAGGTTGTCAGTGGCAGTGTGGACATGGAGCAGACCTGGAGGGCTAAGATAAGTAAGTATGGTAGAAATGACCTGCGGCAAGCGATATCTGAGCTAAAAGGAGTGGTGCCTAACAACATCAAGGTTATGGCTGCGACCGTGCCATGGCGCGGGGTGTAGTGCGGGAAAAGTGCCACGGAGTTACTTGAGCTGGGCATCTCATCAGGAGTACTTCGTGGTATCACCACCCGCGTCATCCGGGGCTCTTACCTGAACTGGTGGCCTTTTTATAGGGGCACTTCCTTTCATCCCTCTCTTCCTCCTCCATCATCCTCAACTTCCCATATCCCAAGGGCCGGCGTCGGGTAAACCTGGGCGTCCTCCCCACTTTTTTTTATTTAGTTTTTCGTTTTTATATTTTAATGGCGTGCCCCCTCCGTCTTTGAGGTTAGATTATTTTTTTTTTTAAACAAAAAATTCAGTAAATATCCAATTTTTTTGTAACGTGTGTTTTCTGCAATGTTTTCATTGTTCGAAGTTTGGACTGACTGGGTACATTTTAGTTTAGGTATAGTCAGTCTTCAGTTGAAGAAATCTTTGCGGTATGTATGGAGGGGGGGGGGGGGCTATGACGTAACTCGGGCGGCCAAAGTGGGCGATGGTCAAATATAGTTTGGGAACCACTGGTTTAGATAGTAAGCAGTGAGCAAAACCCTGCAGACATTGCAGCTACCAACCATTCTTCTCAATTCGAAAGATGTCTCAAAAAACCCCATATTTACCCCAAATTTGGACCTACCAATAAAGCCATTCAACCATTTTCAAAAATTTACACACCATGCTGCAGCAACGGTTCTGGCAAAACCTTAGTAAACAAGATTCAAGGTAACTACCTGCTTAGGTGCATTCTACACAATTTCCAAAAATAATTTAAGATTCAATCTTACTATATTTCAGTTAAGAGGAGCAAAGCTAGTCTGGATGTAAACTGTATAAATCAAGGTCTGCCCAGGCAAACAAAATAACTTTGTAACTCCAGTAACTTGTGAAAGCATGTTTTCGCCTATTCCAAGCCTCAGGTTCATAAGTACGAGTTGAAACACTGAATAACTTGGTGCTTAGCAAATAAAAGGGTGTCCATATCAATCATCAAAAGCTTCCAACCATATTCAGCCATGCTTCGTTGTTATTACTTTTACTTAGTCTAAAGGTTGGTGAAGGAGATGACCAACATGACATAACTGAAACTTGATACGTTTATCTCTTGTCACTCATAAATTTTATCTTCTCTTTCAGTACATCCAGCGTTTTCCGGGAATACCATTGATTTGGCCATGTTTTCACGAAGATTTAACTTAATCAGCCAAAAACATACAATCATCTGCGATAAGTAATGTTGTGGAAATTGTATGGTGGTGACACTCGATAAGATAACGGATGTTACAATAATGTGTCTATCGTATGTTGAAATCACCACGCTACAAATTAACATTCTCAAAATATTCATTCTTGATAGAACTTTCGTTTGTGAATGTACTACTGCTTTATTGTGATACATTTGCCAATGCTATTCTATCTTCTTTAATAACCAGCTTCCACATACAGTTTCCATTAAATGTACCTATTTACTCCCTTACGTATCTCGCACCAACTCATTGACGAAATTGATAATTATCTGAAACTACCCTGCTTTGAACACATTGAAACTTGCCAAATGTGTAAGCCACAGACAGCATTATTATAAAGAATTTGACAAATTTGTAGTTTTAGCTGGAAACTCAATGGATTTCCATTCCGGTAGAGGCTCATACTAACGGTTTCTAAAACATCAACGTTTTTTAAAATTTGCTACATTATGTTTTAAACAATCAAACGGAATGTGCAGGCGTCTTTACAGAAGCACCGATCCACGAGTACATCGAAACATCAAATTTCTACATGGGATTTCATTTAATATGCTTTTTTCTTCTAAGTGAGCAACCAATCACCAAAAAAACAAGGAATATATCAGATGATATTTCCTCGTAAAATGATGGATATTTAATCTCAATGGATATGTCGACGTCTGAAATGGCACACACGTAAACATATTTATAAACTAATAGTACATTTAAAAATTTCGAGAATTTCAATTTCAATTTAGAAAATTCTGAATCTTTATAAATAGTGGAATCAATGCAATAGCTGCATCTTTGATGAAAATTCACTAGAAGTCAGTAAATTAACACTTCCTGACGAGACATTTCGCTTCAAGCGACCTAGTGCTCCACAAATATTATATTCTACAAAACCTGATCTTAGTCATTACATATAGATCAAGCAATTACTACTTCGTTGAAACATACTTAAATGACTATGTCGCCAATGAAAATCTAGTACCTACTCAACTCATCAATAAATTCAACATAGCAGTCATACTGATGGGAATGTGATCTTTAAACAGATTAATATCGCCATTATTTCTTTTGTTTCAAATCCCACGAATTAATTTCCGAAGTTAGGTGTACACGATAAATAATTCAATAGCTGGGAAAAAAAGAAAATTAAATGGCTAGAAATCCGTAGTACGGAATAGTAGAAACCTCAACTAGCTACATCAAGAGGTTCGCAGATTGTACCTAATCGATAACAATAAGTCACCATATGAAAGCAGATCTCTCACGAAGAATTTTAACGCCGTATTTTCGTATTTCGTCCAAAGTTATCCAGAGCTCTTGAGCAGATTCTAGACACGCAAATATAGCGGCACCCTTCCAAGAAGCCATAACTGGATCCATGTCTTTCGGGGCGGTCACAATTTCAATTTGATCTGGTTTGAGGTGCGAAGGAACTTGAAACATCAATTTATTTTTCAACCAAGAAGAGATGCCTTTGAATTTCATGCCACCACCAACGATAAGTATGGTGGAGAACATTTTTCTCTTAATATCATCAGAGGCGCATCTTTGGACTGACTGCAGAATGGCTTGATCCAAGCTGAGGACTTGAGCGAAGTTGAAGTCTATGTCACCACTAACTTCAATATCCACAATATCATCATCATTTATAGAATCTGGAGCAAGTTCTTGAGCTTCCTTATTCGCTTTACGACCAGTCTCGCGCAAATAATCCGCATCATGGGGGTCAGAGGGGTCACCTACGTCTCTTTTCTGCGTTGTAACAGATTTACTCACAGTTAAACAAAACAGTTCAGGATAGAACAGCCCAAGAGGGGCTATCATGCACTCATCTCCAATTTGTATAGTGTACTTCAATACGGGTTTCAAAGGCTGCCGCACCACAAATGTTTTTTCACGACAACCACAAATGTCCAAATCTACGTGACAAGATTCTTGTTTCAATTTTTCGAGAAGTATGGCGTCGAACGGGCTTTTCGAATCACAATCTTTATAAGGGAAACCACCACGGTTCAGTAGCCAAAGGAAACATTGGGTGATGTCTCCACCTCCATAAGGTAAACAAATGCGGGTAGCAGGGTTACTTAATCCGTCCTCTACGCAGGATACAGATGTTTTTGCGTGGCCACAGTCTACAATGCACGTAGAACCTAGTCCTGCGCCAAAAGTTGCAGCTACATGGTCTTGCAGAAGAAAACACGACATGAACCCCATGTCCAGTAAAAGAGAAACAAATTCTTTGGCATATTGCCTATTATAAATTACAGGGATAATAAGTACAGCACGATATTTCTTCAAATCTTGAAGAGGGATGTTAAGCCTTTCAACAATTATCTGGCTCCATATGCACTCCAAATCTGCTAGAACCCCTGTTAAAGACCCTCCAATTCCATTGTGAATGTTGAGATCACCTCTCTTCCAAGGAAAATGAACATTATAGTTGGAATGGGGACTGAGCTGGAGAACGTCATTTCCCACAACCACGTCAGATGATGGTGTCCGAATTTGTGGCCCAGCTGTATTCAATGTTTCCGGCACTGATCTCCGATTGTACTGAGCTATCTGCTGAGGAGGAGTAGCGTACCTTTTCTGGCCATTCGACATGACAAATGACTGTAGCGTGTGCGATATTTGAAGCCGGCTGTAATCCAAATCGCTTTCGACGCCTTCTATGTTGAGCTGAGCGTTTGGCAAGAGATTATCGTACCGGCTAATTCCGCCAGGAGTTCTCCTGCGACCTATCGCATGCAACTCAGTGTGAGGATTCAGATCTGAGGCTCTTCCAATTTTCAAGTACATGGATCCCGGATGTATGACGATAACGTTCTGCGCCTGCATCCCCCTAACCTCCCCCTCCACTTCCATGATGTCTCTTGAATATGAGCGGTGTTAAATACAGAACAATCAATACATCACCCAGCCACGAAGTTCAGAACAGTTACTAACAGAAAATCTGAAACAAAAATAATGTGAGTAACGATTAGGAATTGGTCTCGCAATGCATATGCTTGAAGCTCAAATCCCTTAAACACGATTATTATGGTAGGCCTTACCAGAATTGTTTCTTTTAGTTACTATCCCATTCGTCTATTCAACACCTTTTCATCATTAGTCAGCCTCCGTTCAATACGACAACCTGGAAAGTTAGAGCGAATTATTTAACAGGAACTGTGTTACAAATGGCAATATTCGTTCAAAATTACCTATCATAATCATACAGTAACCAATCACAATCAGTAATGCCACGTGTGTTCTGCTAAGGAGCGGTTGCATTCAAAAGTCAAACACACAAAAATGAGCTAAACTGAACGTACAAAAACTTAGCACATAAAGTTAGAAATACTTGAAAATTTTAAAAACAGCCTTTTAAAGATTTAGGTGGCTGTCCAATTATGAGAAATTTCGTTCGTATTTGAATGTGCTAAATGTCAAATAACTAAGAAGAAATGTTTCAGCTTCAAATTATACGATTTATAAAAAGGATAAGACGTGGGGAAGCAGGAAAGCAAATATACGCAAGGATTTGGGTTAGTTCCACAAAGCTACTATAAAGAATCTTTGGTATGAGAAGAAGTATAATGGTACAAATACCAAACAGCTGGAAACATTACCCCTGAACAGGATCTAGGAGCTACTACAAATCTCTTTCAGTTTCAAGATGTCCCTGACTCAATCAAAGATTGGCATTTTATGACCTACCCCACATGGAGTATGAGTTCAGAGGCTCGCTTTACAAGATCATAAGTGCTTTGAAGCAGAAAAGGAGGGTCTGTACATCGTTTATACATTCATTTTGCTCTGTTTATACTTCTAAAACCTGCTCGGTGCATTTTCTGAGGAAGGTTGTGCAAATAGAAAGAATTTTGGTACTTCAAAATAGATGCACCCACCTCAGCTCTAGAACACATCTGTGCTTAAATTATGTAGAAGCTAACATTTCAATCTGCTGAATTCAGAGAAAGAACATATCTCCCATGTACACATGTGAAACTTGTTGCTATGCTGTCAGCCTTTGGACACTGAACCTGAGGGTCCTGTAAATCTGGTTGAAGAAAATACCAGAACTACATTTCCAAACGGCTAAACTCTTTCCCAGTGCTTAATGGACAATAAATAATCATTCAAGCAGAATTGAGTACCTAATTCTTCCAAAGTCGGTAACAAAAAGCTGTGAATAAGCTCAGTGACGAACTCAAAGAAAGTTAAGGCTGTTATGGGGCAGTGGCGAGCACATATCAACAAGAACTGTTAACAGCAAATCTGAGTAAGGGTGCCAAGGTTGGCCTGAAGTAGGCAAATCGCACATGCAATCCATTTTCTCGAGCACTTCAAAAACGACGTACAGTAATTAAAGTCAGATTGCACTTCCCAGAATGTCCATTTACCTACCATGAAGACAACCTAAATGGATTAGCTTAATCACGTTAACGACAGCAGTAGTTCTCGTCGTGTTATCGTAAGCTCTCCGAACGACTGTCAACATATGTAGCAATTAAACAAACTTACCATGATTGTCTAAGTTCAATTTCTCTGGAGAAGTAAGCGAGCAGAACACAGATAGAACAGTACTTCAACTAAAAGGAAAACCCAAAGGCAAGCTACATCATAACGTAAATAAGAATTTGTCTCAAGGTCTAACAACAATATAGAGAAATATTTAGATAATACCACCCTATTGAAGATTAATTGTTTCCAAATTCTTTAGAAAGTAACTTCTCACTCGAAAAATTCTAACCCGGTAGAAAACCATCTGAATCAAAACAATCAACAATCAAGGTTATGGAAAGGAGCCGGAAAGGTTATCTATTAAGGAGGTATTTTTTTTAACTTATGGAATACGATAAAACTAATAAACCCGACTTGGGTCACGGTATATAGATTGCGTTACTTACCGAATTTTACTGCCGCCTAACAGCGCAACGATCGTTAGCTTTGTCATCGACATTCCTTACAAGGAGACGATTCTCACTTTCTGGTTCCATTTCATTTAATTCAATTGTAAAAACGTAATATTTTTGAAATAGTTTTATAATAATTTCAAATACATTAAATTTCAAAAGACATTTTTTCACAACTATGTCCCTCTGAAGCAAAGCTTCTTCAATGTGTGGGGTGTGGGACAATCAATGTAAGAAAATAAGGACAATCTTGTGTGAAAAAACTGAATCTGTGAAAATAATATTGGTTTACGTCTGTGTCTGCATGTGTGTGACTGTAATACATGCATTACTTGGCAAATTCGGTTTGAGTCTGTCAAATTATTGATTAAAAATTATGAGGGGTGCCTCTGGCTCTTTGATTTCCTTTCTTGTCTTTCAATGATACACAACGATTGAAACACACTGTTTAACAATTTTAACACACGAAATCGATTAAAAACGCAGCATATCAGAAGATGGAAAATATACATTTGAAGGATTGAAATTGGAAACAAAAGATCCAGACATTAAAATGTTATTGTGGTCTTCATTTTCTTCAAGTTGAATGACACTTTTTGTTTCCATTCTTACCTATTTTTTTAAGTGAAAAAAAAACCTTGTAAAAAGATTTAATAGTGAGCTAAACTGGGCGTTCCATTGCTAATAAAGACACTTGAAATTGTATAGCAAGATGGGTGGTAATTGTTAAAATGTGACACGGATTGATTTAGTTGAAATATACTTTACCTGTATGTGAAGTGTTGAGAGTAGGTACACACCTGTTAATTCCAAGTTAATAACTGTATGTTTGTCAAATTGCCTTCCATACCATACTAATAGCAGTTTCCTGCCAATCTGTTGGTCTTACCTGCATCTGTAAGGTTACTGTGCATATGTGGGTAATGATGAGTCCTGCCAAATGTGGGTTCTCTCCATTTTATGTAGATAGTTATGAGAAATCATAACACTTGGCAATAAGTGAAGAGATAAGTGTGTGAGTAAATCACAGCCTTTTTTCAAGTTAGTACTGGCTGTGGCTCCAGGTTTTTCAAAGGTTTGGTTATTCAACACATACTAAAAATTATGTGGGTGAGCATTATTGTGCATTATGAATTCCCATTTCAAGAACTCTTGATCATGTTTTCTCTTTAATATTTCTTATCAAGATCTTGTTCAGAATTTCAAGTCATAAGCAGATTGAAAAATCCAGAGATAGACTGTAGTCTCTTACAACGTCCCCAAGTCCTGCTTTTGGAACAATTGTCACCAACATATTATGCCTGCTTAAATGAAAGGTTAAGTCTTAAGGCGCGACCACACCTGTAACATCTGGCGTTCCGTAACACCCTACCATACCACCATTCCAAACAAATGCCATCTGAACATTTTGGCATTCTGTAACATCGTTCCATAACAAATTTGTTACGGAAGGGCAATCAGTCCACAAGGAGCGTTCTTTTCAGTTTGTTCTCGAACCATGGCAAGTGGCAGCAGCTGTACATTTTCATTAATCGTGTAATTAATAAAAATAAGAAAAACAAACCATGCCGTTGGTGGATTTCAAACTTGTATACAAACTGGGAACAATACAGTGGAACCAGCATGCTGGCTGAACTGAAGTTTCAGCAGGTCAGTAGCCTAAATAAAAATTTTACGCGAATGCATGCAAATACAAGAACACGACAACCCCAAGATTTAAAAAATGATGCATGATTACAGGAGAGAGTAGGGGCTGCTGGATGAATGTTTGGAAGAACGGAACGGGCGAACTTGGAACCCATCCACATGTGTTTTGTCCTGTTCCAAACATCCCTTTGATGCGACAGGGAAAAACCGCCAATATAGTGATCAGAGCCCATTCCGTTTTTTCTTTGATCTCATGCCGCCCCGAACCTCTCGTTTGTTACAGAACGGAGGAACGAAACGCCAGTTTGTTACAGGTGTGGACGCGCCTTTAGGTTTTGTTAAAAAAAATTAACTTACGTAAAGAAAATGCGTTCAAGTATGAACATGATTAGATGGATGACTTCGTGTATAACGCATTCTAGCGGTCAGTTATACACCTACACAAACTGCGGTTCCGTCCTCATGCCTGAAAAATGGGAGTGGCGAGTCTTGGTGTTTCTAGAGTCTATAACGTATTTAACGAATTCTTTTGACGAGGTTGGTACGGCTGTCATAATCAAATATGGCTGATTATTATTATTATTGTGGTGTTGTACAGTTACAGTTTTAAATTGTATTTAATTAATGTAATTCCAATTATTCTTGCTCCCGTTACTAACGCGTATCATAGTAATACTAGCGTAGACCTCACAAATTTGAAATATTCATCATTTTCAAGTGTGTGTTTTAAAAGAATGCATATCTGCAAAGGACGTTCGTAAGGTATGGTGTTGGTGATGTGCGTCCTATGCTGTTAGAATAGCTGTTTCTCCAATTCAAAAAGGTAGGCATTTTATCCGTTTTTCAGTTTTGAATCATGAACTTTCAATAGCTTTTCAGGTAATTTACCATAAACTGGGGTAACCCACTGTGTGTTGGCAATGGTATTCATCGCTGGAACACGTCGACACCATTACCTACTTTCTCTCGGATCTCGGCCAGATTTATAAAAACATGGCAGGGAACCTTCGTCAAGTTCAACTGCAGGGCAAAGCGATCAAGAATATTCAAAAATTGACCAATTCCATGAAAATGGTGGCTGCCACGCGATACAAACAGGCTGAGAGGCTGCTGGTAGTGGCACGACCGATGGGAATGGGTGCTAGAAAATTCTATGATTTGGTGTCCCAGGAGTTTAAAACGAAGACGAAAGTGCATTATTTGATCCCATTTACGTCGGATAGAGGTTTATGCGGATCTTGCCATTTCAAAACGTGTAAAGCTACCTCAATGAAGTTGGACGATAAAAAACACGATTATAGAATAATATGTGTAGGCGAGAAAGCCAAGTTGATTCTTGGTTTTAAAACCCCACATTTCATCGAGTTAGTTGTAAACGGTGTAGGGCACCGAACTCCTACGTTTAAAAGTGCTTCTGCCATCGCTAATCGCGTTTTGAGATCCGAAGGGTTCCACGAAGGAACCATGTTCTACGCTCACTTCATCACCTCCATGTCGTACGAAATAAAGCAAATCAAAATATATACTGCTGACTTATTGCGAGACCTTCCGTATGTCGCCAAATATGAAGCCGACAACCCTGACGATATCGATAGCTACGTGGAGTTCTCACTGGCGGCATTGGTGTACTATGCCATGGCCGAATGTTATGGGGTTGAGCTGTATTCCAGAATGAACGCCATGGCGGCCGCCTCGAAGAATGCAGGCAACCTGCATGCGACCCTCCGTGGAGATTACAACAGAGCAAGACAGAATCTAATCACTCGCGACTTGATTGACATTGTCAGTGGAGCATCTGTCGTCGCTGTAAAAAAGAAAAAAAAGTCTAAACCCTATATCCCTCCTGAAGAACACAAGTCGGAATCTTGATATGGGTGTTCATTTTATTAAATGTTTGCTTTTTGTTTTCATCGTATACTTTCTATATGTAGATGAGTTTTCTAACTCTTAATGTATGGTACAATTTGCTGGATTTGAAGTTCATCTTAGCCTCAATAACATCTAATAGAGTTCGTGTACTCCATGCACCCTTTTCGACCTGAGAAACTAGAAAACAGGCACATCGAAATGAGAGTAGATGTAGATGTGGACTAGAATTCTTAGGGCGGGGGCTTTAGGTCCCCAGCACGGAAACCTGCTGTCCTATTGTACTTTCCTGAAAATTTTGCATTTAATCAAGGAGATTCAGCTCATGGTAAGGAGTTTGAGGCCCTTGATTAGTCGTTCGCATTGAGTAGACCTCATTGGGGTTTGTGCCCCAAAGAGTTCAAATCTGCAAGAGGTGAGTGCTGAGCACTCAAATATAATGCGGGATGCCGTTTTGTCAGTCTCCTCACATAACCTGCTTAAGCAGGGTTCAGATCCATCCGGAACGTTTGGAAATACGGATAGGGGAAGCTAGTTAAAAGCAGTGGACGGGATGGAGGGGAATCGGACGAGCACAAGCCAAGAACTCGTTTCCCGCGCTTCCTCCAACAGCTGTTTCGGTTCCCGACGCCATTCCGTATGCGCAGTAGTGAACTGCGCCAACTGGAACGAACAAAATTTGAAAAATCTGATGCGTACAGTTTGCTTCGAAATTGCCTGTCCGGAAAAAATATTCCCTCTCCCCAGCTGATGTCCAACCAATCAGCTGCTCGTATTCACTTAACAGATAGCTTGCCGGATGGATGTGAACCCTGCTTTAGCGTTGAACTTTTTGGGACCTAAGGTATTGGTGAAACCTTGAGGGTGCAAAAGCTGATCGAAATAAGAGTGGTCCAGAGTAATATTTTTTTGAATTATTTGACTGTCGATTCATTTTCCTCAGGGTCGTTGATTCATTGTTGTTGACAGATAGGTAATGCCGTCTTAAGACAATATTTCGTGTAAACATTATTACCTCAGACTTACAAATATGAGTAAAATATTGTATTATATAAATACAGAAACAGTTAATAGTAGGAGTTAGTGAAAATGAATCTGATGGGGTTGGGATTTTGTATCATAGCTATGAAAATCTCAATTTATCCCCCAATATATTTAAGCTCCGAGAGGCAGTATAAATAAGATGAAGGATTTCTGTGCTGCTTCCTCGTCCCCGCCTATGGCCATCTTGGAGCAAGAAAAAGAGTAGTTATTTAAACATCAAATAAGATTAAAAGAGTTTTCCCCGTGGTTGATGGATACGCCACTGATTCGGATATTGGTGGGAAATGATGAGTTGATTACTCCGTATGAATTCTATCATGATTGTATTATTAGTAGTCTGTGCGAATGCCTTTTCAACAAGCTTGACTTTTCACCATTTTGATAGCATTGTCAGGGATTGAACGGTTCAAGCTCTAAGTGATGGTCTCCAATGATAGGTCTCTGAACTTTTTCAGACTTTCTAAACCTTTCATTTATAAGGATTTCAATTTAAATCTTGTTCAATTTTGGAAAAGACGTTTAGTCATTATCGTCATTTGAGTTAAGATCCGATTACAGAGACGTTATGTAGTTCGACCAACTCACTTTAAGGCGTTGATGTCTATGGTAACACCTCACGCAAAATTGTTTTAATTTATCAGTGGCTCCTTCTAACAATCTTGTCTAATGACTACATCTTTCATGATTATTCAACACATTTCAATGATACGAGGAAGCTATGTGCCACAAGCAACTTCGCATGTGTGCTTGTGTGTTTTAACTCGTTTCTCGTGACTATAATGAGTATGTTGCCCGTTTGTACCACGAAGGCGTGACGGTCCTCAAGGCACAAGGCGAGATGTCAGGGGATGTTGTCATTGTAGTAAGCTTGTCACAATTATTACAATCTTAGAAATTCTCTTTCATTGGTAGATTCTCATTTATATGTTTGTAACGATTGTTGTTGTGGCTTCCTTGCTGTTATTTCTTCAATTTGTTTTTACAAGTAAATTGTATTTGTTTTTTCTTCTGCACGTTAAAAGAGACCTCATTTGGACAGGAGAAATGTTTAGTAAAAAACTTTTCTTACAAGAAGGTACTTAGTGACACATAAAGTATTTAATCAATTTTTTGCTTCGTGAATCTGACTGACTGTGTTGACCATTGCTCTCTTTGAGGGCATTTCAGTCAATACTGTGTCTTCTGATGATGGTCATGGTTGCTGACCGAAACGTCAAGAAATTAAGAAGATTACCACTTTGTTGTTTCATTGTTCTTTTTTGGGCCGAATCCCTACATGTTTAAACAATAATCCCTATATGTTTAAACATATTAACGGCTGATATAATACTCCTATCACAATCAGAATTTAGTATTTAGGAGGCGATTAGCGCGCTTTCTCGAGTGACAATACACGGTGCCACATCTAGGAGAAACCATCTTCCGGGATTAGCGGGCCACGTCAAACAATCATAATCAATCGACCGCAACTAAGTTGTACGTATTGATTTCGTCTGTCCTTGTTCTGAGTGCCAATTTTAAGGTTTTTTTCTTTTCATTTAAAAAAAAAAAAGAAGTCGACCTTATCACATTTTGACCTTTGAAATACTGAGTGGTTATTTGTGAATGTTATCATTGTATCTTTATTTTGTAGCGTTCATGTTCAGATAAATTGTTTCATTGTAGCATGGATGCTAACGCTTATATTGAAATTTCTCTGTTTTTGAAACATCCAGATGAGATTTTGGGGAAAAAGAGGCTGTGGTCTACTGCCCTGCGCCTCTACTATTGATATAAAAAATTCATGAACGTTAAAAAAGTAAAATACGTTTATTTGGCGGAAAACCCTAAAAAGAATGCTATACTTAATTATGAGGCAAAAAAAGGAATTCTGCTGGTTCAAGTCTAAAAAGTCACATACAAGTTGGATTACTCTAGAAAAAATGGTATGCACTGCAATTCAGATAGGTAATATCATGATTAATGCCTAAAGGATTACTTATAAACGATACCAGGTCTGACGTGAGTACCTCACACTTCACTATCAGTTCCCCTCCGCGTGACTCCCGTTCTCATTCCGATCTGGGCCTGTTAGTCATGAGACCCGTTATTCAGCTCGATATTAAGAGGATCAAGGTTCGATGCCAAAAGACTCCTTTTGGGGGGGTTCCAACTTTCCAACATACTCCATCGATAGACGTTCCTAATTATTAAACCAATCCAAATTGACCTTACTCTATTAGTGAACAGGAACCATTTTTGATCTATCGTTGATATGCCACTGAGATCTGAAAATACTGCCTGTTGCAAGCACCCCTTTTTCCGGGCTGTCCGGGGACAGCATGGAATGGGAGGTGATCACGTCTGATCTCGATCTGTTTTTTTTTTTTTAAATAAAAATGTAGTCTCATTTCATCACCTGGACATTCTACATTACCTCCATGCAATAGATGGAGAAAGTTATGCTCTTATACCAGATATAGGGATATAGGATTACCAGATATATTCTTTTTATAGTATTTATACTATTTTTTCCCTCTTAATTAAGTATAGCAACCTTTTCAGCATCAGATGGTAGAAAAGCGCAGGGCAGTAGAGTACAGCGTCTTTTTTCCCCAAAATCTCATCTAGATGTTTCAAAAACAGAGAAATTTCGATAGAAGCGTTAGTATCCATGCTAAAACAATTTTAAAAGGACAAAATATGATAAGGTCGACTAGTAAAAACTTTTTTTTTTTTTTAATGAAAGTCTTGTGAAAGCTAAAACGAGCAAAAACAATTCAACACAAAAAAGGAGGGAAAAAACCCTTAAAATCGGCATTCAAAACAAGGACAGACGAGATCAATACGTACAACTCAGTTACGGTTGATTGAATGGCGTGGCCCGATAATCCGGAAGATGATTTTTCCCAGATGTAGTAACGTGTATTGTCACTCGAGAAAGCGCTCCCCTCTCTCAAGGTTAATAAGACAAGAAAAGAATTAATGAGAAAGTTGGTTGTTAAGGAAAGTTGATATCTAACGTTATTCATTTCTTAAATAAAGGGATAGAAATTTACTCATAAATTACATTAATAAACGTAAGTAGTTTTTTTTTAAATCTTACAAACCAGGTTTTTTTCTGAAGTGATACATTTTGTGGGGGGGTTTCTACCACCCCTCTTGGTAGGTATTAATGTTTTCTAGTTGGAGTTTGTCTCTTCTTTTGTTGATTTTTTTTTTTTTTTTTTTGGGTTATTTATTTTCCTTTCCCCATTTCCAGATGTTCGCCAAGAAGAAGAGAAAACCTCAGATTTCACCGCCAACAAACTTCGAGCACCGAGTCCACACCGGCTTCGATAAAAGGGAAGGAAAGTTCGTCGGTCTCCCGCTCCAATGGGCGTCCATTGTCGGCAACAATCAGATATTGAAGAGCACCAACAGACCCCTCCCGCTTGTCGACCCTTCTGAGATCACTCCAACCGAAATTCTCGATTTGAAGGTAGAGTATCATATTTATTGAATCCCACCGCCTAGCGTGTAGGTTCTCGACTTCTGCGTGTTTCAAGACGAACGTGCTCAGGAATTTCAGAAAGCAGATAGAAAGTGGAATTTCGCAGTTGAGATGAACATCAACTCGTGGTTAAATTTGTGTATTTGAAACAATTTTTCACATACTCTATTGAAAGAGGATTCTCTATATCCCACTTCATTTTTGCTAATCCCAATGTCTTTTGTTCTCAATATTCTATTTTTTTTAAACACATCAACTATTGACCCGGGTTTTTGCAATCAAAACGTTCTTCCATTTTCTTCAGCCTCTAACCCCATTTTGCATTCAGCATTAAGTTTTTTATAAGCCTAGTGCACAATCATAATCAAGAACGAACTCTTAAGGACCACATTGGCAGTTCAAAATTAAAAATTGAAAAAAAAAATTCTGTCTCTAAAAGTACTAGTTAGTTTATTGAACTCCAAAACATGTGCTGGAAGCTGTAACATTTCAGAGAAACTTGCTGATTTAATCAGTTTTCTAAACGTGAAACGCGATTTCATAGATAAATTCAACAGTTCTTGAAGTTTATCCTTGTGTGGCAAGCAGTCATGAACATTTTACAATACCTATTTCGTGTTTGACACCTATCAAATATTCAAAGTCGAAATGAGGAGAAATTAAGTTTGAATGCGAAAAAACAGTAGGCACTTGGAAAAATACGGTGTCCAGAAGAAATCCTGTCGTGATTCTCAAGTGAGGCTGGAGTAATCAAGGGTCACATAATATCTTCCTGCTCGATGAAAGAAATCTCACGAATGTTCAAGTAGATAGAATTTCTCAGACAATAGCATGTTTGGTTTTCCTCAAGTGGTGTCAGCGTAACTTGCGAGGAGTGCGCAGATGTCATTTTAAAGTGGAAGAATGTGGCATTTAAGACAAAAAACGTGAGTTTCTAAATAATAAACCCCTTTAAAAAATCATATAACGGGAGCAGATTGAGCTAGTCATTGATGGGACGAAGTCTTGATGCTCTACAAACAGCTTTCAGGGTTTTGCATGAGCCAATGGGGCTGCGAATAAATGAAAGCAAAATCTAGTATCTCAAGATATCCCCACCATTCCGTGCACGGCGCGTACCCAGGAAAGTGATGTTTGGTATTTACAAGTTTGATGAAGTCAAGTCTTTTTCCTATCTGAGGAAGCTTGGTGACAAATAGGAATTAAGTGCAGGATGAGATATGCTCTCGAATTATGGCGGGCAACCGAGCATTTTATGCCAATATAAAACTCTTCAGGAGGCGTGTGATGTCCAGGACAACACAAAAGAGGCTTTATAGATCCCTGGTGCGGCCTGTGGTCTGTTACGGGTCTGAGGCTTGGACCATGAGAGCTGAGGATGAGAAAAGACTGCGGGAATTTGAGAAAAAGATTGTAAGAAGAATCTATGGTGCAGTCGGAGAGGGTCAAGGTTGGAGAACTAGACAAAATGCTGAAATTGATGAATGAAGACATACTTCAATTTCTCAAGGCTGGGCGCATACAATGGCTGGGGTATGTTGACCGCATGCCAAGGGGGCCCTGCCCGAAGATGATGCTGCGAGCTCTGATTGAAACTAGAAGACGAAGAGGTCGTCCTCGGAATCGCTGGCTTGATAAGGTCTTGAGGGTCCTCCAGGTGGTGGGATTGTGGATGACCGCAAACGGTGGTGGTGTTTGGGAAGCCAAGGGTCACATCGGCCTGTAGTGCTTCGCAGTTAGTTAGGATTGAGCTAGAAAAGTGCGGTTGTTGGTATTCCACGTCTTGGAAAGGAATCGCGTTCTGAAAAGGGAAGGGTTGGAATCATTTTGGAACTGCGTTTAGTGAAACGGTTTTCAAGATCGTTCAGAATATGTCATCTTCACCTACAAACAACCCTTGTCATGGCATACAATAAGTGCAATGGGAAGTAAAATGCCATAAACATAAATCGATAAGATTAAAAAGAGGTAAAGACAAGGTAATACTCAACTGCACATACGATGGACTGCGAATTCCAAAAAACCCGGAACTGTTTGTGCTGGTTTTGAACTTTTGAACGAACAGCGGAGTATCAGTTTCGAACGCCCAAAAGGGGGCGTGATTGGTTCTACACTGTTCAAGACTGTTATTTAAAAAAGCCTTTCGTTGGACGAACGAGAATGGATCTCGGTTGGAGACAAAAAGCAAACTAAATACGGTAGCAAACATAGTTCCCAATACACTGGTATATCTTTTAGAAGAATGCATTTTCAGGCAAAATATGTTCTTAGAGCTCTGAATCTAGGGAACTCATAATATTAAATAAGCTCCTAGGACTGCTTATGTACTCCACGTGATTGATTGTTTTCTTCTCCAGACTATTGTTCGGGGTCATGATGTTGTCCGACCTGTTGGCCATCGTGAGGAACCGGGTACGACCACAGGCGGTGGAATCCCTAAAACGTCGCACGTCGCTCGGTCCAACTCTCTTCGCTCAAGCTCACCACCTTCGAGAAGGAGACCTCCCAGGTCCAACATCCCTCCAGCTCTGCCAGAAGGACAAATGCTCAACTTGTACCCTGCTCAGGTTCGTTGCTATGCTTTATTGTTGCAGCCAACTTCTTTTGTTTCTGAAATATTAGAAACGAGTTTTCGCCTTGTAAAGGTTGTCCATTGCTCTGTAACTATCTATTATTTCCAATCTCCTGCAACTTAATTTGACAGTTTATACAAATAATTATTACTATAATAGTTCTAATGATCAATTCTTGAATGGGATTTCAGCCATCAAATGGCATGCAAATGAACGCGACCGCTGAATGGAGGGGAGGTCCCCCACCCCCTCCTTACCAAATGCAACCACAACAAAATGGGAACATCCCAATTCAGGTAAGTCACTGTTATCAGTTTTGCGTGTATGATTGGGTGCGTAGCATAGTAGATTATAAGCGAGTACATCGCTTATGGTAGAAATTTAGTAGATCACCTCTTTTTGTCACTGTCAACCCCACCTGATAGCTTACCTCAAATGTTATTGTATTCGTAGGTAGTACATCTCTACCAAGAAGGACCCATTCAATACAACGATTTTCGAATCGTAAAATGTGCAAAATTACTGAATACAGTTGATGAAATTTACACAAAACAAAACACTACCCTATTGATTGTTCCCAATTATTTTCCCTTCTCCACTTTCTGGAACTGTACCAACTCTGCTACTATTCATTAAAGACTTTAAAAACTATATTAGTATTAATTTCCATTAATATTCATTAATCAAGTTCATTCAGCACAACAAGATGTCATCGTTTTAAATTTGCTCGTATAGGTCGATGCCTAATCACCCTATTCGTACTAGTAGTGTCTTTGAAAATTTCGTCCACATACCACTGATTCGGAAATCACTCATGTTGAATTGTTTCAATTAATGCGTAGAAGAATATTTTATTCGTTTAAGGTTGTCCCAGAACTATTAGTCCGTTCTTTTCTAAAATAATCCTAACATTGTGTGTATGACTTTACGCTTGGAGCTTAATCTGTCCTTGACTTATTCTTTGAAGCCTCTCTATACTGAGGTTCAACTTTTCCTAGTTAATGTTACGTTAGTAAACTGATTTAACTACTAACAGAGGACAAATACAGAAGATAAATACTCCAGAGCTGAAATGTCTCCATGATGATCTTTATTGCCTCAGCCAGGAACTTGACTAGCTGAAGAATTCTTCCTATGAGACTCCTCCAAATGATTGTAATTAGTTAGCGTTTGTAGAAAAAATGTTTAATTTCCTTTATTGTTGTGACCTATGGTACAGGGCAACAATGGTGGTGTAAGGTTGCCCGATCACAATCAGAACACCAGTAAGCCGCCATTGAACGGTGGCCCGCCCCCTTCTATGCAGACTTCCCTCGTCAAACAGTCATCTCACCGTGATCAACAGAGTATATCACATGAACAAGTAAGTTTTCTTTTGCTTATGTTTCTGTGTACATAATTTTAGTTTTTATTGCTTCCGAGTCATCCAAGGTAGTGAAAGCTTTAGCCAACTTAAAATCTCAACCTTTGGAAGGGTTCCATATTCAAAATGGGCTATAAACTTAAAAATTACCTCTGATCTGTTTATTGCAAGTTACACTCTGTGCTTGCGCAGACGAAAATCTAGCTACCGTTAGGTTCTCCCGGGCTGGCATTCGGAGAGTAGTTTGGGAAAGACAATTTAAGAAAGAATTTAATCATCCGTTATCGATTCCATCACTTCGTATTGGTAGTAGTTGCTGCGCATGTGCATAATCGGTTGTCGTTCGATTTCTACTATATTTTCTGGGAATGTACAGGTTAATGTAAGGATGCTTCTTATCAAGTTCATCAATCAAAAATTGATAGTTTTTGCTCCGTCTGTGCAATTTTAGAATCCGCCCAGCGTCCAAATTTAAGATCCACCCAGCGTCCGTCAGACTGTATGGGCGGAACTGACTGACGCTGCGATTACTACCTACTTATTAATTTCCTCAAGATCGTAATCATTAGAGATTAGGCTGTAGATGAACAACTCATTGGTGGCTTCTGCACTCCACGTTCCATCATTTTAGGTGACAACTTAAGGTCTGCATCGTCATGGGGTGCAAGTGAATTTTAATAACATGTTTTAAAATGCATTTTAATTGACTTTATTATGCTCTGCAGATACTTATTTTTCTTGATGCATTACTATTTATTGTTTCACAGTTTCGCGCAGCTTTGGAATTGGTGGTCTGTCCCGGTGACCCACGTGATCGTCTTGATCAACTTATGATGATTGGCGAGGGCTCCACTGGTACCGTTTCCATCGCAATCGATCGTGCTACAGGACGGAAAGTCGCTGTGAAGAAAATGGATCTTAAAAAGCAGCAAAGAAGAGAACTTTTGTTCAATGAGGTAAGAGAAAGTGTCAGTATTCTATTGTTCTGCTAAGCCGCTGCTAAGGTTCCTGAGGCAATTGTCTGCAGTACGTAACTTCAAACGGAAAACTCTTTATTAGTTTCAAACTTGCATCCAAAAAAGCTGTGGATTTCATTCATTCTGCCTCGGAGCCTTCATCGGTTGCAGCAGATTCCTCTCCTCAGTTGCATGTACGAGTACGTATATCTTCAAAACAGAGCGCCTTGCCCTGGTTCGTTTGTTTCCTCGATCAGAAGCGTACCCCGATTTCTGAGGCCTGGGTGATCCTGCTCTTACTGATATAACATAGCTAATCAATGGCCCTTCACTGTCTAGCTTCATGATCGTTTACCACTTCTTGATTAGTCTACAAAGTTTTTCAATTTTCTCCAATATGTTTTCACTTAACATTTCAGGTCGTGATCATGAGGGATTACCACCACCCAAATATCGTTGACATGTACGAATCCTATCTCGTAGGCGATGAGCTGTGGGTTGTTATGGAGTACCTAGAAGGAGGTGCCCTCACTGATATTGTCACTCACGCTAGAATGGACGAAGGTAATTTGATTATTTTGCAACTATAACCGTTGTGCTACAATAATGTTTTAATGATAGTGAAGCTAAACCAGGTTCTAAAGACTTAGTCTTTTTAACGTGAACAGACCGTACAGAGAAATTCCAGGGACATTGCCTCCATATGGAGACAAAGAGGTATCTTTATTTGACTTTCTGTACATTTTTAATTTTAACACCGTTCAACATTCAACCACATTTTTTTTTTTTTTTTTAAAAATTATTATTACGTCCGTTAATTTTTTTTTTTCAAAACATCTGTTTTTAATTATTGATAATTGATTAGTAGTTTAAACGGAAATACATGAGATCTTACTAATTTGTTGCAACCAATTTGGTCACAACCAAGAACACTTTCCTTCGATAATTGATCATTTTTCTATAATTTTATACATAATTCAATCCTTTTTAGATCATTGTATTCCTCTCATTTCTGTGCGACCTTGTACATAGTAAACAGATTTTTTGTACTCCGCTTTCATCCATTGTATAGATTTCCGCTAATTAAAATCAAGCCTAGTCTAGCAGTCAATATTTCCTCAAATAAGCGCGAACTAGTCTCTGATTTTTATCTAGTCGGTGTCGTATGAGGTAGATTCCACTATTCTGTTATCATGGGTGGAATGTTGGAATAGTTGGGGGTTGTTAAAATTATAAATTGATATGCCAAAAGCTCGAATTGGTATGCCGAAGGTTGAAATTGAGTTGCAAAAGTTGAAATTAAGATGCCAAAAATATTAAAATTTATTTATGTTTGTCGATTTTGCCAAACTAATCGTGTGTGTGTGTGTGTGATTTCATTCTTCTGGTAGATTCCACTATTCTGTTAATCATTTGTGTGTCAAATCGTTGATGCCTGTCTACTATCATATCTGTTGATACTTCACTGTCTATACTTTCATGTAGTTTCGAATATTAGTATTCGCCTCGATTCTTCAGAGGCTGCATCAGTAATGGCGATAAAACCTAATCAGTTGTTGGCTTTACAGCTCAAATCGCTACTGTCTGCAAGCAATGTTTAAAAGCCTTAGCGTACCTTCATTCTCAAGGTGTAATCCATCGTGATATCAAGAGTGACTCAATTCTGTTAGCTGCTGATGGAAGAGTAAGTTGATAATAATTGAATCAAATACTATATCTAATTGTAATGCATCCAATTACCTTTACGTAAATTATTGGCATTTCTTCATTGATAGCTTTTACCGACTGTAATGTGTTTGTTTCCTTTTTTTAGGTCAAACTCTCAGATTTTGGGTTCTGCGCCCAAGTTTCGGAAGAATTGCCGAAACGCAAATCTCTTGTTGGCACTCCATACTGGATGTCACCAGAAGTTATCTCCCGCCTTTTGTACGGACCCGAAGTCGACATTTGGTCTCTCGGTAAAAAAAACACATGTTACTGCTTAATTTGTGTTATGTATTATTTTTTATGTTATATGGATTTGTATATTGTTAAAAATTCAATTTTAGGCATCATGGTCATCGAAATGGTTGATGGTGAACCTCCATTCTTCAACGAGCCACCTCTGCAAGCTATGAGGAAGATCAGAGACATGGCTCCTCCGAAACTTAAAAATACGCATAAGGTAACTTTAGAATTTTTACTATATTCGTTCCTGGATTACTTGCATCATTAATTGAATTTATTTTGACGCATGAAATTGCTGACACGTGGATCTATCCTGTGGTACTGCTGGATAGAACAATTATCAGAATGGGATAATTAACTAACATACCTGGCTAAACCAAAGAATAGGTAACACACACCTCTTATCACGATCTTATCAGATAAGATCGATGTGTACTTACATCGATATTACATTGATATAATGCCATCTTGAAACGATTATCACGACCATTGTACCTTCACCCGACACCAGTACGCGCCATTTTCCCCATCACTTTCTTCACAATAAAAGTAAGTAATTTCATTTCACGTGTTAAAATATAAGTAATATTATTACCTCCACTTTTCATTTACTTTTCCGACTGATCTATACTTTACTAGAAGGATTGATGTAGGATATTTTTTTGTTTTTGAGATGCGAGCATCCAGACCACCAAACTAGACGATAGGAGATTGTTGCTTTCATTCTCGTATTTATTTTCTTCTCATCTATTTTGCTTGAAGGATTGATGTATATGAGAAGCGAGCGTAGTTCCATAAACGATATTGTTGCTTTCATTCCTATTTCTGTTTCTTTGATCTATACTTCACTAGAAGGATTGATGTAGGATATTTTTTGTTTTTGAGATGCGAGCGTAGCGAGATTTTTGCTTTCAAACTCGAAATTGTTGCTTTCATTTGTATTTATGTTTCTTTTAATCCCGGACCAAACACCGACATTCTAGCCCAGCTGAGATGTTTTTTACTTCGGACAAAACCCCCTATTTGTTGCACAGCTGAGGTATTAATCAGATGTTTAATACACGTATATAATACCGTGGACCTATATCGATATAGCGGGTTTGATTTATCACTGATAAGAGGTACCTATTCTTTGGTTCTTACCTAATAGGTATTATATATTATATAATACATTTATGAATTTTTATGTTGAAAAGATTGACAAAATGATAGCTTTTTCAGGCCGCAAACTTATAATTAGGTTGTATTAATTAGTGGATTTTGTATAAGATGTCTTAGATGACTTTCAAATCTTATAACATTTGCTTCATTCGATAATTAACTTGTGTTCAACTTGTATTCGAATCCAGTATATCGTGAATAACTTTTACTGATGAATCCTAGCTGTATGGAATAGGTGCCTTTCCATTACAATCCATCAAATAAATTGTTGTTTTTAGGTGTCTGGTAGATTGCACGCGTTCTTGGAAAGGCTTCTTGTGAGGGATCCCGCGCAGCGAGCCACTGCAGCTGAACTTCTTCAACATCCATTCCTCCGCCAAGCTGGACCACCGTCTCTGTTGGTGCCCCTTATGCGTGCATCTGCTCATACCAACTGCTGATATTGGTAAGCGTACTATTTCTACAAATAATAGGTATATATACATTTACTGTTGACTTCAATTTTTTTTAAAATTATTTGTTCAATTTCAATAATGTGCATCCTTTTTTCACTCCCTCACTATATAAATAGGTTTTTTCGAAGGGAAACTGGAATTATTTTTGAAGAGCTGCCCTAAATGGGTTGTTGGGCTCTTGAGGGTTTCCCGAGATCTTTGGGATCCAAAAGAAAGAGAGTCGTTTGAGGCGCATCTCTCTAGTTGAGCGGCATCAAGGCCCCATCTTCAAGCCCAAGGCTTTCCTCCTTGAGCCTCGAATCCGCTGTGAAACCGCCCGCATTACGGCCATCTGGGTCTTCACTCACACCCACTGGGTCACTTGCGAAAGAGGTTTCGACCATTTGTCGGAAATGACAATTGCTACTCTTTTTAGGAAGCAGTCGTACTCTTTGTGAAGGGAGTCCTCGCATGATATCACCAAGGGCGTAACGAGTCTCCCATATCCTCGGCTGCCCTGTTATATTCCATATTGACTGCATTTTGGGAAACTGATGTCCATGTTTGAGGGCTGTAGGAGGAGGAGGCGTCAGCGTTAACTACGTAGCTATCCAAGTACGCCACTCTTTCTATATCCCCAAAACCGTGGATTTTCAGGTCTGCAATCAGTCATCTTCCATGGGTACTATCTTCGTTCTCCGCCAGTACTGGTTCGATTCCCAGGAGTTAAATGCCAAGCTTGCCATCCTCGCGGCCTGTTCTCTGATCAGGTCATGACCCTTCTTACCTGTCCCTCCTCTTTGCAGTTAAAGGCATGGCTAAGGTCCAGCAACTCACCACAGCCATCCCTAAACTGTTGTTGAGCCGTGATTCCTAAGTAGTGCAAGTCCAATACCGGGATCTTCCCGCAAATTAGTAAACAACATTCTGACCAAGTGCATAATTTGGAGCTGGGAAGAAGGCTGAAGAAAAATTTAATTTAATTGAAGAAAAAAAACCAATTAAATTAAAACTATTGAAAATTAACTAGGAAATTCACAATACGCGTTTATAGCCTGTATGCTTTGGAATATATTAGTTGAGTTGTTATCTATTCATTACAAATAATTATTCAATCTATATTATCTGATATGGTGGAATGGAAAAACTGTTTCAAATTATGATATAGGAACAAAATCTGGTCAACAGTAATTTAGGTAAACACAGAAAAATAGATCTTATCTATTTTAACATATTATGTTACGATTAAACCATGAAATTCAGTCAATTCTCGAAATAACGTCCATACATGAAGTGTTGAATTAAGATTTTTATCATCACATTAAATAGTTACTACACTATACGAAATGCCTAGTTAATTTACATAATAACGAAGGGCTGATAGCGAGTAAAATTCAGGATATACTTTTACACTATTGGCAGGATATACTTCAACTAGTTATTATATGAAATATCTAGAAAAAAGGTGGAATAAACTTTGTGTGTCTGGACCAAGTCGGGAATAAAGTATTACCACCGAATCACTAACGTGTTCTCTCTCCTCGTGACTATGAACTAGCTTCCATAGCTTTCAGCTACCCATGGTTTCGAGTAATTCAAGCACATTGTTTCACATGTTAGTTAAACATTTGGATTTCTGTCGATAGATGAGACATCTCTGTTAGAAATATGCGATTTTTAGATATATCATGTAAAAACTAGTTTAAGTGTAGACAATTCTGATTTTTAAACATTAACAGTCGGCCATTCGCGATTTCGTATAATACTGAGTTGAAGTGTCTAAATAGTTCCATTCATCCGGAATTTCACACTTTGCTAGTGGATCCCTCATTAATTCATATAAAAATTAGGTAAATTTGATATTTCTTGTTTTAACCAGCTCAAAATGAGCCGATTCGTTTATATGTATACAAACAAAACATGAATCAACATCATGTTGTTTCATTAATCAATTGACTTCACACTTTACAGTGACCTATTTATTGGACGGCTAAATTATAATAAAATCTCAATAAAGATATAAAAAATTGATACCGCTTTAATTGGGAAGGAACTTTCAAATGTGAGAAGTCACTACAAAAATAGAATTGGTACGACGTGTACTGACAGAAAACATGACCAATCTTTTTGGAGGATGGGTACAAGTGAGGACTCCTGAGAGGCTCCAAGTAAGCTGCTGATGAAAACAAACGATCGACCTCTGTTTAAAGACATTTAAGCTGTTTTTAAAGACATTAAAGCTGTTTAAAGACATTAAACAGCTGGGTCTACTAGACCAGCTTAGAGCTAGACTTTCTTCCAAGGGGGAGGTGGGTTCGGAGTGGCTTCTTTCTTCTGAGTCATAAGTTCTATTCTCCACGACCCCTCGACCAACCCAGGGCTGTAAACAAAGGGAACTGATAATATCTAGAACTCCAGCGTCTCGTGGATCACCTAAAAGGTGCTGCAACTCGAAAGGCCTGGAAATGGCAAACTTGAAGTTTCCTTGTACAATTCTGAGTGATGCAGTGTTTTCCCCCAAGATACAGGCTCTTTGGAGCCGCTCATTTGAAATCGAACCATCTCTATAGAGGAGGAGTTGAATTAATAGAAAGCGATGGAGAGGTTATTGATTCAATTTTTCAAGTAATTTCTAATAAACATTTAAATGTACATTCGATAATTTCAATCTACAATTAATATTTCTTTCAGGGCCCTTCAGCGCTTGAACAAAACTGCGTAGAATTATTGCCCCGATTAAAAGCCGTGCGTTTTGTGTCTCTGAAGGGCAAAATGGAAGATAGAGGGCAACCTCTCTTATGGGGCATCTAGTTTTCCACTTTCTAAGTTGCTGTATAGCGACGATAATTCGATATCATCAATAATAGTGACCAACCGGAAGCTTAGTTCTTGGTAAGTGCTAATAATTAAATTAATCTTTGACCTCTTATTCGCATAGAATGCGAATTCTAAAAATTGTAGGTGAGCTGGTGAATTCAGTTAGTAAACCAACTGAGTAAAAGAAGCATATGTTGATCTGAAACATACCTATAGATAATGGCTATCCATGAAGTAATAACTAAATGCCAATATCATCCCCCTTTCGATGTACAAGTTTATTTTCACTTGGTTCATCCTCGCTTCTATGCTTTTTTTTTCAAACATCAACTTTTGATGCTTGTGGTTTTAAAGTCCTTTTGTTTTTTATTGGTAACTAGATGGCATTGTTGCCATCTTTAAAATTTTTTAAATATTGACAGTTGTTCATTACAAGCAAATTTTAATTCGTATCTTATACATTGTATGTGCTGGGATGATCTAAATATTCTAAGTTCACACACTCAATCTCAGTACCCTTTATTGATAGCATTTTGGTACTTCAACATGCTGTACATAATTTATATTACCTGTCAATTCATTAAGTAACCCATCCAAAGTGTTTCTTGTATGTAGTCCAACTTGAGTGGATACCGCTGATTATATGAAACGTTTGTTGAACATATCAGGCGCTTGTTAATGATAGAATGTAATTCTTTCCACAGTATCATATTGAACGGAACATGATTTACTATTCCTGTACTATTCCTATTATTTCAGTATAAAAATTAACTTTCAACATATCACTGCTGACGGAATCAAAGCTCGCATTAATCATATTTATCTAAACATATCAATGTTTCACTCTATGATTTTTCATGAAATCCGGATCAATGGATATGAGCGTAGGTCTGCGCAGATGGAATACTGTCCAATATTATATTGTATCCGGAATTGTTGGAAACGAATTTAAATAGGGTAAATCGTCACTGGTAATCATGGAATATGTTGGCAGCCTTTTCAAGCTCAGCCGATTTCATATACTCCCACTACTTACCTTTCTGATCTTGACTTTAGAAGTCTGATCAATAATTTAATTTTTACATCTGTTAACTAAACCGCTCGTATCTTCGTACGAGGTATTCCGGAGGGGGAAATATTCCTATCCTCTGCTCTACCCTATTGTTGTTTGTTAATTGCACTTTTAATGGTTTGTGTAGGAACGTTGTAGAATCCTTGGCTATGAACTATCCACATAGTTGTCATTAATGCTTAGTAAACAACAAGTAGCTAAACTTACCTAATGAATTATTTGCTCGTAATCCCAAGGGGTTAAGATATCACACAATATAGGATACATTGTACCCTTTGAAATTGCGGTAATTTTTCTCCATAATTAAAACTGGAAATTGAACTAGTACTCTCATAATGTTATTTATGCTGCTGTTTGTACATGAAATATCACTGATGTACATTGGATAGTACATTTCCAATTCCTATATTTGAAAATTTAATCGAAAAGTTGACATAGATGTGTAACTAGAAGTTTGAGCAATGCATAGAAAACCCAAAATCTAAAACCAACGTAGACCTATCTGATTACTTTTTTCTCCTTCATCATTGTCATGTACCTATTACCCTAATGACACCACCATTTCACTGTTGAGCCTTTCATTATACAAACCATTGTGTCTGACAAAATTACGTGATACCCTCTCTCAACCGTCCGATTGATTGTTAAAGGTTATCAAAAAGTTTAATGAGTGTTATATATACCCGTATATTCCTGAGGTATAATACAGTTTATGGAAGAATGAGCCAATAATCTCATTCGTGTCGAAAATATTTTAAAGCTAAATTTATATTATCTTATAGGCCTTTGAAAAACTTATGTTATCTTGATAATTTTTGAGAAAACAAATTCCTCTTGTTTATTGCTACTTATGTAGGTACTTACGAAAAATTATATATTTTGCCATTGTAAGCATGCCATGTATTCGTATATTATTTATTCAAAATTGATTATTTTATTGTGAAGTTGAAAATTCCCTTTTCAGGGAAAATATTCCCCGACATTCCAAGTATTTCTATGTACTTAACATCACCCGATACGCTTCATTTTCTGCGTTTATAACGCAGCTGCGGATTTTCTTGTATATACATTATCGTATCCCTAGTTATTTATTTAATAATTTGTTATCGAGGACTCAAATACGTTCTTTCAAAGTTCTGAGAAAGAAGCATTAGTAGCGAAGGTTTGGTAAAGTAGGTAGGGCCGATTTTGGTTCAATCATTTCTACAATGAACCATTGTATTTGTTTGGCAGTTGGTTAGTTATGCGGTTAGTTTGCTAATGTTATTATTAATATCTACAATTTATTCGTTCATTTTATCTTCATTTGTTGAGTTATTTACATTATTTTTCTTTTTTAGTTATTTTCATTGATTTTTTTTTTTTTTTTTTTTTCATTTTTTTTTTCTATTATTAGTCGCTAGAACCAAATGTTATTTCTTTAATATGTTTAAAACATGAATATTGTAATTTTATTGAGCCTAATAGATAATACATAATGCTTTCGACGGTTTAACTCCCAAATAATCTGGTAGCGAATAACCAAGGTTTTATGATGACGTCATTATTTTTTTGCGGAATGTTGCGCAGGCGTGTCATTGAGATGGATTGTATTAAAATACCTTCCAAAAACTGTAAACGTCTCCGTAAAGTTACCTGATTAGACCTTTCATTTTCCTTATAATTTAGCCGTAAGTGCTCATGTCATGGTTATAATGTGATTACTCGAATTTGTGCGACGCAAGAAACAACCCGCTTGATCATGTTAAACGATTAAATGAAATAATGTGTGCTTTACAATAAACGAGAGATATATCTATCTTAATTTGTAATGGGCTATTGTCATGTACAAAGACAACCTAAATGATACCTTCAATAATTTTCTTCGGCATATGAAGAAAAATAAAATTCGAAAGTTGAGAAATACTTATTGTTTCTTTGTTTAAATGTACCTTGATTAGGGTCTCGACTCCTCCCCATTGAAATTAGATTTTCGAGACAAAAAATCTATGTCCAAATCCTGATAAATGCCCATTAGGGCAAAACCCTCAACTACATCACAATAGATATTGGATACTTGGCGTTTGAGTTATGCCTAAAAATACGTGGCAGTTGTCTTCACATCCAGTGAATGTGTTTCCCCTGAAAACTAATGGAGTAGAATGTAGGAGTGTCTGATGCCTGCTATGGTAAACTGCGAGACACCAGCTCTAACAACGGACATACATCGGACTTAAAGCATAGTTGGGTACTGGGACGATTTATAACTATTACAACAACTCATTAGTAACGTATCTCCCTACTACGTGAGAGGTCGTTGGTTCGAATCTGGGTGTCAACTGTTATGAATTTCCTTTTCTTTTCTTTTTTTTTCAATTCATCACACCCGTCTGTACCAGAGTAGGATATAGGTTCAGGGGCGGTTAATGTTCCTTTGAATTTGTTCGACATGGGACGGGTGGTGCAGTTCAGATCGTAGTTTGATGGTCGTGAACTGTTATCGCTAGACACTTCCGTAGAACGTTCCTACCTTTTCATCTTAACGCATTCAGTGTGGGAGCAAAAACTGTGTCAACCCCACCAACCTGAACATTTTTTTTGGCGTATAATTCGACATAAGCGTACTATTTTCATTTGAAAATACGTCCTATAATGTTTTCATGGGAAAACGTTGTTTACCGCCATTTTGTTAAGGGGCTCTTAAGAGGCCGCCCGCAAGGTCTCTCTGCACGAACGCAACCCAACTGGCACCGCTGTACTGAGGGTTAGCATCGTTGCTGTTGAGACGTTTTGTCTACCTCAAACCATTAGGCTTACCGAAACTGTTATTTCTGCCTGCTAACACTTGAGAACTAACAAAATCTCCACCTGAGACCAAAAATTCGAGTTTCATGGGGGGGGGGGGGGGTAGCTTCCATTTCTTTGTAAATTCGAACCAAACCAAATTCGAAAACAAACCAAAAATCACAAAAATGGTTTACTTTGTCTACTTCATTGATAGGTATCAATTACATATAAGCAACGAAATAAACAAATTGAACCCAACAAACATGGCCAGCCTACCATTGGGCCACTATTACTCATTATATCAAATACCTATTATAGTAAATAACCTATTGTGTTTTTGAATAAATAATATTCCGCCCTCCCTTAATCTCTTTCAAAATATCTAGTTCTTGAGTAATTGGCCAATGAAAATGAAAACCAGTTTGTGATTAATAAATGCCTAATATATTCCTGCTTGGCACCACTAGTTGAGGGTGGTAGATCCATTTCTGTGCAAAGCGCATAATGTGAGGTTAAAAATATGTTTTCTACCCCTCATGAGTCATATATAGTGTGTTTTCACGAGAGAGAAAAGAAAAAAAAAAAAGATTTTACACAAATAATGTAACGTTGTCGTAATTTCGTGTTTTTTTTTTTTCGGAATTTATCTCTCAGCACTCGCTCCTGGGGTGACTAGACGACAGCTAGGGTCCAACTGAATTGAATGTGAAGAGGAACGAAGGTTATAGGTGATCGGGCAGAGAGAAACGAGCCCCTCCCCAAGGATAGGAGTTAGGGGAGATACAGCCTCTTGACGAGGCATCGAGCTCTGTGTGAAAACTCGGAGGGCCGTCCGCACTGAAAGTGTTAAGTGGTGATTGGGGTACGCCTAACTCGGACATTCTAGAAAGGCAGTCACTGATAGCTTCATATATACAATAATTACGCTAGAACGGGCCAGTCACACTTCACCACCGCTATTGGTGTACATTTTGGGGATGTGAATCCAGCCTCTTAAATTCATCACAAACTTTAAGAACAGAACTTAATACTTTGATTTCCAGGTAGGTGTCAGGAAAGTAGGAAACTACTATTTTATTTTCTATTAGATTAGGTTGTGCTGAATATGGTTACTTCCCCCTTCTTATTCTTGAAACCGCCGACTCCAGGAATAGCCTGGGGCCTTCTAGCATCACATTCATCCTCTGGATGTTGCGGGCATTAGCGGTCTCAGCAATTAGAAGGGGCTACTACATCACTGTTCCTTTTGCAAGGTTATGTCGTGTCCAAACGAGGTTATTGCTATGGGCAATGAAACGAATGATTCTTGATAATAATAATAATCGCACTACGTATGCCGAATTGGGTGAGGTACATCGCTTCCAAGTATCGGTGGCATGACTGTGTAGCGTATTAAAATGTCGAAAATCATATTGCTAGATGCAGAATATAAGCTTGTCAATTTTGGAGGAAACTCGTTTTTCATCTCTTGACAGTGGAAACAAAACTTCAGGCTACTCGGAAGCAACAATGATTGAAATTGGTTTTCTTGAATGAAACGAATGTTAGGAAATTCTGAAACGATTCCCAGATCTTCGAGTTGGTCCTTGATGTTTAAATCGGGGGACTTGTGTATCATCGAATGCTCATTAAACCATCAAAAATCTTGGATAAACGAAACAGTCATGAGAATATGTCCGTAACATTTTTAAATCGAATCAATAAAAATCGTGAAAAAGGGAACATGGTTAATGAAAATCAATAATTCTGATGATTTCGTAGTATATTTAGAAAAATAATGAACACCTTTCTGATAGAAGAGAAATGGCACAGGAAACTTGCATAGTCTTTTTCAACCCCTCTATAGATCGAGGGGGAGGTGCCACTCGTGCCTTGCACTTTCCTCGACCCCCTTCTATGGAATAAGATAATGGGAATTTCGAGCTGTTAATTGTCAGTCCAGGATTTTAAGAGTTAACTTAATCAAATTCTGAGATCAACAAATATTAAATTTCGACACATGCAAGTTTCTCTTTGAGAATTGAAATAGCGTGCAAATATTTTGAAGAAATGTACCTAGTACAAGAATTAATTAACTTTTCTGTGACCCGTAAAAGTATTCCATAGCTTCCGACAGTCGATCCACAGGAAGATTGAATGCGGGATGAACGTTTTTCAATTTATTATGAGCCGCATCACCTAAAAAAAAAAAACGACAAAGATGGTATGAAATGCAGAAAACTAATCAACAATGTATGATGATGTATCACCTTAAACAATTTGATAAAAGAACCAATAGGAATTGAACAGTATTTGGATGTTAATAAAAGGGATTTGGTTCTATAAAATTGTGGAATTAGCAAGGATGATTCGTATTTGGTTCATCGTTCTCAACGATCCCTGAAAAAAAAAATAATAATCCTGGTCCTCCACTTGAAGCGTTTTAAAGCGACTTGACAGGCGTTTTGAGGCGAGGGAGGGTTGGACTATTTGCGCTTAATCTGCCACAGAGTCTGTAGAAGTGAGTGAGTAGAGTAGAAGATCCAATATGTATTTGTTTGAAAGCAGTTATTTGAATGTTAGACGATTGGTACCAAGACGTCGTCATTGGGTTGACCCAATCCTCGAAGAAAGGGGTAGTTTAGGCGAGTACCAGCACCTACACGAGGATCTGAAGAGGCAACACCAAAAAGTTCTTTGACTATTACAGGATGAGCCCCGCAGCATTTTTCTACATTTTTAGGGCCTTTCGAGCCCTCAGCAATGAAATATTCGAATTTTTGCTAGGCAATTTTTTCGTGACCTTAAGTAAGTGAGAGTGTAACTCTTAACAAGGGTTGAGGAAGGGGAGAGGAAATCAGAGACAGATCCGGATGAAACGGAATCTTCATTACGCTCAAAACTGACGCTTCGAAACGCACGCAGTGGATACAATTTCTCGTGATGGTATCAGTCGCTCGAAGACGGACGTAAACGCGCTGTCGCTTCGTCGTGTCAAAACGCTTAATGGAGAACCCTAACGCCATGAACTTTTATTGTTCTCTCCTTGTGAATCGTGATTACTGCAGTTCCAAAGTAGGCACAAGGAGCAGATACTCAAATATACTGAAGATTGAAAAATCAATCATTTTATACAACACTTTTAAGGTTTAGCAATCATTCCCAATATCGTTAACAACGGAGCTATTGCAGCCCAAAAAAATATTGGAAACGACTATTATTTTTTAATTGTCCTATTGTGTACCCTAATGGTCAACCTTTTGTTAAAATTATTGAAATTGTCAATTAAAAGAGTTACGGAGTCCCCTTTTTTCAGGTCTAATCCCCTTCCCTCCTTCATTAACTTAAATTTTGTTACTGCTAAGTATTAAGAGATTGTGAGCAAATTGGATAAAGGAGCTAATGGATTCTGCTAGGCTAAAAGAATCAGGAACTGGTCAGAAATCCATTACATTTGCCACAATAACCATATAGATTTTAAAAAAGTACCCTTTCGTGTAACTAATAGCTGAAAATCGAGATACTCACCAATGATTTGCGATTCCTCTGTCCCTTGGGCAATGCTTAATCCAGATAGGCCGTAACATGTATGGTATGGATCCTTGTGGACCTACAAAATATTTCAGTTTTCCATTAATAGTACATTCTAGTTCGCTCGTCAATTGAACACACACAGTTATAGAACCATTCTACCACAGGTGCAAATTTTTATGAGCATTCATCTGCCCATTATTTTTCCTGTTACTCAATACCGATTACTATAAGATATAAACGGGTAATTTTCCCTGGTTGTTTTGTAAACAAAAAACGTAGTTTGAATAGAGTCGTATTATTTTCCTTGATCGAAAGCAAAACTTCATTTTCATAATTGAAAGAGCTGAAATTCTTGCCTTAACCTAACATTAGGCGTAGTGGCATCATAGCGCCGAAGTCGAAAAACGATTGAGGGTGCAAATAAGGTTTTTGGTGTTATGGACAGGGAGCTGAAAAAGGTCTTCCGTGAGATGACAAAAAGAAGTGTTCAAAATATTCATCAGGTACTTAACAAAGTTTAACAGATTTAATATCAACTTGAAGATCTCAGCGAAATTTTTAAAAACATATTGCTAAGTGCATACATTAGAGGGACGTCTCCGAATCCGGCTTTTATGTGATCACATTTATATATGATCTGTTTTTGAATCTTTTCTAATTCTTTATAAACACTTAAAAGATGACCAAAATGCAGAATTACCCCTTCTATTTGCCTCCTTTCGTAATGAAATTGGAAACTGAAATGAGTTCCACAACTAAACCAAGTTATTAATTGAACGCAAATCGCCAATAGCATGATGAACGTATAAAAATGTATCACTTTTACATAAGTAATTTGAAAGTTGTGAAATAAGTTTCAAAACTGTACCGAAATTCTTAATCTAACAAGGAGCAAGAAAATCTGGAGTTTGAGCAGAGCTTGAATGGATTTCCTATTACATCTGAGGCTTGTTGCACATCTAGACTAAAATTGGGGTCGAACAAAAAATGAAATAAACCAGATGCAAATAGTGAAGTTATAACTATTTATCACTATTAGCCCCTCCGTTCACTCCCTTCTTTCTTAAGTTTCTTATGAAACTTAAAAGTTCTGAAATATGTTCAAATATAAAACCAAAATCTCAGCTGAACTGAAAGGAATGAATGAGTCGGTCTAGAATTATCGCTTGAGCAGCGATTGACAGCACTGGCTATTACCCCCTACATTCCCCCTTCAATTCCTATTTTCCGTCGTGAAATTTGGAATTTCTGACGTTTGTTGCACAACTAGAGTGAAATTGGGATCGAATCAAGAATGAGCCATGAAAATGTTTGAGAATAGCGGCCTGTCACTACTCGTACACGTACGCCTATCGTTTTTTCAATAATTCGATCTTGGAATGGGCTGAAACTGATTGTATGCAGTTAGTTTTTTCTTGTGTTTAAATAATAATTAATAGGACGAAGCCCCTTAATTCTAATAGGACGAAACCTTGATTCAGAGGGACGCCCTGAAAAGGAGCAATACAATTCATCGAACTCTTTCATCTGGAGAGTAAGGTAATGTGCTAATATATCTTTATTAGCACGCCAGTATATCTTTATTTTATTTGTTTTTTCAAAAAGTGACGGATGACAATTTTTTACTGTGCCCGACCAATAAACAGAATCAAGCCTTTAGCTAAGTCACTTATGATCTTGAATCAACAGTAAGATGAAGTTTATTAATAATATTCTACCTTAGGCTTGTCAATAATTCCACCATAAGGATCTTGACAGCACATAAGGACGTATTCTTGGAGGAGTTTTTCATCAAACATCCATTCTTTCGTATTGACCTCCTGAAAACAACATTTATGAAGAAGATATTTTTATTCTGTATTCTAATAGCAACGTATAAATTTATCATAATAACTTCCTACCCAAACCCTGATTGATGAAACGAGTCGGCCAACCGTAAATAATAATCAAATATATCATTTCTATTAAAACAAATTTAAAGTAGTAACTGATGATGAATAATGCACCAATTTTGATTCAAAGTAATAACACCAAGTGACATCTCAAGTTCAAGAAAAGCTTGCCAAGTTTGTTACAGTCTGTTATTTCACATTCCTTCCTGTGAGGGCACGTTATAAGACTATTCAAACTGACGGAAATTATTGTCAGTTGAGCATAAGAAGTGTGCAGTGAATAAAAGTGAGGCCTGTAATCCACTAGATCATTCAGACAGCTCCCAAGAATTTGATACAAGTAATGTATCCTTATGTCAGTTACCAACCATGCATTAAAATGTAAGAGAAATCAGTGGAAAATTGAGTCTATCCAGTTGGATGGCATTGAGAACATTTGAGGCTAGACCATACAAACTTTTTATGATCACAATCAGGAGAAAATTAAGGGTAGGAAGCATAATTCATGGATTTCACTTGTGCGCAAGCCAAAATGCTACGGCAAATCGAAACACAATCTAATCCTTGTATGAACGGAAATTTATTTTTGCTCAAAATGTAACCCAAACGCGTCCGTTTTTATTGGTTGAATTGAAAAACATACAAACAAATTTGTTGATGGATAAAAGGTTCATAATAAGAGAGTGAAGATGAACAATACTCTATCCTCAGAGGCAAAAACTCAATCAAATTGACAAATATTGTGTGTGTAAGTGTTGAGGTGTTAGTAAAGAATATAGTACAATAGGGTAATATTCACCTGAGGGTTTGCACTGTGTAAACCCATTTGAGCTAAAACTACCGTAGCACCCTGCCAAAACGAATAGCAGGAATCAACCAATTTATTCGTCCTCCCTTGGAAGCCTCCTTCGTATTTCATTTGACGATTGACTGTCCACCTGAAGACCATCGAGATTTGTACGTTAAGTTAAAGCACATGTGACCAGACCATGAGTTACCAACACAAGTGTCAAATCTCACCTTAACAACGCTTTCAAGTCGCACATATGAAGGCCGTGCAAGAGGTAAAGACTGGCTACGGCACAAAACGAGTAGCCACCGTGTGCTTCCTGACCAGGATCTCCACCGAATCCTCCTTCGTAGGTTTGACACCTAACAATCCATTCGATCGAAGACTCAAACAGGTCAGGCGTTTGAATGTTGAGGATTTTAGCAACAACCACTGCACAATATACCGCTCTAATATCCGATTCGCCTGAAACATTGATTACTTTTAGTGTAATAATACTCATATCAAGGAACAATAGCTATTTGTTTTATGAGCTAGGTGGCCTGGTCCTCTTAGAATGTGTATTTTTTGTTGGAAAATCTTTTAAAACTTGAAAAAAGTAGTTCAATCATTACAGAAATGAAATCACTAGTCTTCTAACGTGAATGTAATGCCTAGAGACTTATTTGAAAGTTTTTAACTACAAAAATCATCATTTCCGCCTACCAATGGTATTTGCCCCTCTAGGGGAAGCAAACAAGGGAATTCTGCAAGACTGACAGTTTTGGAAGTGGGTGGCAACACTGTCAAGGAGTAAGGAAGGCTTCCCAACTAATCTCTCTCCAGTTAATTGCCAGCAACCATGAAGAGAGTCTATCATTCAGTTGCAAACGTTTGTAGGTCTCATAACTATAACTATCAATTTTCGATATTGAAATGTATGCATGTGTTTAATTTATGTGTTTGGTTAAAGTTAAAATGGCTTTTGAAAATGAACCATGCGAAAGGAGCCTGCAATTTCTTATGAAAAGGCAGGCTCACAAACGCCATATTCTCGTTACCTCCCATCAATCCTTCTCATTACCACCATCAAATCATTGCATTGATTACATTTGGAATTTTGGATTTGAAATTATGATTTAGGCATCATATTGTTCTTTGTGATCCCTGGAAGCCACATGCAATTTTGGAAGAAATATGGAGACGTTTCACAGTTGAACGATTTCAGCATTTGAAATTGCGCTTTTTTTGAGAATCACCCAATTCTACTCAACCCCAAATTGGACCCCGTAATGTCTAGTTAGACTCCAGATTGATTGGGAACAAATTGAGAATTTTGTTAGTGAGTTGAGTCTTGCCATTCTATCTTTTGGTGTCAGCTGGATAATGCAGGTAAATGTTTCACCAGCTAATGCTTCAAACGATACTCTTCAGCATTATAGAACTGTCGCAGTAGTCCACAAAATGCCACGTTCTTTTCCCGCGTTATTTTGCATTCATAATCTTTCGATGATAATTCAGTCAACAAGTTTGGCGGAACTTGAGCTTCAGCAAATAGAATATAAGGTTACCAACTAGTGACACCCATTGTGAAGCCATGGACTTGTAATGTGTAAGGCCACTCACTCCAGATTCACCAAAACCCTGGAATAATGTGTATTATTGTTTAGAGTTCTTGGGAGAGTCAGCTCCCCCTGTTCCTCAACCTTAACTCCCATGAATTTATTGGCCAAATAGATCAGGCTAGCTACTAGCAACCTAGCTACTTATTGATGATCATCACATTACTCAAATGTATTACTACCTACCATAGTAACTATAGGAAGGTAGTTGTAAACCATGAATTGTGTCTAATATACATTTTTTTCAACTCACCCCCTACATGGACTACGAATGATCCATCACCCACACGGAGTGAGTATAAAAAGTTTGTTAATGACACTCTATCAATTGTCTTCCACACTTCTGGGTTCCCAACTAAAACGAGGGAGTTAATTGCGGCGTACGTCGGGGCCAGATGACCGTACTGTAGCATACCACCACCGTACCCTCCTCCACGAGTATCGTAACAGTTTTGAAGGTGTTTGATCACTCCATCCTTCATTCTGTCTTCCAGTGGGACATCCAACAGAGCTAGAGAGTGAAGAATCCAGTAAAGCATCCAAGGCTGTGAAGCATCTAGCTTACTGAAGCTCCTAAAATGAAAAATTCCAACTTTATTGTGTACGTATCATATATGTATCAAGTTATACCATTGTCCACATAGGAGTGACCCTGAGGTTTTCTGAAGACCTCTGGGTCTGGCAACGCCGCTCAAACCTAAGCCTCCAGGTAGTGGCCTGACGGCTCGCATCAGACCCTAATTACAGGGCGGTACTTACGTCTTATGCAATTCAAATGTGATCTAATTGTTAATTCGATCATGCCATCACCAGAATCGTGATGTACATGAAAAAAGGGACACAACGAGTATAAATTTGAACTGGAAAAACATACCTAGACGTAATGTAAAAATACCCAATTGCGGTTTTTGTCAAACTCAAAAAAATGGGTTTTTTCCCATGTGGGGTATCGTGTTCCATGTAATTTTGGACGCTGAAGCGATTGGAGTGGGTCCCAAACCTGTGCGATTGACCCAGAACGAGGAAATCTATTTTCATGGGGTAAAATGGTGCAAAATGACATTATTTCCATACTTTTTTGAGCCCCATCCCATCTGATGAAGAATAATAAACCCATGTGTAATCAAATTTGCAGCGTTTTCTTGCAATTTATTACACTTTTGCAATACGGCCACACACTTGTTTGATAAGGTGTTCCTGAACCGATTGATATGAAATTTAGACTTGCTTTCCTCAGAACGACGAGAACATTTTGAATCTCACAAAAAATTACATTTTTCAACAAAAGCAACTAAAACGTCTTGCGTTAAGAGGGGAAGATTGAAAGGGGCTTTACTGGCGCTAATGAGGGATAGTCGGCGGAGTTAAAGGGTCCGCTGCAGTGTTGCCACCTGAAGGGGTTTTCGTACCGGCGGTCGGGGGTCGCTCCTATATGGGCAATGGTATAGTAAATCATCACAAAACTTGCAGTTTCCTCTCATTTAGGAGAGAGACACACTATGTATGTATTAACAAAAAATAAAGAGAACTTAACATTGTTTCTGGGAGGGGAGAACCTCTATATTTGAAAAACGCAGCGAAACTATTAGAAGGTTCATTATTTCTGTATTAGACAGTCCTTCTGTGTATAAAATACATGAAATCAAAAGTAATGCACCTAGTTACTCAACGCATACTACCTATACTTTTAACGAGCAGGTTAGTAACCACCAGGTGGTATGACTGCTGTCGTACAACTTCTAACGTGAATTTACGATTCGTGTTTTTCTAATTTGGATACCCCTTCTTCAAACTGATATTTTAACTCTAAAACTCACTCAGGTAAATGCATCAAGCATTTCAGAAGATACAGCCTATGCTGCTCCCTCCTCAACAAAGGGAAACCTGGCTCCATGTCCAGTCCACTAAGGTAGTCGTAACTCTTGAAGATACTTTCCACGTAATTCTCCACTTCCTCCTGTGCATAGGAACTGGGAGTGGGTACTCCTTCATTGTCATTCCTCTCCCGATCGCGGTGCATCTGAGTAAACATCATCATATTGCTTAGGTAAGCATTTAAATCAATATAAAATGTATACGTCAGAATAATATTTGGGTACACCGTTTAAGCAAGCAAGTACCTCCCTACAACTTATTATATAATCGTGATACAATTTATTATGCGCTCACTATTCACTGTGTAACTGATTAATTTTAGTACCTCACCTCGACATTTTCACCGTCCATTATTCATGTACGCATAAACATTTTAATTGCAGAAATTTATTCGAAATTCTCACATTCCTAGAAGAAAGTCACTGTGTTAGCAGTATTTAAAACATTACGGATTAAATACCTCGAGTATCTTCGTGACTACTATACATGGAATTTAAAGAGCTGTTGTTCTTATCTTGAAAGACATGAAAATCTCTGATAAAGGCAAACAACGTTTGGAAGCATGGAGACCCCATGTAAAGACGTTAAGCATGGATACTAAAAATTTATGGATACCTTCACGAAAGAATGGACGTGTTGATAACATAATTGAATATATAATTTACTTGTATTTGGAAGTGGCGGCTCCTGCCTTGAAAACCCCTGAGGTGAACCGAGACCGTAAGGGACAACCATGAAGGGAACGTGAGACAAAAATGTGCTTTTCTCAGCCAAATACAAATGTTAACTGCCAATATGCAAAGGAGATCAATCTTCTCTGCTTTCTAGGCTTCAAATCGTAAAACAAACGACTCAATTCACCTTTTAAAGAACATCACTAGTAGGTACGTAAATACCTTGTTAAAAAAATTAAAATTCTGAGATTATTGCCGAACTTCAGAAAACTGTGTTTTGCAACAGATGAAATTCTAATCTGCCCAGCACGAGCCCAATCCATCTTTAACCCAAGCTTCATTCCTATTATTGCAACAAAGGAAGCGGCAAAGTTTATTACTTACCTTACATCCACAGAGCCAATCTATCTTTTCGTAGTACTGAGGGTTGAACTTGCTAATCATGGAACAATTTCTACTAGCCTTTGAGATTTGTTGCAGTCCCGTCAATACTTTTTGCTCCACCGAGAAGTTAGCAAACTCACGTTTTGTAGCACTTGCTGTATTCATCACGTATTTACAGCTAACACAGTTCAGTCACAATTGGGGACAATCAACTTATAATAGGATAAGAGTGTTTTGGTGATTAGACCCTTGCATTCTAGGGGCAGACAACTGTGCTCCCTGAAACTTTGGGCACTCCCTCATTGGTTCATTCTTTGGACCTGGATAGAATCAAACGCAGTGTTCTCCTTCCATTTGGACCACGGCTGACTCTTCAGGCCCCTAACACCCCCTCACCAAACTCACAACTCCACCATCCTCTCAATCATAATGAGGCTCTGTTTGGCACAAAGAATAGAAACTTTTCTGCTCTTCCTCTTTCAACATGAATGAGGGTTCATGAGGAAAAGTTGGGAAACAATACGATGATTTTAACTTTATACTTAACAGGGCTCTTAACGGGGCACTGTCCACTTAACTACCATCTCCACAAAATGGGCAAATCTGACACAACCCTCTGCCGGTTCTGTGGGGCTGAGGACGAGACTGCTTGTCATGTGATCTGCCACTGCCCTGTGCTGGCAAGACAGCGTTTTCTAACCTGGGGGCAAGCTTACGTTGAGATTAAAACGGATTAAAACGGGAGAGGTAAAGGATCTCCTCTCATTCGCCAAAACGTGGTGGGGAAGGGTGGACCTTCCAGCTTTATCTGGGGTCGACGACAATAGGTCGCCACAACAGACTGGGATGGTAATGGCCACCCAGTAATTACCAGGCAGTTAGTGCTTGGGTCCGAGGCAGCTCCTGACGATGGGTACAAGTGCCGTCCACTGGGCATTCAGTGCTCAGTTAGGCAGGGTGCTCAGGTTGGGTAAACAAATGTGCCTGGGAAGGAGTTGGAGGTCACGACCTCCTCCTCCAGCCACAATAGGTCCACCAGGGCCTCAGTGGTTTAAAAAAAAAAAACATTATACTTAGTATTATTATTATCAGGGGTGCAGATGCGCCTGTGCTTGATTGTCGGTCTGACTTTTCACTGAAGAAAAATCGTTATTTACTGTCATCATGAACTTGCAAAGATCCGGGCGGTATAATTTGATTGATTCATTCAATAGAATGAAATAAGGTAAAATCTAACAACAGCAAAATAACATACTTTATAAATATCAACCCATTTTCTAAAAATAAAATAAAATAAAAGTTGAACACGCTAGCCAACCGATTAATTTTTGAAATTTTCAACTCTTGTATTTCTTCCCATGGTTGATTTTAAGTTATGATTTCATCACCTACCATTGTTGGCCAATTTCAATTATTTTTGGGTTTGGGATGTTTCCCATTACTTTGGGAGAAAAGCAATTATCAAAAGGCGGATGGGTATTTTATTTTGATTTGTTTCTTTTAATTATCATCTGTGGGTTCCTCCTTACAGATCACTAAACTTTTGGCTAAGCTTCGATCATCAGACATTTCATGATAAAATTATGATATAATAAAACTAGAGGAGCCACATGCCTATCTTATATGATGTTTTATGTAATATAAACTATCACATAAGATCTTCTGCAACTATTGGAAGATAGATAATAGCTAATGAATCCAAATACCTAACTAATTTTTCATTGATCTTCGTTCTACTGTTTGCATCCGAATGATTGGAAGTTATTAGTAACAGGAGTCAGCGTACGGTCCCTCTGGGTCACGTGATCTTGCGAACTCCCCTCCCGTTCTCTCACTCCTCATTAGTTCCTTCGCGAAATGCAAATGTGTGTCCTACTATTGTTTAAAGTAAAAGTGTTTTAAAATAAAAATAATTCATCGTGCTTGTTTCGTGCTTCGTAGCCCTGCGTATACTACTCTCACAAAATCCAGCACGATCTTTATACTGACCAAATACCTTTTCATTGATTTCGAATTTTTTTTCATTGACCTATTTCGTTTGTTTTTACTTAGGTAGGTACCTTCTCGTTCTACTGACAAATTTGCATCCGATCTTTAACAAAACTAATATTTTGGTCCCCCTTCTGTCAATAACTGAGATATATTCAAGGGAATGCTACGACTTTAAAGTATTACACAATAGTAATTATTTCTGCAATATGAACTCCATCTACTCAGGTCACTGGTTTATAACAGTATTAAGCCCATCGATAGTTGACAAAAGTCAAAATAAACGAAATTCTTACAAAGAAAATTACATTGGAACTATATCAGTTGATGTGATTTTGGTTTATTAGGCGATAATCACTTGTTTACATTCACACAGGTGCAGGTTGGCGTTATTTTTTTCTTGAGTTCTAGCCCTAAGGGACAGCAAAGGTACCTACAGCTCTGGGTGGGCTCATTCGATTCAAAGAATCAATGTCTATCAATAACAATCAGTAAAACATTAAACTTACCTATTTGTACAGTTTTCGAAATCTTGATTCATCAGTAGGCATTTCACCCCCTTCAAATCTACCTTTTTGGATTGATCAAGAGGGTTCCCGAGAACTCAGTTCTAACTGGACCCATCTGTGAATTTCCATTCAATTTTCATACAGTTTGGTCCAGCAGTTTCGATGAAATGCTCCAGCAGACTGAAGGATTTGCTTCTTCCGATTTGTACAATCGTGTCTTGAATTAGGGTTAGACATTTTTGTCAGCTTCGTAGTTCATAATAAGGCAATTGTCTGCCTTTATTTTACCGCAATTCTTCGTTATGACCATGTTTTTTCATACCCAGGGGCCACTAGGCGTAAAGATGTAAAAACGGATAGCAATAAAGGTCTTACTACTTTTTAATACTACGTGCAATCAACTATCCGACAAACAATTAATATGCCGCAGTACGGATGTCATCCTCCTGCGCCAAATGAATGCATTCTTCGAACTCCATTGAGGTAAGAAACAGCTTCATTACAATTTTTGGAATGCTGTCAAGTGCTACGGTCTAGTCCAACTTTTAATAGGTACGAACACTTCAATTACATCTCATTCACACATATGCATAATTTATTCATTTCAGGCACATGTGTGTAGATAGTGTTCAAGTAGTTCGAAAATAATTCATTATTCTATTTTTGGGAGGTAATCATTAACTGTTTGTTGTAGTCTAGGTTGCATCTGGCCTGCGATCTATTTCAGAAGCGAGGCCTCCTTCCTTTGCGTATATTTAGAATTTCTGTGTGACACCTCTCCCCCACCTCAAAAACCACATACGCGAGCGTAGGCGGTCGGCGCTGCGAGTGCGGATTACCCCCTTTTTGAGTGTTTCCATCTTAAGGGCCCCCTTTTTCTTTTTCTGCTTTTATCGAATCGTTGGAAATGAAGTCCGGATCCGATAGAAAACCAGAAGAGCCCGAAGTACTCTGGGACTTGATCGACCGTTGCCTCCTCCCACTCTTGTTTTCCCACGCGGCCGCGATAATATGTTCCACGCTTCTCAATGTTCTACGAATCTCTCAGATCTCCACCATTTCTCTTTTCATTCTTTTTTTAGCGCTGACTTTGGCCATCACTCTCTTTTACCATAATCTCACAGTAAGTGTCTCTTACAATAAATTCACAGTTACAAAAACAATCGAATTAAATATAAAAAAGATGTGTGTAGGAAGTTGAATGAAGAGCTTGACGAATATTTTGTTTATGGGAAGACCATGTTTTTCAAGTAACTCCATCACTTTAAGAACATTTTTTTGCCCAAAAATTACAACTTATTACACCCTATAAAATCGTTCAAAATAGTTACACTTACTTATATAATATGAATGACTAAAACTTAGTAGAACATATCTGCCAAGTAGGGTGGAGAAAATAGCTTTCTCCATTTTGATGTATGGAATTACTCATGAACGGTAACATTTATTTAATACGGTGCATTTACTGCACCCTAACTCTGGAATTTAGAGAAAAAATTTGGTCTTAAAAAACGAATTTGATGTTAGCCAAGTGGATATTACAGAATCCATCCAAATAATATTTGTAGCCAATCATCATGTGCCAAACCCTGAACTGCTCTCTAATTTTCCACTAATTCTGGCGTCATATCGGGACAAATCGAAGCTTCGTGTAATGTGTTTCCCATTACAAGTCTGAAAGATTTTGCACAAAATAGTGCAGAAGGGACTAAAACTGCAGATGAAGCTTGGAACTGCAAAATGCACATAAAGATACAAGAATATAGCTGTTGGATAGTTACAACTTCGTCTACATGACCAGCAGAAACGGATGCTTCTCACTTCTTTTGTGACAAGGAAATATTGAACTAGGTATAACATTATTCAATAACCTCTTCAAGAATTTGAAAACAATTATACTATCGTTAATATCATTCAAAATTATTTCAAAGAAAGGATACAACCCCACCAGTAAATTTAGAAAGTAATTTACATCCAAATGAAGCTACATTAATATTACCAACTATACATGGTGTATATCAAGACACATTGGTTTGGGAATACCTGTTAGCCGTGCACAGGCGTAAATCATATTCGCAATGTTTATACAATTTATTCTATTATGAGTAACAGACCCAATGAGTAAATTAAATCGTATTTCAGGTTTCGACTGCTGGAAAGTATGTAATAGTGACTGGGTGCGAATCCAAGATCGGTTATGCCGTCGCTAAACATCTTGATGAACAGGTACCTAATGATTGCTAATACGGTGATATTATTGTACCTGTTTTCCGATCGTGTTAAGTTACGAGTTTCGTTCATTTCCAGGGCCTGTCTGTTTTTGCCGGCTTCGCGAACTCCATCGAAGGGAAAATAAAACTAAAAAGTGAATGCTCTGGGAGGTTGCAGACTATTGATCTGGACATAAGCAACGAGAGAAGTATCTCATCTGCTTTGACCACAGTTCAGCAGCACACAAAGGGTAAACACTTTACTTTTCTACAGAAAAATAATTCAATTAACAAAATTCAGAGAGATGCAAAACTTTCCCTTGCAATCCGGGGTTTCACTCCTCTAAAATTCGCACGAGTTTTACCTGCCTGCTTCTTATGTAACAATTCTTTTAACAGGAATAGAATAGCCCAGAGGTGGCATCTCATGAAATCCTCAGGCAAATATAATGTAGCTCAAATATGAAATACTTTGGCCTTTACTCTGAATTTAAAATGCATAAATTTACTTACACTATAGGGAATGAAACTAATATGGTTATTCCGAATATGGTTACTAACAAACTATTCGTTTAGATCTGCCCTAACTTTCAAGATGATTTGTCCAAAGCTCACACATTTCATTTTAACTCGAACAGGCTGGCAGTGGCTCTATGAAATAAATTAATATCAACTCATTGTCCTCCCAAAAGAAATGTGTTACATGACATAAGGAGACGTATCTAATGTTTACGTTGAGCTAGCGTGAGAAGTGTCTATTCATGAATATATATTTATAAAATTCAGTAGGTATCTATCATCTGCTAATTAAATATATTATCTGATTCTAGGAGTATGGTGCATCGTGAATACAGGTACCTGGTCCGTTTTTGGTCAATCAGAATGGGTCCCACCCTCAGTGTACAGAAAAACATTGGAAATTAATCTTCTAGGAGTAATATCGCTCAACAAAGCATTTTTGCCTATGCTCCGAAAAACTAAAGGTATGTTACAGACGACTACTCGCGCAGCAAATCCGTGTACTTTAATTCAGGAGGCTTTCTCTGCTCAAGTGATTTCTCATATTCCTGATTAGCAATTAGCCCCACATATCCAATTATGATCATTTTAATAATACATCATCCAACTCCATGAACATAGATATTGTTTTGATCTGATCTCATCCTGTATATATTATCTTAATCGAATGCATTCGAATTTCCAGGACGCATAGTGAACACTTGCAGCATACTTGGAAGAATTCCAGCGGGAATGAGGTCACCTATTTGTGTCGTAACATCGGCTCTACAAAGTTACACTGAATGTCTTCGGATTGATATGAGGAAATGGGGAGTGGACGTCATCCTCGTGGAAACCGGCCATAGCACAACTGGTAAGAAATAGGGAGTTATTCATTGTCTCTATTCGAAGCAATAGGTTCCAAGAAGAACCGACATGAGACTTATCTTACTGTTGAAACACATTGTTGAGTTCGAAAGAAAATCCCATAAAGCCCACAACAGGAATATAGCTTTCGTGCAGGCTTGGCAGCAGCCCCCTCTCATCCCATATTCAATAACATCTCGTTGAAAAAGCATAGTTCAATATAGTTCTTTCCTAGGATGTTTTGAAGGGATGGAAAACAAGGTCTTTAAAACAAAGTTTAACATGAATAAACGTAAGATTTAAATTCTATGGCCTACAACAGAGAATATGGAGTGCACAGTGATTAGTAGAAAACCGTTCAACGACTCCTACACATTATATGAATTGCCTCACACAGAAAGGGCCTCAGTCACAAAAAAAGCAAAATGGTGTTTTCCTCGATTATAGGTTTGGGACGTACGATGCATCGATTTACAATGAAGGGGTTTTCCGACGCTTCCTTTATGTAGTTTTGAGCCTCTTGTTTGCTGTGTTTTACGTTAGACGGGCAGTGATTTAGTGAAAGTCAACGATCACTGATCGCTGTTATCTAGTTTCCCTTGTCACAAGAAACCAGAGGGAAACATGTCCCTAAAGACCAAAAAGTTCGTTTTGGCATCCAATCCTTCTCACACTTTTCTTTTGATTCAAAATATCCAGGGATCCTGATTGCTCACCCAACTATTAATTAATAGTGCAGCAAAAGGAGTACCACCATCACTCCCAACCGCTCCTGCATATCCTGCTGGAAAAGTTCCTATTAAGCAAAGGAAAATTGATGATCTGAGGAAACTTTGCAAGTATATCCCTCAAAAATTTAAACAGTTATTCAACAGCCTTTGCTCAAGGCCATCTTCACAAGGAGATGCCACTTTTTATAATGCTTAACATTTTAGAAAATAAGTTTTTCTTTTGCGTTGCAATTTCATAATCTGAATTTTTATAACAATTGTTGGCCATCAACTTCTCATGTCTAATTTTTAATTAAATACATTATTTTGTTACATAATGAATTTTATTACCAAAAAAAGGCCCGAAGTCCATGACTTTGAAAATTTTAAAAATATATATACCTCCCATTCCAGCCATATGTTTCAAAAACTTGTTTTGTTTCGATTTCCCAAAAACATGCTTTTAGAACTGTGGCCCTTTCTTTGTGAAGCTATTCATATTTAAAAGAAATGGAAAACGTTAAGCAAAACTCGGCGTTGGCGCCTCGCCGGGAGGGCAAGCCCCCTGGATGCTTACTGCTTAGAGCCTGCGGCTGAAATTCAAAAATCATGGAACATGCTTTAGCCATGCAATTTTTGCGGGTTTCCTTCCGCCAATTTCTTATCATTCTGCTGGTTTCGGCTTTACCTATGTGCCCTAATACTACTGATCTCCTTTGTCTGTCGACTAATTTTATCTGTCGTAATAATGCTGTTGGACTGGTAATGTAAATGAGAACTCTCAGCTCAGGTTCTCGCAGAACTATGAAGGATTGTAGCGCTTAATATGACTCACCTCTATGTTAACTTGATGGGGGGGATTGATTACTAAAAAACTAAGGAATGACTTTTGTGCCAATTTCGTCAACTTTGGTTCAATAGCTTTGGACGACTTAAAGCTGGATTTTCAAGTTGTTCATTCGATTTAAGTCATCTATGTACCACAAAAGGTAGTCCAAACAAGTTTTGATTTAGAATGAGTTTTTTTTTAATAAATCGAATGGATTATTGTAAATAATGAACAAACATTAAAAATTAAGTTTCTGGGAAAATGATCATTTAGGTAAGGATTTTGAAGTATTTATGGCTATGCACATTTCAAACTGTCAGCACTTCTGTTCAACCTTGCTCTGGAGAAAGCGATAAGAAAAATACCTGGGAACCCCGGTGGAACTATTTTCAATCGTGTACTGCAATGCCTGGCCTATGCTGATGATGTAGCAATGATAGCACGGAATGTAAAATACCTAGAAGAAGGCTACCAAGCTTTCGAGCAAGGAGCTAATGAAATGGGTTTACATGTGAATACCAGCAAAACGAAATACATGGTTAGCCAAAGAAATGAGAATTCTCGTCCACCTGAGCAAAGCATCACCTTGAATGATAAAACGATTGAGAGGTGTCGCACGTTCAGGTACTTGGGGGCTGTTGTGACCGACAACTGCTCCCAGACTGACGAGATCCTTGCAAGGATAAAATCTGGCAACAAATGTTACTTCGCCCTCATAAAAATGTTCAAAAGCAGACATCTTAGTAGAGCCTCCAAGGTGAGAATATATCGCACAGTGGTACGGCCAGTAGTGCTGTACGGTGCAGAGACTTGGGCTCTCACAAGAAAGGAGGAAATCCAGCTTAGACGCTGGGAAAGAAAAGTCTTGAGACGAATTTATGGAGCAGTCTGCGAGGAAGGAGTCTGGCGTATCCGAACAAACCGTGAACTAACCGAAATGTATGGAGAACCAGACATAGTAACTGAGGCAAAGCGAGCTAGGATCCGGTGGGCAGGGCACGTCCAGAGGATGCCAGATGAAAGGGCTGCACGGAAATTATTTTGTAACAATCCGGGAGGAAGGAGACTCCGTGGAAGGCCGCGACTGCGCTGGGTTGATGGCGTAGAGGATGACGCAACACCTTGATGCACGCAGATGGCGAACACTGGCAATGTACCGAACGGCATGGGGACATGTCATTGATCAGGCTCGAACCCTCCATGGGTTGTAACGCCGCGGAGTAGTAGTAGTAGTACATTTCAAACTTAGAAAACAGGAAAATGCTCGTCCATAACTATAATAAATATTTGAAATTTTTCTAAAATTCTAGCTGCATGGTACGACAAGAAGGCGATGCTCGATGAGGCCAGAGAAATGTGGGTGAGCCTGACAGAGGGACAGAAAGAGGACTACCCCCAAGACTACTTCGAGCAGCAAATTAGGAGTTTGAGGGAGTACCAGAACGGTCAAGTAAGTACCAGGAACCTCAGATTTCGGAGGGCTGAATTCAGTATAAATAAAGATACATGGAAATATGTAGTGCAGTACATCACTAAAGTAATTGCGTTATCAACAGGTCGAATTGTCTCCTTTGCTGAGGACGATTGGCGACGCTGTGACCCGTACGTTTCCCCTTGGGAGATACACACCAGTTACCAAAAAGGAAAAATTGCAGTCTCTTGTGGCTTACCATCTGCCACAATCAGTGTATTCAATTCTTTACGGATAGAGAAAAACATTTCATGAACATCAAGATCGCCCAATACATCGAATTTAACCGATACATAATATGTTAAACATATTAAACATAATATGGCGATTAACATATTATGTTAAAACCAATTGTTTAAAAAACCAATAAATAAATGAAAACAAAAAAATAGAAAAACTAGAAGCAGTGAATCTTCTTAATCTGTCTTGTCTTCTTTTTAGTGGACCTTTTTTAGCTTCCCCAGGTGCATTTTGTTAATTGATGTATGCATTACAAAAAGTGCATGCCGTTGCATAATTGGATAAATTCAAACATCAGATTTTTGTAATTTTCAAGCCCCCCCCCCCCCCCCCTGCAAATTAGGAAATTCTAGGAAGGTAGCGTACTATTAGATCGTCATTCATACTGGGAGACATTTCATCAATCGAGGAATTAAGACTGGAAAGTGCACACAAAATATGAACGAATAAGCACCTAACGGTTGCAGGAATAATTCCACCAATTCCGCCTGAGAGCGTACCACTTCACCGCTACTACTGCACTTTATAAGAGAAATAGTGTCTCGACAGATTAGAGTTAAATGTTCTTCTTTCCAGAAAGTCTGGGCCGCATATAATCAAATGTCTTGGAACGCAGGAATTGTTCTGTACTCAACACCAGTAACAAGTCAAACAAATTTATTTAAATAATATATCAGCTCACGTCATTTGAGAAAAAGCTACTTCTCACCTTAATACTATAATGCCAACAATAAAATACATCAAATCTACACTAATTACAAGTCAGATCAACTTCAATTCATCTGTGTATTATAAATATTAATGACAAGCATAATTATTTACAAGATAAATTAGAAGTTAGCTGTGAAAAAATGTCATTATTCATAATTATAGTGTAAGTTCAGTCAATCATAAATCACTATTTCTTTATTTGATGCTAATTTCTTGACATTGATGTAGAGGTATGTCACCAATATTAGGAATGATAGTTATCCTAACGAATGATGACAGTTTTTTCGATTCATACGTGGCGTGAAGCACTCAAAAGTCCGCTCAAGGCGCAAACAATTAAAAATAACAATTGATTTTGTTGAAAATGAACTATTGACATTTCCGAGGTCAAAAATTACCGGATGTGCTTGAACGACAGGAGGCTGTCGGATGGTTTGGAATCGGGTACCTCTTTCTTTGTTTTCGCCGGAGGAACAAAGCATTTCCAGAGACGGAGCGTTTCGTCAGCCCCAGCCGATAGAACGGTGGTTCCATCAGGGGAGAGAGCTAGGTGTAGGACTCTGGCGCTGTGACCAGTCAATTCAGCAACCTGAGATAGTAAAATGTGTAATTTAGATACGAGCAAAGGCGTTTTGAAAGAAAACGCTGATCGAGCTAAAGATACAGATAAAATATATGAATTCGGAGGCTGAATAAGCCAAAAATACATTGTTGGTTGTACGATTGTAGGTGTTAGGTTAGAGAAAATATATTCACCAAGGGAACCTACAGACATATCTGGGAGCTAAGAAGTTTCATACTACTTCCACTACAAGCAAGGAAAGGTGGGGCAAGTGCGTTAGTTGGCCATAACTCACAACCAAAGCTTTGAAATCAGGTTCCATCTCATGCCTGTTGTTAGGAACTAACATACGTTCACGCTGTGCCTACTAGAATGATCTATCGCTGCTGGTAACCTTCCAGTGAGATTTCAAAATCCACCTGTCCATTTTAGTTTCACGTCGAGTTGCACGTGTTGCTGTTTTCCGGCTGCATCAATTTGCCTAATGATTTTTGCCAGCTGATCACAAGGTAATTTGTAACTTTTGAAGTTGCTCTACACGCTCTACATTAAAACGCTGGTACAAAATTCTTTCACTGGGGTTTATATTCAATTGGCTTGCGTTCATGATTTGAATTTCTACTAAGCTTTGGAGTGTGCGTGTTTCACAGGTGATAGAGCGATTATTGAATTTCAGGATATATGCATAGAGCACGTAAATCTGTTCTCAACCAAATACCTATTAGAATTGATCAGTTGATCATATTTGTGTGCCTCCTGAAATTCAATATTTTCTAACCCTAACATAACTTCATTCGAATATCCTATCCAGCAAGAGGGCTAACCAGTTAGAAAAACGTAATATCTAAGTTAAAGCTCCTTCAAATATATTCATTTGCGGTACTAAATGCAACGTAAAGGTAACAGTCAACTAGGAAAATAGACTTAGTCTCACCTTTGCCATAGTGGGGTACTTCCAAATGATCAACTGGTTATTGGCATACCCATGGCCGGATACAAGTTCTTTGTATGTCGTAGACCATACAATGCCACAAACCTGTAAACATTTCATAATTAGTTGAAAACTGAATGCCAGTACAGAACCCATTAGAATAAAAATATCTAGCATACAAGTAGAATGAGAGATGAATTTCATCAGATATATGATAATAACCTGATACGATTATAACCTGTTATAATAATAAAAATTCAAGAGGGATCTCGAATCCTTTTTCTGTTTAAAACCTACAATACAAGTAAAGTTGAAACTTGAAGATTCCACTGAAAATTTTGACATGTCAATATTGCTCTCAAGGAGACCATTCTTCCAGTAACTTGGTTGATATAACACCGCCGCACATAGTGTAAAATGACCGAACTAGGAGGAGAAGAGTCATGTTTCAATTGAATGGTTTCGGAAGTCAGATGTTTTCGGTTGATGTTGAACCTCCCAAGTCGGTTGTACAAGAACGGCGACTCACTTATTCGTGCGATCAGGACATGATAAAGCTGCTAACGTTGCACTTGTCATTAGTGCACGGAAAGTCTGCCCAATGGACTCCCTTCAAGAAGGTGAGTAATGACTTGAAAATGTGTTCAGGAAAAACCCGTAGCACGTAAGTGGAAAAGGTTTATGAAGAGTACATAACCATTGTTTTGGAAATATAATAGATTTTGATGCAGATGAAAACAATTACAGTCACGAGGGATCTTCACAATTGAAGCAGATTCAGACATCTATTACTATATTGATCTATATTTGAGGATCACTTCCTTTTTTTTCAATTTTGTGAAATATTTCAGTAATGTTCAATGAAAGTTAAGTTGAACGAACTACTACATACTTTCTAAAGTTTTCTGTAATTTTTGCACGTATATTATTTGTTATATGTATGAGATGTATCTACCTGAGATCGAGTGTCAACAGAGTACGTAGGGACTCCCGTATTACAGTTCCATATCCTAATGTGACGATCCGCAGTCCCGCCTCCGCTCGCCAGGTGTCCCGCGTGCCAGGGGCACCAAGCTAAAGCTTTCACAGCAGCTTGATGCGCTCTGAAATCAAATTTAGAACATATAATAAATTATTCCCTAAACCGAGCAAAATTACTAATCAGTCAATGAGGAATATTTCTAGATACCTGAATGTGTAAAGTGGGTTGGATAAGTCCCCATCTGAAGGCCAAATATTGAGATTATTGTCGTTTCCTCCACTGGCAAGATACCTTCCATCAGGAGACCACTTCAATCCGCAGATCTGTAAATTAACGATGATGGGTTTTGGCAATAAGATACTTTACACACCAAACCCACACACATATTTATATACACGGAACACTGATTTGAAATTCCAAGAAGAAATCACCTCCTGTGAGTGGGCTTCTACAGATGAAATATTATGTTCTCTCTTGCCTGACATCGTGGTGTACCAGGACCCCAGAACGGCAGCCACTGCTCAATATGTAAGCATTCCACGATAGAGACCCAACTCTGGCAGCGTGACCATCCATAGTTCTCTGCTTCTTCATGGCCCCAGCATCCCAGACCTGCGGAAATCCAGAGAAACAGGTGGCGCAGTTTCAATATAAGTTTTGGTTATCACTTCCTTAGTTAATTTTGATATTTTTCAGAGAAAACAATGAACATTGTTGTTTCAACGGGTTGGTTCCAATGCATCTCGTCGCAAACTGGCGAGTTAATTTTAAAAATCCAATCGACAACAAATCGAGTGGTGGGGAATGATTGTGAAAGTTCTTGAGTTTTCCAAATGAGAATACCCCGTTCACTGTGGATTGGAAACATGAAACGGAGGGATTCGAGATTTGAATGCAGATTGAAGCTTTGGAAAGTTATCATATAATACAGTGGGCGGTATTTTGAATGTTTAGTCAGATGTGAACGTCCAGATCTGTGGTCACATGACATGTGAATGCGTTTACGTCTAATTAAACGTATCGCCAATATTTAGTACATTTTTTATTGGATTACTGGAGTTACATGAGTTGATTTTTAGTTACTCTCCGGAAGGCTTCGATAAACTGCACCAAAAAAGGGTTACTATCTAATATTAAGGTTGATCGAGTTAAGCTAAAAATGGATACAAAATGACCGCTCTTGAACAAATCTTAAAATGTTCAAGTTAGGAAGAACACCTCACAGGTTGTGGAATAACTTGATATTGTTCTGGATTTACACCAATTCAAGTGAATTTTATAAAAATATACGGAATATTTCTATTTTGGAAATGATGTGTCCATCCACATGGTAAGTAATTAATCAGTAAATTAACGAAGAAACGACGATCGGCAGAATAATTGGATTTTATTTATGATCTTGAAACGGGAAATAAAGCATGGTAAAGTCGATTAAGTTACTAGGGGTGTCAAATTCAAGTTTTGGGCAAAAGAGAACGAAAAGATAAGGGTAGCCAATGGTAATAAGATTCTAAAAACGTGAGGAGATATTAAGATGAGACAACAACAGCATCATTGTCCTAATGAATAATATTACAACAGGTATACCTCACCTGTACATTACCGAGGCTCGTCCCGATGGCCAGGGTGTCTCCTTCCTCCATCCAGCTTAATGAGCAAACATAATCAGAGCCTTCCAATTCAGTTAATTGGTTGATCGTTCCAGTCCCAGCATTCCACAAGTAAACGCTGTTTCTCAATGCAACAGCTAACATGTTGTTCTTATTCCAGTCAACCAAATTGAGATCTAAGAGACATAAAGCTCACAGATAAAATCAATATAAGGTAATACATTAAAAGTGTATGTTTTGATATTATTCTTGAAAATTACATCGGACTGCCCCTTGTTTTCTCACTCATCTACAACGTCGAATTCCAAAAAGTAATTACTTACTTAATCTTGACCCTGACTACACCCATCTACAAAAGTTTCTTATAAATTATGATATCTGGGAGGCCACCACAGAGTGATCTCTCTCAATACATTCCCAACAATTCTAAAAACCTATAAAGCAGAACATAATAAATATAATAAATAATAAAATAAGCGCCCCAATTATGAGGAAGGAAATAATCATTCATCAGAACAGGTCATCAAAAGACTGATATACCCTTGCCGAGATTCGATGGACTCTGGGGATTCCAGAGGTCCTGCACAAAGCGGCAACGCAGCCCGAGACAGGTAACAAGTGGCCTACTGAATTGAACCCTCGTTATTCTATTAAAGTCACTCTTATCCAACTTCAATTTTGTTGCAATGTGGAATTGAATTATTCTGTCACCAGAATCGTAATCTACATGAAAAATTGATTGTAACGAGTATACACTTGACAGAAAATAATTAATGTGATCGTAATATTTGTTTACACCCAGTACCTACATAATTAGTGTCCCTGAAACATTTGGTATGAAATTTATATTCATTTTTCACCAAATTTTGAATATCACCATCACTGTACGATTCGAATGAAATGAAAAAAGTTAGTCCTTGCCTAGAGGGGAACATGAAGCGAAAATTATGAGGGTTATGAAGCTTGAGCTCATAGACCAAGGGTAGCCCGTGCCGTGTTGCCACCTCATGGCACTGAAGGGGTTGGGTCCGCTGCGGTTCAGGGACCATCAAATCTCGGCTAGAGTATAGGAATAGTGTTTTATTTTCCATTACCTCAGAGAATGAAAAATCCAGCAAAATTCAAACTATACATAAGCTTTTGGACTAGCATTGAAGGTTGTCGTCAACAATGGCACCAAATAACTTCCGCATCTCTATAATAACGTAACGCACAGAGGTACTTACAATAATCATCAACGATATCTGGAGCGTCTAAAATACGATCAGGAGCTTGAGGGATGTACCGGCTATTTGCTTTGGCAGAAGGAGTTTTAGATTGTGAGTAAACCACTTTAAGAGAATTTTGAAACCCTTCTGGGGCTGCAGGTGCTTTCTTCTGGAACGCGAGGATCCTCGACTCAGACGGATCTTTCCCGATAAGGTTTTCTGTCATTGCTTTTTCCATTTGCACTTTGCTGGGGCTCTTGTATTCGCCGTTTTCCTCGTCGCTATCTCTTTGATTAAGCTGCAATGTTATAATTGAAAACTATTAAATAAAATCACCACTCCAATCATTTATAAACCTATGATGCTATTTTTCTTCGATAGCCTACAGTTTAGTAATTACATGCAGGACGTACTTTGAAATGTCCAAGTTCCATGTCCGTCGCAGAACGGGAAGGTATGAAACGGTCGCCACCACTTGGTGTTTTCGAGTTTTTCCCTGAAAAGAGACATTAAAATAATAATGATTGCGCAACACAACAACCATAGGCACCAGATGCTCGGAAGTTAAAGGGAACCTCCTTGTAACATACAAGCGTCAGACAAAAGCCTGGGCGCTGTGTTTTTTCTTCAAACATACAAGAACGAAAAGTACTTTTTGTTTAATTAAACACTGTCTTAAAACAACGTTATAGTTTTTTCACAATTCATCATTGTACTCGAATCAAATTGATATTAATATCCCGTATCCATCCTATTAACCGAATTCCTTAACTAATACCCCCTGCGGTGCTATTTCATAAAAATAAACGATATTAAAGGAATACTTAATTCGTTTCCACCTCGTGGTTAATAAGAGCCCCGTAGTTATTCTTGGAGCAATAAGTACAATTATCAAATAAATATCTGTATGTATAATAACCTTAGTAATTAATAAGGTCAAAAAAGGGAATAATATCAAGAAATCGTAACCAAAGAAAGGTAGAATTGATATAACAATTCATATTAAGTATTACAACGGCGACAGTGAAAATATAGGTAGCTATTTTTATTGTAATCAATTGTGATAGAACAGTGGCTGCTTGGAATATACCTTTACCTGGCGAACTCTTCGGTGTTTTGGAAGGAGTTTTTGAAGGTGTTTTTCGGCTGTCAGCTTTGCTTGGAGTTTTAGACTTGATTTTCGAATTGTTGACGCTCGAATTAATTAAACTATTGTTGGAAGCACTGGAAAACACATCGAAAAACTTAGGTATATGTTTTCTATAAAAATGCATTCATGATAATATTAAAATTAGAAAGTTATCTAAAATCAGAACTGATTGGGTCAAGTACTCGAATTCAGAAAATGGGTGAGGGGTTTATTATACTCTTATTTATTATACATTATACTATACTCTATACTGGATATATTATACTCTTATTAGTGACTCCTTCGATCCGTTACAAGCCCATCGGTGAAAACTTGCTGCAAGAGTTTAAATTTTTGTTAGACTCTTCTGCCGAACGTTTTAATGGTTCTAGACAGGGAATTTAGCACCTTTCAAACAAATTACACGAAACGGATGATAAAACTATTATACCAACTTGACGGGCGACTACTGATGGGCTTTTGAATGCTTCATTGAAAATGAGTGTTCATAGCAAGGGAAGGTTTGACATTGTGACCCCCTCTGAATAGTTACCATTATTTGCTTCCCGATCAATCCTCAACTGTGCTTTCTTCAGGAAATGTTGAACACTGAAGAACCTTTCAATGTAAGGGAGTCATAAAATTATTGAAAGTCAGGATGATTTCGGATGAATCCCCTTACGATCCCTTATAGCAAGGGAAGATAACCCCCTCTGAACGGTTACCATTAATTTGTTTCCCGATCAATCCTCAACTGTGCGATCTTCAGGGAATGTTGAACACCAAAGGAACCTTTCAATGTAAGAGAGTCACAAAATGATTGAAAGTCAGGCTGGTTTTGGATGAATCCCCATACGATCCCTCATAGCAAATGAAGGTTCGACATTGAAACCCACTCTGAATAGTTACCTTAATTCGCTTCCCGATCAATCCTCTACTGTGCGATCTTCAGGGAATGTTGAACAACAAAGAACCTTTCAATGTAAGAGAGTCACAAAATGATTGAAAGTCAGGCTGGTTTTGGATGAATCCCCTTACGATCCCTCCAACTTTCAGTGTGAAAAACGGTTGGAACACGACGTTTTTCATACCAACTAAGTTAAGGACAAAGGCACTTGAGTGCAGAACATTTCCTGAACACATTGACGGGAGTTTTTGTCTCCGTCTCCTCACAAAACCCCAGAAGTCTTGAGCATAATCGACATCAGTAATATCATCCGACCGCTTAGTGTAATTATCACCCGTTGAATTTTCACGAACTGCATAACTGACCACTGCTTTCAGCCCAGCTGCGGGAACTTCATTAGTGAGCAAAGAACACATTACTGCTCGGAACAAAGCTCTCATATTTTCCTAATGAACAAAATCATGGGCAAAATTGATACTATTTGAAGGAACATCAAGTTTGGATTTAACAATCAAGTGGATATTACTTATTAGGTGGGTAGGTACATAAGTATAGTGAGTGGTTAACCCTGAAATGCAGGGGTCCCGGCCCTGAGTTCACCAGAGCTCTTTATTTGTCCTCCCTCGTCCCCCGCTGCATGCCGACCCCTACCCCTCCTTGCATCCTCCTACAAACACCCTTAGGAGGTAATTAACCCCTTTTCGCCCTTCAGTTTGTCTATACCTGTCTTCGAGAACGTGCGTTAGTGTTCAAAGACGTTTTGGTGAACTCCGTGCCGGGCCCCGCTAATTGTAGTCCCCCCTGAGGACTATCCTGGATGAGCTTAATGATGAACAGGACACTGATCCCGGAGACGTAGCTTCAAATTACGATGAAACTGAGAATGTTTCATATTCTGAACACAACTCAGCCTCAGAAATCGAAGTTGAACGTCCAGAATCAGCTCAAATTTTGTCTTTGCCGCTTCCCAATTCCCTGACACGTCCTCTGCCGTCCACTCCTGGATCATTTGCCGATGTTGAAGATGAATTGATCGATTTTGAGGAAAGTGTAGATGCCGATGAAGTTTACTAAATTTTAGTTTGTAAAATACATTACTTTTTTCTCGAGTTTTTGTCAGTTTTTTATTCACATTTTTAGATTGATAACATCACCAAGTTTTGACTTGGATATGTCTCATGGCTAGGGGGGAGGGGTTGCCATTCTGTGAAATGTCACGTCTATTTGGAAGAGTCATGGGCTGGAAAGAGTAAGTTAAAATTAGGAGCAGAAGCTGTAGAATTTTGTTTAGAGGATAAGTACGTTGAGATTTATTAGAAATTTGATATTACACACTTAGTCAGCGGACCCATTCCCGTGTTCTCACTATTGAGATAATATCTGAACGTGCTCAAATGTTAAATTAGGGGAAATGATTGGTTTTTCGAAGTAGAATTACCAAAAACAGATGTGGTGAACTCAGTGCTCCACCCCTCCATTATTGTTACAGGTATTGACCCCTCCACTTGAGAGTTAACGTTTGCGAGAACTAACAAGACCAAACTACTAATAAACAAACACTACACGATAAGTTGCATTATAATCAAGTATCAGCAACGTTCCTGTTGTGGAATAAAAACTTGATTCGCGAGATCATCGAACAAAGTCTGCGATATCAAAGAAAAAGCGGTTCAACTTCGAACGTGAGCTAGGCCCATGAATGTCGACTGTGTTATACGAGCCATATTAAGAAGAAACTTCATAATATTTAAAAATAACATAGATACTTGCTTTGAGCTTTTGTCCAATGCTTTCTTCTGCCACCTCGCGACGGGGCCTTTAGTCAAAGGATCGTCCATAACAAGAGCACTGTTGAGTTCATTCACAAACGCAAACTGCGACATGCCGATATTGAGTCAATGTTCAACTTCTTGAAGAACCGTACTGACAAAACAAAATCAAATGACGATTAAAATTTTACTTTTCGAATGAATAACACCATCAAATAAATTAAAAACTTAAGGACACTGTAGGCCTAAACGGTTTGCTGGGGATTGAAACGTAACGGTCGTTTTGAAAGTGGATGGGAGAGTGGGGCAGAAGAAGTGGAGAAGGCGCGAGACCGTAGCATCAGATTGGCCAACCGTCCAGCGCTTAATCTGTTTGGTTGAGGGATCAAGTCAGAATATTTTATTAAATATAATAAAAACCTCGTAAAGACAAAGTTTAATTTAATCTCAAAACTAATTGTTAATAATTTTCCGGCAAATGTTGAGTCCAAGTTGCCTAGTTTTCGCAATTGCATCTTTACGACATGTCTTCCTAGCGAAGCCTAGCAGCTAAAAGTGAACCATCGAGAATTAAAGCGCGAGTACGAAAAATTGAATTTAGCTCGAAAAATTAGACATGATTAGAAGCAATCTGAGGTCTTTCACAAACGAATTACCTAACTAGTTTTTCCGTAATATTCTTTCGTTCTTCTCATTCTTTCTTACACATCCTAGTTGGATCCTTATATTATTAAAGATTTCAATACTCCTAAATTATAGTTGGACCATATGATAAAGCAAAATAAATTAGTAGGTTACTTGTATAAAATTTTCAATAGATGACTTGGTGAATAGTTCGTTGCTGGAAAACGACGCCGTGATGTTCACACGCATGATATCCAGGGTCTGCACGTTAAGTCAAGGTGATAAATAATATTATTTTTTATTTTGTATGAGATCATCATAATTTATAGCCAGAGTTAAGACCAGTTGTGCGGTTCTTTCTCAGGTACAGGGGCTGTGGCCGAAAACAGACTGTGGAAAACATCCATCAAAGATTGTAAATAGATCAATATGGCCACAAGGTCCACTGGAATATTTGAGGCACCACCACCAGTGATAGCCCCAGCTGATAACAGTTTATAAATTTATAATATGTGCTATATATCAGTTGGGATAACAAACAAATTAGAATAATCAATTGAGTTGTAAAATAATTCTATGTGCATGGTGGCCTTAGAAAGATAATGAGTTGGAGACAGTAGCACAGGTTGTGAGGGCGCTTTCTATCACGTTTCTGGACAATATACGCCGGTAGCTTGAAAAATAGGTACCTATCTGCATATTGTTACGTCTCTCAGCATTATCGATGATATTACTTTTCCTAAAGTTTATGTAGGTAGTGGAAAGTATCTACCAACTTTCTACATTCAGTAGGCTGGCTTCAAATTCTTATGACCTGGTCAGATAGTGGGAGGGAGGGATCAAATTTTCCCAACTCCAATACTCATTTTTCCAACTTTTACTGTAAAATTTCAACAGGTGTGCACTTACCAAATGTGTACCTAGTAAATATTCCCAGACACTATTGATAGAAACATGGGATATATCTTTGGGAAAAGTACGTATTTCGGGAAAGACGTAGGATTATTTCTACCCACGTCTAATTTTTCGATTGCCTGGTTTTTGTTGGTTCTATATTTCCTATTTTTGTTAATTTTTCACGTTGGTTTATTATTTTCAATAACAGACCTTTGTAATCAACAAATCCATCATCTATGTAAGTTTTCCCAACTTTTTTTGTGGGAATAGTTGGGGGGCTACCCCTGGACCCCCTTTGTCTCATTGTAGTAGCATAGTATCGTACTACATAACTAGGTCTTTCTTAAAACAATTAACCTTTTGCTCACCTTAAGTCGCGTCCATACATGTAACAAATGACATGTGATAAATGTTATATAACTCTCGTTAAAACTTTGTTGTATCACAGTGCTACAATAGTCCAAACTCCAAATATATTTTTCAACATGTATAACACAATACTCTCAAATATTCATCGGTTTAGTAGTAGTGGTCATGTTCTTTTCTGTGGAAGATGTGCTGGTGGCACTTCACTTCAAAGCTGTTCATTAATGATAAGTAGAAATAACTTATGATGTAGTTTTAACTGCGTTTGAGAGATGGTTTCAAAATGTTTCAAATCATCATTGAATGTTAGTTTCTAAATGTTGATAGCCCAGCAACACACAATGACAATATTCTAGAATTTCATTGGGTGTTGTTCAAGACTTCTTTCTCCTTCAATGCGTTCAACGTCCATAACTATTGTAAAATTTGGATATTTACAGCTTCCTGGAATTTCTTCATTTTGTTTTGCATAATAGCTATCAGCTGTTAACTATATGTAGATGTTAAATTGGTAACATTGGTAGATGTTGTTTTGGCTGGTCTATGTACATCAGCCATCTTATTGTTCCTTTTATTCGGTTTCACACCGATTATTCTAATGATGAACTGCCTTGATAGCAATATTTGTTTGATCCCCAGGGTTCGCGATGTCTCGGAAATTGTGCCATCCTGCCGCAGAACGTAACAAACAACCCATTTTGGAAGTCCTAAAACATTACTTGAAAGGCTCCCAGCCAGGAAAACTTCTGGAGATCTCATCTGGATCGGGGCAACATGTTGCCCATCTGGCTCCTAATTTTCCGAACATCACGTTTCAACCTACAGAATTCGATGAAAGGGATTTTCAAAGTATTCGGAGTTACATAAGCGATGACCAGCTCCTAAATGTAGCAGAGCCACAGTTTTTAGATGTACGAACCCCATGCAGCACGTGGTTGAATGGCTCAGTTTTGCCGAATTCGTATGACTATGTGCTCAACATAAACATGATGCACATCTCTGAATTTGAGTGCACCCAAGGTACTAGCAGCTTACAACTCATAACATTATTTGTTGATTAATATATATATGTCGCTTAACTGAGAGGAATCCTTGAAATCTTACTATAAAACTATTTGTCTACACATTGAACTATAGGAACAATGTTATATTGTTGTCAGCGGTGAGATATCTCTGGAGCCACATGTATGTGAAAGGAAGGAACATTACAGTTACCTTAAACGCTATCACCCACTTTGTTTTATATAAAAATTAAACATATTTATTTCCAAGAGTTCTTACACTTATTTATTAGTTCATTAATCGCTTTGATTTTTCGAAGTTTAGTAACTTGCTAACTCATCCCAGTGTTCCCAGGAGTTTTTCTATTTAATGTGTTGGCATGACTTTTAAACATTAACCTCTGAACAGATGAGGATGAATGCCTTATTTGTTGATTCTCGCTCTGATATTAAAAATCATAGTACAATTATAAGGCAGTGTACTGTACTACCATGGTTCCGTTGAATCTGACAAACGCCTTCAGGTTCATCAAATTTCTTCTTAGCTATCCAATTTTTCCTCTATTGGTCCTTTCTACCTCACTGGGAGCACATGGTTTATTGGCACCCTCCCTCTGCCCTTCAGGGCAAACATTTCTCTGTCATTCAGGCTTTTTCAATGTTTATTATTGATGTTATGCAGGTATATAAAATTTGAGGTTGTGTGAGGCAATTGAATTTAACGCCTGAAGTTCCTTCAATATTTTTTTAAAGACATCAGCCGTATGTTGTAATGCATAATAATTATTAAAGTACGAAGTAAATCGTGAGAGGCTCTTTGCAGACCCAGAGTGTAGCAACAAGAGCACTTCGAGCAGCAGAAATGTTTGGAAGTTAGTGTTATGTAGAGGCCACTGTTTATACAGAAGTATGTGTTCTGTTTAGTTAGGTGGTCTGGATGTTTGGTATGCTCGCATCTCAAACATAAAATATATTCCAATCGATTTGATGTTTACCAGAGCAGTGGCCTTCATATAAAACCATAATACGATGTGGCTCCCATTCAATACTAATTCCTGGCTTGAAAATTGTTGCCAGAGGAGTCTGCAAAGAAACGTTCCAAACTAAATCACCTATTAGCTTAATCTACTATGGAAACACTCAACAAAACCGATACAGTAAAATGTTTTTATTCTCAAAAAGGAAAAAGTGTAGGTAACAATGTTTGATCAATTTCGAGGATTCGTCCTCAGTTGTATAAAAGTTGCATTGGTGGACGTCAAGCTTATAATGCAGTCCCATATAAAATATTAGATGCTTTCGACTAGACAAAAAGAGGAAGGGGAGTTTAAAAGGTTCCCAACTCTTTTTCGACACTTATCTACTAGAATTTTACCAGATTATTTTTGGGAGTATTTGTACTATAGTATTTAAACTCTATCGTAGCTTTTCTTGTCTGTTCCAGGATTGTTTTCCGGCAGTGGCGAGATATTGAAACCAGGCGGTCTGCTGTTGACGTATGGCCCATATGCTGTAAATGGAGTTATCACTCCAGAAAGCAATGTTAGGTTTGATATGTCCTTGCGATCCCAAAACCCTTCATGGGGTCTCCGTGACATCTCGAAGGAGCTTCAACCTCTGGCGTTAAAATATGGCTTACTCTTAAAGCAGATGCATGATCTTCCGGCAAATAACAAACTGCTCGTCTGGGAAAAAAGAATGTAAAGTATAATGTGTCTGAAATTCCATTAAAGTTCTGTGTTACAATGTAATATTAAATTATACGATTTTTTATAAATATTCAATAGAATAGTCATAAATTGAAACTTAATTGATTCCATTCGTTTATTAATAAGTACCTCATTGATCTTCTCAAGGCATCAAACCGCAACTGAACTCTACATTCCAATGATCTGATTAACTCAAACGCCGAAAATCCACGACTATGCTTTACATTTTCGATCGCGGCGATAAAAAGACCAAACTTTTCTCCGATTAAAGGGACCAATGGGAGATTCCAACGAACGCTTTGAGAGCAACCCGAGCAAAATCGGGTTAGCATTTAAGCGGTTTAGGTGCAAACAAACATACATACATGATAAAAATGAAGAAATTGTGCGAATTTAATGTATATTTTTGCTTTGTCGTCGAATTACTTTTCTATTTAAAACATCTACATTAGACGATAAATTGGTAGTTGTAGTGAATTTTCAAAGAAAATTAAACTAATGTTATGACTCCAAAAATAAAAACACACCTATGTTCTTCTACACATTCTGTGTTTTTCTTGACAATGCGGGTTCCAACAATTTCGTCACGAATGATTTAGTGCGCCCCCAAAAATATAGAAGAATTCAGTTTTTTTTGGGGGGGAATCGTGTTAATTCGTAGGAAGCGTTTGAAAGTGCCTAACCCCTGTCCAGCGAATTAATCCTTTCTTTAGGAATAAATGTTTTGAATTTAGGAATACATGAATGAATGAAAATGAGTTGAAACCCCGAATCTTTTCAAAATGAATTTCCATGAAGATAATTTTGGAAAACGTTTATATTTCAACATTTTTGGCACCATTGTACTACTTATAGCCTCGTTGTCTATTAAAGAACAATCCCAGAAGTATTGATTTTGTATCTTTACCGTAGAATATAACTTTTAACGAACTTAAAAAAAAGAAGGCAAATGAAGTTGTATATGTTTTAGTGGAATATGCTCCCATATTTCAACAAACCTGTTCTAAAAGTCGCTGAAATTGAGAGAAATGGCCGAAGTAGGGCAGCATAATTTTTGTTACAGAACTTGCACAGAACCGATTCCTTGTAGATTGTAAGTGAATCGTGAATGGAAAAATTGTAATAATTCGCCGTTGAAGACCAATTTTTAGTATAATAACTTACCCGAGACCTACAACAAGCAGACTAGTGTTTCTCCTTTCTCAACATGCTGGTTAACCTTGTCACTTGATGTGGTCCTTTCGGCTGAGACTGACAAACACGCAGTGATAAACGTGAGAATGGTCCCCAATATTGCGCTATAAATGGACCAACCTGTAAAGATTATATTAAATTATATAATTCTGGTGTTAATGATCCAAATTTTTTGGTTGAGGCAAGAAAATAGGAACGCGCTTGTACGTTTTGTGAAGATATGATTGTCTAAATAAATTAAATTATGGACAATAAATTCATCCTTCTCCCGTCATCAGGGAAATTCGTTCTTAAAACTATTAATTTTTACTATGTGATTTTTTCCATGCTCTCGAGTTGAGTTAGTATGCCGTTAGTAAAATTGAACAAATGCAAACATGCCTCTGTTGCGACGAAATTCGGCTCAAAAATTGCGATTGGTCCAGGATGTGTTTCAAATCTAGCCATCATTTTCAATCAACCCCAATCGGTAATTATGAAATTAGATGAAATTCCGTTGTGAACATTTGACAATAATTATCTCGAAGACTTACGAAGTTAAATTTTCGTTTTTTTTTACATTTATTTTGGTAGTTAAGTATGGCTCCTATAAATCAAACGACGGACCGTTCGCGAACCTCAAGAATTGAAAGAAAATCTGGTGGTCAACATAACCGTGAATCTTAGAGCGATTTGTTCGTACAAACTTTCCAAGCTGGTGAGCCTGATTGCGTACGTTAGTTTGATGTAAAACATGATTGCAAATGGCGCAGAAGAACTATGTAACATCGAATAACCGTTGTGTAATAATTGCCTACGTCTTCTATAAATTACCATTATGAAGCATCATCAACATCTGCCTGCCTATCAGCGACACTTTGCCTTGGTCGATTACCGACGACTATACTATCATATTATCCCTCTATCAAAAGACCAACGTCATTCCAGGTTTAATTGAAATCGTATTAAACTAGGAGGTATGCTGAAGAAATACTTCGGACAAATCGATGAATTTTTCAGATTAAATACGAGAATATGTGGTTAACATTCGCTGCAGGATGTCTCTGTCTTAAAACCCGCGAGAACCATGAGAGAAAGAAGAGACTTTGAATAAAAATGAGCAGTCGTAAAATCAAACAAGACGGAAGCGAGAATAAATAGGCATTGATATGAAGAAGAGGTGGATCCTTATGACAGGAACCAGTTTCCAACCTCACAGACTTTATTCTCTTCGAATGCGTCTTGGTTCATTGGATTCAAGTACCTACTCGCTGATCCTGGGAGATTTACCCCATTTTATGATCGTGCTTCCCTAGTTTAACCAACTGCAATGAAATTCATTGAGCCTTTGTTACCATCCAATACCATAATTGAAAAACCTATCCTACCACTCCTTGAAGAAGTTGTCTAAGGAAATCCAAGCCTTATGTGCACTTATTGCACTGATGGGAAAGAAACCTACTCTTTTCACGGACAAAAGAGAAGAATGGAAAAATTAGAAAATGGCAATCAAATGGCTTTTCTTGATTAGAAAAGTTCTGTTTGTAAGTCACTTGCCGAATTTATGAAAGACATGCATTGTTATGTCACATGGAACATGAATTTTCGGTGCAAATCCCAACTTTCATTAGCATTGTCACTTTTTGGTTTTAAATATTAGCGTAAATAATTGTAGTTTTAACAATTAAACTCAATTATTGACTTTCTCAGGTACCCAGTGTATTTTTTTCTATTTGGTGTCTACCATAAATTTGCTTTTGCATACACTTCTTAAGCCATAGGTTCCCAGGCTGAAGTAACGAATTTATGTCAATTGATGAGTTACCAAAGTTACGCTAAACTTCGAACTCAACCCAATTCCTGAAAATTCTGCATATTGGGGTTGGAGGTCTGTTTAGTTTGGTAATTGCTATAATTCCATCCCAAAAATAAATAAAAATATCCTAAATCAATCCTTCTACTAAGCTACAGGTTAATTAGACAAATATTTCGAAATCTATGATAAAACTAGCGCAGTGAAAACTATAGGCTTCTGCATAATACCCTCATACGATACCCTATAATAACCAGTACATGTAGGGGAGAAATAATTAGCTAGCACTCCAAGTGGCGGTTTGAGAGGAATTGAGCTGTATTCGTCATTTACCATCGAGTTGATAGTAACGATGTTGGTTGTTTCAATATTGCTAGGAAGAAAAACAAGTTTCCTCTGACAGGAAATTGAAATAAATACCCAAAAATTTGGAAATTAAGATAATTTTTGGTGAGTCCTCCTCCCCGGTTCACACTTGTTCCCTTCAAAATCTGTCTGATTCAAGTCTTCCAACTCTCATTCGAGAAGTGTTAATTACTCTGAGTTTAGTTAGTAGCTAGTTTTAGTTCGGGCTCATTCCCACCAAATTATAACAGAGTACTTACGGCGTTTCGTAGCATTCGAGTGTTCTGTGTGAAATGGCAACATTTATGAGTTACGCTTGGATAAGATCTAAGCTGAATGTTTCTCGATACTAACATTGGAAAGCATTTACCGCGGAGTCAAATGAGCTTAACACACTTGAATCAGATGAATATTGAGGTGGCCAAGTGATTTTGAAGTGCAGATGTCTAAACTGATGGTTGGAGAGGACTCGCTGAAAATTAGCCCCACTTCCTAATCTTTGCAACTAACTTGGTTTGAAAGATAGACTTTTGGGGTTCAATTACTTCGTTTCCAAGCTCTACAACTTTAGAACACATGAAAATTTATCTGGCATGTGGGTACGGTTTAGGAATTATTTTCGCAAAACTGTGAAATCTGTTATTTTAACTTTTTTGTGTGTGGCGGCCAGTTTGTGTGGGATGGTGGGCGAAGATTTTCTCACTCGGAATGGAATAAATTTTCAAAATCCAATCCCAAACAATCTCCAGAAATACTATCATTTTCCAGCCTCGGCTCCTCGACAATTAGAAGGAAGGTAACGAGTCTTCAAATTATGGTGGTGAACCTCAAAAAGCAGGGATTTCAACAAAATCCTTATTTCCTGTGATGCGAAATGTAATTTAAATTTTGTTTAAAACACGATGCTTTTAAAAAAGAGAGGCATTCTCGTGTTAAGTGCATTTATCTGTCTACTTGACCCAACTTAAAAATAATAAGAATACCGAGAGAGGTGTAAAATTTAACGCTCTTTCTAACTTTATCTCTATTTTTAAGTTTACATCGTAATTGGGGGAAATATGTGGAATGTGATGTAAGACCGAAAATACAAAAAACGTTGAAAATATTAAAACTCAAAAAAAGCAAGGGCTTAACAAAAATTATGAAGAGGAATTGTTGTCTAAAATAAGGTGTAGAATCGGTCCCTAGGAGATAAAAAAATCTTAAGCGGGGGCACGGTGTATGCTATTATGCTAGAGCAAGTTATGTTAGACGAATAAACATCTTCTCTTCGTTAGTGAGAATGAAAGAACACTGAAAATATCGATTTCTTGATAGGTTATAAAAGTTATTCTACTGTCATCCAAAATAGACCTTCTTTCACCATATTAAATTGATTTCTTCACCTATCGAACAATCTCCCAAATAGAAAGCGTGTGCTTCTTCTCCACAAAGCCGGACCACCCTTGAGCTTCCCCATCCACTGGAGTACATCATCATCCCGAAAATGTAAAGAATACCTGTTGGACAGATTAAGAACGTGTTATTGCAATTTCATCAATACCTGCCCGACAAAAAAATAACCTACATACAGGTTTAAATTTCAAATTAATTTTAAAAATACTGTTCGTAACGCAGATAAAAAACGTTAAATGAGTACCTACCTGCAAAAGCTTGTATGCTTCCCGTCACAGTAAAAATACTTTTCTTGTTGACGCTTTGCATGCAACAGCTGAGAACAGCAGCCATTGCCGTAAACGCCATAATCGTCACTCCCAGGGCGAAAAATACCAAGCTTATTTTCCAAGGCGTGGGGAAAACGTTGGAGTCCGTCGCCAGGCCGTCCATTGCGAATATTCCACATTGTCTGTGATTGTTAATGTGAGTGCATCGATTGAAAACTCCAACAGTCGGAGGACCGCTCGACACCGTAGTCCCATTGTCTGTTCAATTTAAAATCATTTTTATCCGGTTATAGGTACCTTCACTAATATCACAAGTGTATGCTATTTGAGCGAATCGTCTTAATGTTTTGCATTGCATTTATGCAAAATTGTGGTGAAATTTGAGCAAATTACATTTGTTTTAGGTTTGCAACAATTTTTCCAGCTTTTACCGTTCAGTTAACATATCTTAATGGAATTCACCTACGTTTTTTAGTAAAAAGTTTAAAAAAAACTGTTACCGCTATAAAATAATGGGTGCAAAATAATGGTGACTACATGTCAAATATTATTTGAGTATGTAACTGAAGATGTTTTAATTCAAAATGTTTTAAGCATTTTTGAATTTTTCAGAAATGAGGTAAAAAATCTACTTTTGAGATGCCTCGCGTTTATGTATATTTTTTTTAACGAAAATAGTTGTATGATTTTACTGGAGCTTTAATGGGTTACCAACGTAAAATATTGTATCAGCCTTCAAGGTAAGCTTGCCTCTTAATATTCGCTGAGGTCCGATTAACCACTTAGGAGTCAGTAGCGCTGAAAACACGGTCAGCGTAGTGACGATGGTCAGAAGTATCCAAAGCAGGCTGACGGACGTAACTATGACGTGCCCCATCTGAAAATTGTGATGCACCATTAATATCCGTTTCAAATGTGGGATTAGCGAAGTCAAGTAACGTGCAGCGTGGCCGCTTAAGTAACAGTCTTCCGTTCAAGTATTTTTCACCCTTCTGTACGACGTAATCCTCTCCACTCAGGGGGCGGGACAATAAGTAGTTTTGAGGGAAATCATTAAACCGAGTTGTCATCTTCTAGAAAATGGTTGTTTGCTTTTCCTTGACCCTTTCAAAACTAGGTGTTTTCTTATTGGCCAGTAAATGAATAGAGACTTACCTACATAAATAAGAATATAATGGTTTTCACGCCTCCTCACAATTAGTTTGGACGTATGATCATACGTTCATTTCACTATTATTTTGATTAGGTTTGTCTCTTCCCTACTAGTTGCATGATAAACCATTTGTTCTGAAAATACGATATACTTTGAAATTCCAAGGGAGGCTGAATTTGATTAATTGAACAACTTAATTTCAATCAAACGAACGAACTGACGTTTTAAAAGTACTTAAATTTGTGACTGTGACAGAATATGTAAATTATGCCGAAACAGTCGTAATCGAGGTTGAGAAACAGAACTGCGACTTGTGTACCAAGAAATAATAAGAATGGTGACGCAATAAAATTACGGTATTTACACTACAAAAAGGATGAGTACTTTAATTGGCCAAAAAAATACTTAGAAAAACGCTGCAAATTCTTTCACTGGGGTTTATTATTCAATTGGCTTGCGTTCATGATTTGAATTTCTACTAAGCTTTGGAGTGTGCGTGTTCCACAGGTGATAGAGCGATTATTGAATTTCAGGAGGCACACAAATATGATCAACTGAACAATCCAAACAGGTATTTTGGTTGAGAACAGATTTACGTGCTCTATGCATATCTCCTGAAATTCAATAATCGCTCTATCACCTGTGAAACACGCACACTCCAAAGCTTAGTAGAAATTCAAATCATGAACGCAAGCCAATTGAATAATAAACCACAGTGAAAGAATTTGCAGCGTTTTTTGGTTGAGAACCGATTTACGTGCTCTTTGTATATCTCCTGAAATTCAATGATCGCTATATCACCTGTGAAACCCGCACACTCCAAAGCTTAGTAGAAATTCAAATCATGAATGCAAGCCAAACGAATAAAATTGAATAATAAACCCCAGTGAAAAAATTTGTAGCGTTTTACCTACATTTACGGGAATGATTCAACCCGTGTGTCGTCTATAAACCTTTTAGGAGTTCACTCCCGTATCCACATTACTACATCACTAGGTTACTGATATCAAAACAAAAACAATAATAAACCAACTTTTTTTCGACATCATTTTTTTCATCGAATCATCGACTTTTTTGCGGTTTTTAGGGATTTTACAAAACTCTGACAACCCTTAAAGAGCACTTTAAATTAAGTGAGAGAGCTGGCTCAAGAATTGGGGCGTCGTCGGACCAAGATGGATTTTTCCTGAAAATTTCAGATCTTTTTCGTCAGCCGTTTGGGAGAAATCATGCGTACGGCGTACGACGTACGGCGGATGGACGGAAAATTTTTTATTGCAGATTCGGATTCTACACCCTTTGAAACGTAAACCATGGAATTTTCAGGGGGGGTTAGAATTTTTTTTTTTTTTTTTTCAAGAGCGATTACAATGGTTTATTATTGAATAGGTAATAAACCAAAATTCTATGTATCTTTAAATATACGCGTAGTTGCGAGTACAACGTCTTGAATAGTGTTAATTCGACTTTAAATGTTGATTGTAATAATTTAATTCATATTTCTTCCTTCCGTTTATGAGATCGTGGCTTCACCACACTCTCAAATACCCAATTGAATATTTCAAAAGCTTGAGTTTATCAAATGCTTTAGGCAGGTGCCTGTTGAGGGACCAATTATGTTCGTTTAGCGGCCCCTACGCCTTCACTCTTCTTTCCATGTCTCAATTGAATCTCCTGCGAGTTCTCTCTGTCAATAACTTGATCTCTGTCAACACTCTATTTTGAACAAAAGTCGTTCAGACATATCTATAATGAATTTCTAATTCTGCTAAATCGAGAAAAACAGCACAGTCTACGATACTCGTATTAGGATTCAAGGTATTTCAGGAAAGATGAGTCACATTTTCCTAGAACATTCCTCAAGAGTGAATTCCTTATGTTTTACATGTGAGTCTCTTGACGGACAAAACTCTATTGAAGTAAAAACGCTGCAAATTCTTTCACAGGGGCTTATTATTCAATTTCAATTTGAAAAATTAATTTCAATTTGAATTAATACTAAGATTTGGAGTGTGCGTGTTTCACAGGCGATAGAACGATTATTGAATTTCAGGAGCAGGGGCGTAACGTACACCCCCGCAAACCCCGCGATGCGGGGGGCCCGGGAACGGGCCCGCTCTAGCAAAATTCATTTTTTTTTTTATTTGAAAGAATAAAGCGGAACTAACGACACACACAAAAATTCCTTTATGTAACATCAAGTTCATAAACATCAACGGTAATGTAGATTCATCGATCAATCATCTTTTGGTTTTATTTATAACCAGGTGAGGAAGGGTGTAAAGTAGCTAAGGTGTCAGAGTTTGCGAAGGTGCGTACTAGGGATGGGACATCGACATCGATATTTTCGAAATATAGATGTTTTGCTACGATATTACGATGTTTTGCCTTCGATGCCACATGTTCGATAATATTTTGGTTTGGTTTTCTCTTTGGTTCACAGGAACAATTCCATCTTGTCTGCTTGCTACCCAACGTGGAAAAAGAGAAATATTCAACTGCTGTAGTATTAGCGAATTTTCGAAGAAAAAGAAACTACTTATTGTTCTCGGACTAAAATTTTTGCATCAATATCCGTTGTAAAGCATTCCAAGTCCACTGTCGGACACCAAAAACACATTCCAGACGATAACTCGCGATAAAATTAAGATTAAAACTCAAATTTGCACAACAATCTACCTAGGCTTTCAAAAGGCTATGTTTGAAGATGAGCACAATCGCTTCATTCTAAGGGGAGATTTGGGGCATTTCAAACGTGGGAAAGTTAGCCGAAAACCCCCAAGCAGGTGACTCTCTTTTATAAAGGTTTTTTCACGCTGAACACGATGGCGAAATCGGATTGGAAACATTTCAATCCGTTCAAAATAGAGCAGTTGATGATAAAACAAGGTAGATTGGCAAAATTCCCCAAAAAATAAATAATTCTTCAGCTCTCAAAAATGTTGAAATTAAAATGAGAAATGGGTATCACAAGTCAGAAAATAAAATTGTCGGTTTTTGCGTAATTTTTCCTCTTGTAAAACGAGTTAAGTTGAAAATACTATAAGTCTCGAGTTCGTAAACTTTACGACGTAAAGGTAGGTTAAATTGTTATATTATATTATGTATTTTTAGAACATTATGGGGAGGGGCCCGAAAATATTTTGCGGGGGGGGGGGGGGGGGGGCCCGCTGAGAAACGTTACGCCACTGGAAAGAACGTGTGTTTTCAAGCACATTTGGGATTTAAAAAAAAAAAAAAACAACCTGCATAAGTAAAACTTTTTTTTTTCTATCTCTGGGAGAAGAATGTCATTTCGGTAGAGTTCACCATCACAGAATGGATTAAACATCAATTCATTCCATGGGTGCCCGTTCTCAAACATAAATTTCTCAAGTAATGCCGTTGAAACCAACGGTATCCTTAGATTTGCAAATGCTCCGAAAACGCCGGAGTTACGGCCGTTTTAGTGACGTAAGGTCGAAAACAACTCAATCGCAATTTTAACAGAAAAAACTCGTTTTTCTGCAGTTGAACACCATTTCCTTAACTAAAACAATTTTTAATAACCAAAAGAACTACACCGTTGGAAAGCTAACATTTAGGCGCACGTTTTATCAGGTCTGCACGGTTCTGCGTCAAGCATTAAGAGATGAAAAACAGGCGATTTCAAGATTTTGACAAAACTACCATTTCGCGCGGCAATTGCACATCTTTAATGTAACTAAAAAAACCTCTGCCAAGTGGGTGTGGCACATAGCTTCCTCGTATCCATAACATGACTGTATAGATCATTGAAAATTATTATTGACTAAAGAACTTCGTTCAATTAGGCGAAGTAAATGTTGAATTAGGGTAAATTTATTGTTATGCAGGAGCGTAACTTGAGAAAATAATATTCAAACGAACGGGTTTATGCATCCAGGCATGTTCAACTATTGAACAAACTATAAAATATACCTAATAAGTCCGAACAATCCCTGAAAATTTCATCGAAATCGGTCAAGAACTCCCGGATTATGCTTGTGGCAAGGATTTTACGTTTGCGCATGCGCAGAGGCTGCTATTGATTTGGGGGTCATAAAACCTATAGGGGACCATCTACGCCCCAACCCGCACAATCCCTAAAAATTTCATCAACATCGGACTATAACTTCGTGTAGTTTTGCCAAGGGTTTGTAACAAGGATTTGCTGACATACAGACACACACACAGACAGACACCGAACAAAAATGGTTCAGAAAGGTCTAAAACGCAAAATGCGAGTGGAATTTTTGATTTTGAGACAAAAAAATGTTCCATTCGAAAGGAAAACAATGCTTCCGCAATTTAATGTACTAAAAAATGTTTTCTGAAATTAAATAGATAGACAATTTAACGCTCTTTCCAACGGTGTCATCAAATTTGAGCTATCTCCGACATTGAGGGAGTTATGACAGTTTTAATGACAAGACTGGAAACACGAAAAAAAAATCTTAAATCGCGAATAATTCGGAAACGAGGACTCTGGCAAAAAATGGCTAGGAGGCATTTTTGTTCGGTAATGAGTTGTAGAATACGTAGAAGCCGGATTGTGCATAACTCCTGGGATACCCCGTATAAGATACCCCTACTGACTCTTCCTATCGTGATCACAATAACCCACTAGATTTAGTGATGGTAGTTTACCTGAAGGGTCGGAATTCTGAATAGGTTTATTACTTGTAAATAACGAGACCCAGTTTACTGCAGGGAACAGGATGCTAAATAAAAGTCACAATTATAGAAACGTGATTTATTAATGTGAAGCTATTATTCTTATTCTTTCATTGCATTATGCTAATACCATTGAATTAAACAATAATAACAAAGTAATACCATTATTTTAAACGAATAAAACTGAACATAATAGCTTCACATAATACCTTCAGTTTCGATCATTGACAATTTGAAAATATTTACTAAAAGGAAAAATAATATAAATAAGGAATGCAATAGGCCTACAAGAAAGGACAAAGGATATAGGTAGAAAACGTATACATCGCGAGGCGAGAACTAGCCTTGAGCGGCCGTATGCAGGGCAGTTGACGAGGCGAGTCTACTCCATTCGAACTTTTGGTTTATATTTGCCAAAACGGCCTCCAAGACGTCTATCCCAATATAACCACAGCTTTGAGAATTTTTCTTACAATACCCGTGTGTGTAGCATCGAATGAAAGAAGTTTTAGAAAACTGAGGATAAAAACTACATCGGGAACTTGACAGGACAAGAACGACTAAGCAACTTGGCAATCATATCAATAGAGCAAAAAATAGCTTCTGCACTATCTTTTGATGGTATCATTAAAACATTTGCGGCAAAAAAGCCCGACAATTTTCATTTTAAAGTTTGTTTAGGGCTTCCGTTTCGTACAAAAATGTATTTATCATCTATTAGTTTGTTAAATTTAATAAAAATTATATGGTATTTTACATTGAGCACTTACTTACCAAACCTTCATCCTTTTAGTAGAAAGTTTATGCATTGTGAATAAATCAAATTAATTATATTTACATTTTGGTTCATTGGTATATTAAGATGGTATGAGTCATGAGATATCGGGTCTATGGTGGGGTGGGGTGGGGTGGGGGGGGGGGGCGACAAATGTATTTCTTGCTCTGTGTGAAATACGGGCTGGTTACGTCCCTGGCTGGGAGTCAGTACGTTCTGCCCTCCCGGACGCCCCTTCACTTTTGCGAGTGCGGGAGTCAGTAGTACTGACTCAGTAAGTAGTCCCCCCAACTGAAGCTGGAACCTAGTTACGCCGCCTGCAGCGCCGCGCCTCTTGAGAGATAACTCTCCTACAGCGCGGCGCGGCTGGCGCCTGAGTCGGTACATGACGGCAGACGCCGGCCGCAGGCGCGTCATGGAAACCTCGACGCCGTAAAAATCGACGGGAGCGAGCGGGCGCCCATCGAGATCTGTTGGTGCGATCAAACAATACGATACAGAATTGTCAGACGTAACAACGCGGCATCGCGCTTTGTTGCGGCAGAACGATCGTGCGGCGTGGTACGATTTTTCTTCAGTCCAAGAATCATATTGGTACTTGCCAGTTAGTTGAAGGCGGATATATCTAACGTTAAATACCTACGCTATGTGGATGTACATCTCACCAAACAACATAGGCGGCTAAAGCCCTTAGCCCCCCCAGATTTGTCAGACAACCTAAAGTTTATATAGCCTACCTAATCCAAGTAATAACCTTGATTTTTTTAGTTAAAAAGCTACATATTTTTGAATTGAATCCGATTAAACATAGTGTCAGTTAAACAAAGATTAAACAATAATTGTAAAATTAACTATTAGTTTAAATTATGGCAATTACATATTTACGCAGTACACAACTTTATACACAAAGCCTAGCATATTCAAGACCATATGCTTTAAGTGAGGTATTTATCGAGCACTTTAAAAATGGTCCAGAATATGTGAACCACTTTCCTCTCCTGTTTTGAACGAGAACCTCGGAATAGGACTTTCGAGGCGAGACATGAACGATAATTTTCATGAAGAAGCAAAACAACCCTTTAAATCTTCTTTAAAAGATCAACTTTAATAATTGCGTTCGAGTAAAATAACCAAGATAGACCCATTTGGCAACAACTGATTCAAATCAATATTATGTTTACTTGCAGCCGTAATTAGGAATGTTTGATAGACAAATAATAACAATAACACATGAGACATGTTTGTTTATATCAGCAAAATTACTTTACAATAGTAAACATTGTTTTACTGTAGTAAACAATGTAATGATGGATTTTCTCAGGTGATAAACACGTATAGAAAACAGGTAATTACACAGTAGTGTGGCAAAAAATATATGTTATGTACCTATATATTAAAATATAATATTTATCTAGACACTATATATAACGGGCGCTATAGCCCGTTAGCTCCCCCAGAAAAATCAGTCTAGAGCCGCCTATGCCAAACACTTTAGTGTTCATACTTCATTAAGAGTTCTGTATTATGAAAGTATCAAGTATTAGGAAAAAAGGACCTACGTGAAGGGCCTACCAATGTGAAGTTTATTATTCAATAATAAACCATTGTCATCGCTCTTGAAAAAAAAATGCTAACCCCCCCTGAAAATTTCATGGTTTACGTTTCAAAGGGTCTAGAATCCGAATCTGCAATAACAATTTTTCCGTCCGTCCGACGGAAAAACTTACTTACTTACACACGACTTCTCCCAAACGGCTGAAGCAAAAAAGCTGAAATTTTCAGGAAAAATCCATGTTGGTCCGGCGACGCGCCAATTCTTGAGCCAGCTCTCTCACTTAATTTAAAGTGCTCTTTAAGGGTTGTCAAAGTTTTGTAAAATCCCTAAAAAAGTCAAGGCGGCCGAAATTTGTACTCTTTTTGAAGAACATTCCACGAGGAATCGAATGAGCCCCTCCCCAGATCCGTAGGTCAAACCAATCCCGATCTATGGCCCGATTTATAGTGCCAACATTCGCGTTATTGCTTCCGAGTCTACCAAGGTAGCGGAAGCATTGTTTTCACTTTCGGAATGTGAAAATTTTTTTGTCTCCAAAATCAAAAATTCCACTCGCATTTTGCGTTTTAGACCTTTCTGAACAATTTTGGTTCCGTGTCTGTCTGTCTGTCAGCAAATCCTTGTTACGGGCAAAACTACACGAAGTTATAGTCCGATTTTGATTAAATTTTCAGGGATTGTGCGGGTTGGGGTGTAGATGGTCCCCTATAGGTTTCATGACAACCGGATCAATAGTAGCCTCAGCGCAAGCGCAAACGTGAAATTCTTGCCAGAAGCATAACTCCAGGAGTTCTTGACCGATTTCGATGAAATTTTGGCAGACGTTTTTATTTTTGGAAATGTCATAATAAGTATTTATTACTTCAGTCATCTATCCATTCAGCGTCAATGTCAATTGTTATTATTAGGTATATTTTATAGTTTGTTCAACAGTTGAACATGCCTACCTTTATTTTCTCAAGTTATGCTCCTGCATAACAATAAATTTACCCTAATTCAATATTTACTTCGCCTAATTGAACGAAGTTCATTAGTCAATAATAATTTTCAATGATCTACACAGTCATGTTATGGATACGAGGAAGCTATGCGCCACACCCACTTGGCAGACGTTCTTTGGTTTATTATTGTTTTTGTTTTGATATCAGTAACCTAGTGATGTAGTTATGTGGATACTGGAGTGAACTCCTAAAAGGCTTTGTAGCCGATAGACGGGTTGAAGCATTCTGACAACCATAAAAAAAAAAAAAAAAAAAAAATTCTTCCACTTGGGTTTATTATTCAATTGGCTTGCGTTCATGATTTGAATTTCTACTAAGCTTTGGAGTGTGCGTGTTTCACAGGTGATAGAGCGATTATTGAATTTCAGGAGATACGCATAGAGCACGTAAATCTGTTCTCGACCAAAATACCTATTTGGATTGTTCAGTTGATCATATTTGTGTGCCTCCTGAAATTCAATAATCACTCTATCACTTGTGAAACACGCACACTCCAAAGCTTACTAGAAATTAAAATCATGAACGCAAGCCAATTGAATAATTGCAGCGTTGTTTAGTTAGGTTATCGTAGAGTATTGTACCATGACCGTTGAAAAAAAAGGTGCACGCTTCGAAAAAAAAATAATAAAATAAAACATTATGGGGAGGGGTCCCGAAAATATTTTGCGGGGGGGCCCCGCTGAAAAACGTTACGCCACTGTTCAGGAGGCACACAAATACGATCAACTGATCAATCCAAATAGGTATTTTCATCGAGAACAGATTTACGTGCTCCATGCATATCACCTGTGAAACATGCACACTCCAAAGCTTAGTATAAATTTAAATCATGAACGCAAGCCAATTGAATAATAAACCCCAGTAAAAGAATTTGCAGCGTTTTTTTTTTTTTTTTTTTTTTTTTTTATGGTTATCAGAATGTTTCAACCCGTGTATCGGCTACAAAGCCTTTTAGGAGTTCACTCCAGTATCCGCATTACTACATCACTACGTCACTAGGTTACTGATATCAACACAAAAACAATAATAAACCAAAATGACGCGAGTGTTGGCACCATAAATCGGGCCATAGATGGAGAATGGTTTGATGTACCGACGTGGGGAAGGGCTCATTCGATTCCTCGTTTAGTGTTCTTCAAAAAGAGTACAAATTTAGGCCGTCTTGACTTTTTTTGAGGTTTTTAGGGATTTTACAAAACTTTGACAGCCCTTAAAGGGCACTTTAAATTAAGTGAGAGAGCTGGCTTAAGAATTGGGGCGTCGCCGGACCAACATGGATTTTTCCTGAAAGTTTCAGCTTTTTTGCTTCAGCCGTTTGGGAGAAAACGTGCGTACGGCGGACGGACGGAAAAATTTTTATTGCAGATTCGGATTCTACACCCATTGAAAAGTAAACCATGAATTTTTCAGAATTTTGTTTTTTCAAGAGCCATTACAATGGTTTATTATTGAATAATAAACCAAAATTACAGTACGCCGGCGACTATAAAAAAATTATGTTTTTTAGATGGAATCAATAGACACAATAATTTCATTGCACTTCTTATAAAGAAGAGTTTACTACAACAATATATCAGGTGTAGGGAAATTATGTTTTTTTTTTTTTTTATTATGGAAAGTCAGAAAATTGATTTTACAGCTACTTTGCGAGAAAAAATACGTCGCAAAGTTTTTTCGTTCAACTAAAAATTTTTTATTTTTTTCATTTTTAGTATTTGTGTCGTGTTCTTCAGCCTTCCGCGACTAAAACAGCCAAATTATTTTCGATTTTGAGTTAAAAATTATAAACTACGTTAAATCGTTTATAGCTGCGTTATAAAATGCATTTTATTTTTACCCGTTTGATTGGTGAAAGAAAGGCCATCGTAAAAACACATACATGGGTTTATTGTTTTTTTTTTTTTTTTTTTTTTTTAAATAATGCATGATTGTGGGGTTTGGGGGTCATTTTTAGGTTAAGAAATTGCGGTTATTTGCTGAGGCAGCCGATTTTGAGTCCAAACTTACAAGAAAATAACACAACAATTGCCTATTTCAGTAACGATCTGGAAAAACCACGTTTTTAGTTAGTGTTTGGCCTGTAGCATCTATGCGTCTGAGCTGGTTAGACAACTCACTGGTTTTAGTTCTCCAAACTCGAGCTAACTAGTTTATTCTATATCCTGCCAGTCAGAATGAAACGTAGCGCTAATGGCTATTCGTTCTAAACGAGAGAAGTGCTTCACTATCATTGAGATGAACTCATATTCGTTTCACAGGATAAAATGATGAGACCCGATGTTTTTGGGTGTTCAAATTTGAAAAAAATAACGCATCAATATTTTAATGTAACAAGCTATCTGAAGAACTCGTGGAAGACCTATAAAATCACATTTTTAACATTTAAACGCAATTTTCACCCAAAACTTCGGTTTTTAATGGACTACTGGAAAAAAGACAGCTTGAGGAAGCGTTTCCCGAAGAGCGTCCTCCAAAAGACCCCCTACCTGCTTTTTTACCAGTCAAAATTTATATCGAGGCTATACAAAATTTAACGTAGTTTCCAACAATTACCTAAAATTTGAAATAATCTGGAGAAATGAGGGAGTTCTGGTCGTTTTAGTGAGGAAATATCTAAATCACGAAAAAATCTTGAATGTGAAAGAGTCCAATTTTTATTTGAGTAAAAAAACCTAAGAGTCATTTTTTGTAGCAAATTAGCTGTAAAATCGATCCCTGAGTTTGTCCCATAATTTCGATCAACACCGTGTAAATGAGCCTAAACAAACGACAATCTATTGGTTGAAAATTGGTTCGGCAACTAAATTTAACAGAAAACTGCTCGCTGCTTTAATGGAAAAATGTTCAAATTATGAACACTAGTATTGCAAAAACTGTTGTGTTGGATGAAGGCGCTTAAAAAAGTTTAAATCAAGCATCCTTTGGGGTGCTTCAGTAGGTCATTATTTAATTGTTTCTCTTGACAAAATGAACTTTGTTTAGGGATTTCCTAATATGGCCAAGGCGAGTTTCACAGGTGATAATTCAGTATAATAATGTATAAGATCAGGAGGTACTCACCATGAAATCCGTGTTGTTCTAAATTGTTGATGCACTGAAGATCGTGGTGGCGACCTCGGTATAACTATCATTAAACGTTTATCAGCGTTTCTTTCTCGTTTTTGTGATACAATGGTCTCGACGTGTTTGTTGAGCGCTTGACCTTCCAGGGAGAACCCTTCTCCTCGAGGTGGCTGGAGAAGACTGAAACTGAAGCGTGCCACAGGAGAAGCTCCAGAGCTCGTAAAGGGCTGAACCTCCCACCGCTCTCCTGCGTCTCTGATTCCAGAGGGGATCGAGTGCTACGGTGTTTTATGAGTAGGATGCTAGATGAGTTGGATACCACAAAGCTCTTTTCTTACTCTTACTGGTGGAATACTCCAAAGAATTAGAGAATTTTACAGTTTAGAAATCTGGGTAGGTTCTCCGAACGTTTGTTATTAATATTTTGCTTCCGTATCTACCTTTACGGAGCCCTTTCTATATCAAAAATATTCCCACGCATTTTACCTTTAAAACCAGTCTGAGCAATCTTCGTTTCATGTCTGTCGTGAGCCTCAAATCCTTGTAACAAGTTCAAAGTTATCATCCGATTTTGATTAACTTTTCAGAGAATTTACAAATCAGAAATACAGGTCTCCTATGGAATTCATTATTCAAAAACGCTGCAAATTCTTTCAATGGGGTTTATTATTCAACGATTCATGATTTGAATTTCTACTATGCTTTGGAGTGCGCGCGTTTCACAGGTGATTATTGAATTTCAGGAGATATGCATAGAGCACTTAAATCTGTTCTCAACCAAAATACCTATTTGGATTGATCATTTGATCATATTTTTGTGCCTCCTGAAATTCAATAATCGCACTCCAAAGCTTAGTAGAAATTCAAATCATGTATCATTGAATAATAAACCAAAGTAAAAGAATTTGCTGCGTTTTTTTCAACAGCGATTACAATGGAAAAATATTCTATTTGAAAATGTTAAATTTCGTAAGACGGAGCATGCATATCAGAATGCTTCAACCCGTGTATCGTCTATAAACCCTTTTAGGAGTTCACTCCAGTATCCACGTTCACTACATCACTAGGTTACTGCGATTAAAAAAAAAACTCTTGTGTTTGTTTTGATCGCAGTAACCTAGTGATGTAGTGAATGTGGATGCAAATGTTGGCACCATAAATCGGGCCATACATCGGGCTTATTCGATTCCTCATAGAAAGTTCTTCAAAAAAAGTCCACATTTGGGGCCTCGACTTTTTTTTAGGTTTTTAAGGATTTTACAAAACTTTGACAACCCTTAAAAGGCTCTTTAAATTAAGTGAGAGTGCTGGCTAAAGAATTGGGGCGTTGTCGGACCAATATTGATTTTTCCTGAAAATATCAGATTTTTTGCTCCAGCCGTTTGGGAGAAATCGTGCGTACGGCGTACAGCGGACGGACGGAACATTTTTTATTGCAGATTCGGATTCTACACCCTTTGAAACGTAAAACATGAAATTTTCAGGGGGGTTTAAATTTTTTTTTTTTTTTTTACAATGGTTTATTATTGAATAATAAACCAAAATCTATACCTCGCTTTGCTCATGAGCAAACATAAAATCAACCATGCATCTTTTCTCTTTTACTAGTGGTACGATCTCCCTCAAATTAGGACCGTAGATGGAGAAGAACGGTTCAATAATATCATACCAATTTCAGTACAATTCATTCGTAGGTACCGTCAGTAGCTGCGCGAATGTGAAATACTTGTAATAAGCCCAATTTCGATTTTCCATCCGATTTTGATGAATTTCCAGGGAATGTACTGGTGTTTGGTTGTACTGGTCCTGCATGATTTCATCAAAAAGTTCATGTACTTTTCTTAGAATCTATGAAGCATAATTTATGTCTGTTCCTAATCGTCCGATCGTTCTCCAATTCGGAGGCTAGTTGGGGAAGGTTGGTTCAATTACGTCTGTTTCACGTGGATACTGGTAAGTAACAAGCTTTAGGAAAAGGGAACGATCACGCTCGCCTTTGAAGGGTTAATTAATACATATTTCAGAATTATCACGTTAGTACAAAATTTTAACATTCATGTTACCTATTAATACGAGGATGCTGTGTGTCACACCCATCATAGCAGAAGTTTTTCTGGTTACCTACATATTATATGTATTTAAATATTCATTTTCGAATTAACCTTTGTAACATACCAAGGGGCTCTTAGAATGATTATACAATTGCTGTTGCTATAATATAATATTTTCATATCTCCGGGGCAAACAAGCAACTGTTCACGGTTCATCACGGTTCTTACCAAGTTATCAAACGTTTTCCGAAAGTTCCTTCAAGATTACATTTCGCAAGTCTTTCAATCACTTTAGAATCACACTTCAGGGTGATTAAGAGGGGATGAGTGGAACACGCCGATCTAGGACTGCCAGCATGATGGCTGGTAAGTACTTACTGACTGGTTTATAATTTGAATCATAACGTATTAACGAAAATTCATTCTCTTTTCAAACGAGAAATACCTCAAGAAAATGAACGGTGAATAATGAGGAAGGTACCACCAACAATGAGATGTTCTAATGTGAAGCTACTACCGAATATCTCTCATAAAAATCTCCTGTGACGAAATAAAAACACCCCAAAATTCCGCTAAAAACAAAAAAAGTAAAGAACATTAGTTGCTAAGTATGATTTTCCCATTTCGTCCATTTCTCAATAACTCAAGGAGTGATATAACATCACAGTGGATGCTACCTAAGCTACGATGTCTCTCGAATCAAAGACGTAACACGACCAAAATTAAACAGAAAATTGATTAATGCACGTATCATGCAGGATGAGCAAAGTTTCCTGAAATGTATATACCCATGTTTGAAGGTTTTGAAACTTTTGAGCTAAGTAAATTTTATGGCGAAAAATGGTTGTTATCATTCATTGTTAAAATTCTTCTTCCCAAATGATTTTTTTAACTGATTTTTATCACATTTGAATGAAATTTGAGTGAATGTTGTTTTATTTACGTTCAATAAAAAGCCTTTTTGATCGTATAGCAAAATCCATTTGCAGCCCCTCTCCCTCAAACTTTGTCATTGTAGGTTTCAAGGTGCGTAGATTCCAAATCTGCAATGACCCGTTCGCCCTGCGGCCACTACCCTTAAAAGATCTTAGATTGATTAAAAAAGAACAAGAATTAATTAATTAATAAAAAGAAAAATCCATTCTTTTGCACATGCACTCCACTTTGGCTTTGGTAGGTCCTAACGTCTAGGCAGTCCGATCGCCTATCGAGCACAGATGCTATGGAGCCAAAACTAGTCAAAACGTGATTTTTCTAGGTTTTTACGAACATTGGCAAGTCTAGGACGCAAAATCGACAAGAAAAGATTTCAGATCCTCAGAAATTCACCAAAAGCAAATAATCGCAACTTCTGAACGTGAAACCCAACCCCTAAACCTAACTATGACTAGAGCAATCCGTGTATTATTCAAAAAATAATAAGCCCATGTGACGGAATAGTCAGCGTTTTCAGCATAAGTTTTGGAGACTAAATTCTGCAATAGTCTATCTCAATGACGAAATTTGTTTTTAGCTTCATTCTGCTTAAAAAGTAAAAAATCAAAAAAATTGATGGTTTTAGTCGGTTTTTGCCAGTTATTAATGATTTGTATGAACTTTGAATTTAATTTCAATTGATTGATTGAGTTTTTGAATCGAGCTTTGTTCAATTTGATGTGCTAAAAAAGTGCAGTGTGTTCATCAGTTTGCTAAGCCAACATTTTCTAAAATTGATTAACCTAGGATTACAGGAAAATGAAAGCGGCTAGTGTGGACGTCCAAGATTTTTCAAGTATTGAATTTGACACTGACGCATTGAAAATATGCAAAAGTAGAAGTTCACAACGAGCCTCGTTTTCAATATTATTTTTGTTAAATAACATACTTATTTCTTTTTAACATTTCTTCTTTTTTTTTTTTTTTTTGGAAATTATTTATTGAACCAAATTACAAGTTATTAGCAACACATTTTCGACGTTTAAATATGGATTGGTTATAGTAAAGCTTAGGTACATAACTAAGTCTCTAATGGTTTCGAACATTAGGCGGAAGTGCCATTTGTTGCACTTGAAATTCACTGAATTGTTCACTGTGCGGATTTTGTTATCGCGAGCACCTTAATTCACGTACACAGATCATGAGCCTTATCTCTCTTGAGACGCCTGAATAGGTCGTCATCGTCGAGGAGCTACACAGCCTCTTCATTGACGTAGCTATTAAACATAATGACCTTCTTTATACGTACCTACCTACATCTCTAAACAAATTATTCGATAAAGCAAAAAAAGACAAAACAGTAGGTAGGTAATGTTTCACACCAATTTCCAAATATGGGCGGTCTGCCTACATTAATTTTTTGTTGGTCAAATGAGGAGGTTGCATCGCAAAAAGTACTGAACGCCATTTTTTTCAGTTTCGAACTAATGGTTGCTTAAGGGTTTGGAGGACTGTTTCTTCACGAATATGAAGTCGTTTCATTTCAAAACGTGCTCTATCAACTGAACACGCTGCAAATTCTTTCACTGGGGTTTATTATTCAATTGGCTTGCGTTCATGAATTGAGTGCTTTGGAGTGTCCCTGTTTCACAGGTGATAGAGCGGTTATTGAATTTTAGGAGATACGCATAGAGCACGTAAATCTGTTTTCAACCAAAATACCCATTTGGATTGATCAGTTGATCATATTTGTGTGCCTCCGGAAATTCGATAATCGCTCTATCACCTGTGAAACACGCACACTCCAAAGCTTAGTAGAAATTCAAATCATGAACGCAAGCCAACTGAATAATAAACCCCAGTGAAAGAATTTGCAGCGTTTTTTTATGGTTATCAGAATACTTCAACCCGTGTATCGGCTATAAATCCTTTTAGGAGTTCACTCCTGTATTCACGTTCACTACATCACTAGGTTACTGCAATCAAAAAAACAATAATTAACCAAAATAACGCAAATGTTGGAACCATAAATCGAGCCATACATCGGGAATGGTTTGAGTTACGGACCTGGGGAAGGGCTCATTCGATTCCTCATGGAAAGTTCTTCAAAAAAAGTCCAAATTTAGGCCGCCTTGACTTTTTTGAGGTTTTTAGGGATTTTACAAAACTTTGACAACTCTTAAAGGGCACTTTAAATTAAGTGAGAGCTGGCTAAAGAATTGGGGCGTTGTCGGACCAATATTGATTTTTTGCTCCAGCCGTTTGGGAGAAATCGCGCGTACGGCGTGCGGACGGGAAAATGTTTAATGCAGATTTGGATTCTACACCCTCTGAAACGTAAACCATGCAATTTTCAGGGGAGGTTAAAAAAATTGTTTTCAAGAGCGATTACAATGGTTTAATATTGAATAATAAACCAAAATGAGCGATGAAAATCGAGTTTTCAACCAAAAACTACCAAACAGTTGAAGTGTGTTCCATGCAAAACGTACTCTATCCATTTGTCAATCATACAGTACTGAATTCAAGTCATATCCTACTTCCTATACACTATTTTTATCCAGAAGCCACTCCATCCGCCTCACTAGGCATCATCCTATAGATCCGGCGTTTTCAGCCGAAAGTTACTCCATCCAAAAATGTTTCAGCCCAAAAGTACTCAATCCATTTGTATCAGGCATAACGTTCTTTATCCATGGTTTACAAATTTAAAATTTGACGTGAATAATCACGTTTTCCACCGACTATCTAACAGTTTTGCCACACAATAGAGGAGAACAAAAAAACGGTAAATTAAAAAAAAGTGAACCTATGTGCTACAGATTTTTGCATTTCCTGCAAAATTCACTCAAGTGGGTATAGCGATTCTACCTCCTCGTATGTATCTGTATCTACCTGTGCACCTTACGTAAATCGCCTCTTGCTTAGCAACGCACCCTGATTTTGCGAACATTACATAGCCAGTAATTCGAAAAAGAAACTACGTAACGTCTCCAGTTGTAAGATGCATTAATATTTAATTAATTTGCACATAAGTATGTTGTTGAATCTTAATAGCTCATCGCTGATGCGTAAATTCATCTTCCACAGATTGTTATTAATAACTTCAGTCAAACCCAAACTTCCAATATTAAATCAAATTAAATTATACATGATTTGTGATATTATAAATCGTAGCAGACGTATTATATAGCTGATCTAATGAGAACGGAATGATCGCGAAGGATCTTATTCAAGCTTTCAAAATACGAGCTAATCTCGTTGTGGGAGTTATGGGCCTCATAAAATTAGGTAGGTACTACCCTCGCAAACGAGACCAGTGATATCCGATAGCTGATTAATGCGAACGCGATTAAAGGGTCGGAAATAGACGTCGCCGAGGGTCAAGTTCGGTGCTGAGGTCATACGACTGGAGAGAGGAAAAGATCATTCACGAGGGAGGGCACTACTATTAATTTTATTTAAACAGCGTCAACGTTGGGGGATGTCTTGATTACATATTTAATGAGTGCTTATTTTAATTACCAATATCCTAAGTAGGTAATGAGTATATAGTATGACAAATCACTTAAGCGAAACCAAACCTAAAATACTTATCATCTCAACCCGTTTTTTTTCTTTTTTCCTTTTATTGGCATTAATTGCTTAAACATCCATTAACATTACAGTTTTCTCAAATATATACATAACATTCCTTTATGAAATCAAAAATTTGCTTATAAATAATAACGTCCTTCTTATATAAAATTGTAAAATAACTAAAAGGATTTTCCACTTTGTCCGTTATAGTTTCGAACATTTCCACTCTTCTACCATTGAATTGAACACATTCCATAACCAAATGCTCCAAATTTCCATTTGGGTGACCACATCTACTACAGGTTGGAGTATCCCTTTTATTTATTTTGTAGAGGTAGGCATCGCACACCTCATGGTTTGCTCTCATTCGCGCGATGGTTCTGCCGAAATCCTTCTTTACTTTTTGTCCAATAAACCATGGCCTGACAGGTAACCTAGCCTGCACCGATTTATAAAATTTTCCCTCTTTGCCACACTTTGCCATATTTTTTCCTCATACTGTCCGACGTGTTCGCAAGGGTGTGAGTTGTACACAGGAGGAGTGTGACTCGCTAGCTGCTTCAGAAGCATTACCATTGGCAAAACCGTACACAAAAATCATGTCAACATACTCACTTGTGGTATAGCTACTCAACTGAAAGCAACTCATCGCAATCAATCGTAAATGAACACAAAAGTAGCTATCTCTCTGATCTTCGATTAGATATCCTGACTTTGGCTGGACAGGTTGGAAATGCCGTAGACGCTGATCACAAACGAACGTTTTCATTCATTAAATTCATTTTCATTTTTTCATTTTTAAGAATTAATTTTTTTATTTAAATCTTAACAATCTTATTTAAGCTCCAACTCTTTGTGTGAACTCGATTTAAACCGGCCGATTAACGACCAAATCAGATTGGAGTTAATAATACTCGGCGCACAAAGATACCCCTCCTTCAATATCCTTGCCCCTGACCAACACAACGCCTCCTCCGTGGCTTTCCCAATTTTCAAAGATTAGGTCTTTTTTAGTGATACAGGGTGTCCCAGGACTTATGCACAATCCGACTCCTACGTGTTTTACAACTCATTTCCGACTGCGATGAGTTGCATTCATCTTCGAGACTTTTGGAAAAACCTCAATTTTAACAGAAAACACTTGTTTTTCTGCAGTTAAACACCATTTCCTTAACTAAAAATATTTTTAAGAACCAAAACGACTACACCGTTGAAAATTTGGCGAACGTTTAACCAGGCCTGCACAGTTCTGCGTCAAGCATTCATGGGGTTTCTAAGCGAGACGAAAAACAGGAATTTCAGGATTTTGACAAAACTGCCATTTCGCGCAGCAATCGCACATATTCAATGCAATTTTAAAAAAGTTTTCTGACATCAAATAGATAGAAAATTCAACGCTCTTTCCAACGGTGTCATCAAATTTGAGCTATCTCCACAATTGAGGGAGTTATGACAGTTTTAATGACTTAAGATCGGAAACACGAAAAAATCTTAAATCGCGAATAGCTCGAAAACGAGATCTCTGGCAAAAAATTGCTAGGAGGCAATTTTGGTCGGAAATGAGTTGTAGAACACGTAGGAGTCGGATTGTGCATAACTCCTGGGACACCCTGTATAATATATTTATATATGATTATAATATATTTAAATTATAAGATAAGAATAATGTACTTCCTTTGATGGAAGTTAGTGGTGAGTCATCATAAGCGCTATAATCCTTTATAGTTCTGCGAGAACCTGAGCTGCGAGCCTTCATTTACATTATCAGTCCAACAGCACTATTACGATAGATATATTTTAGTCAGTAGATCACGGAGATCAGCAATTTTAACCGGCAGAATAATAAGAAATAAGCAAAAGGTAAAAACCGCAAAAATAGCATGGCTAAAGCATGTTCCATGTTTTTTGAATTTCAGCCATAGGCTCGAAGGAATGTCCTTCTGGGGCGCCCAGCGCCGAGTTTTTCACGACGGATTCTTATCCACCACAGACTACGTCTAATATTAATAGATCTTTTTATGAGATAAATATTGTCTATGTGAAATTTCATGCACTCAGCTGGTTTTTCGGAGATCAAGGTCAAATGGCAGCTTTGGTGTGAAGAAGAAGGAGTCGAGGATCCGCCTAACATAATCAAAATTGATAATTTGAAGAGGACCCGACACTCGATCAGTCCCTTAGTCGAGCAGTCGGAGGAGGAATACGTGAAATTTTGTAGTGCCGACAACCGGTAAGTAGTATTGCCTGCCAATTTCGATCAATTTTTGAGTAATTCTCTAATAAAATTGAAAATGGGATGGTATTTTGAGCTAATTATTGTATTTGCTTAAAAGCGTAGACAATGAAGCTATTCAAATAGCCCTACAAAAGTTGATACACAACTTTTCTTTGGAAATCCGTTTTGAGGAATACATTCTGTATTTGAATACATGCATCCGTCATTCCAGATGACAACTCTCCTTAGGATTAAGCAGAACGTCCGTTCTTTCGTAATCGACCTATCTTGCTGGAATTTGAAATGGAACTCCTTCGGAGTATTCCGAATGCTGATTCTGGAATTTAGCATCATTTGATGAATGCTTTGTGGTGGTATTTCAGAAGTTTTTGAAATTCTGATTTTTAAAATATTTCAGCCATTTGAATTCACCCTCTAGGATTGATGAAAATTGATGTCTATAACTCAGTTCCTAGTTTAGTCCTAACCATAACTTAATCGTTTTGATACACATTATTTTATTATAGAGCTCAGGAAGCTAAGGCTGATTCAACAACTGAGATTCTGGTCCATTTTGAAACTACAGAGCCCTTCGCGTTAAAAGGCCTGCAAGTCCACGGTGAGACCACTAATTGCCATTTCTTTTGGTTTATGAATATGTTATAGAGGTTACTCTATAATAATCATTAGCTACCAATTTCAAAGTTAGGAGGCCAATGTGTTTTTCAATCAAATGATGCTGCGATGATTTACACAACTTTCACAACAGGAATTGGGGAACTTTTTCCAAAAGGTACTATATCCGTTTCGGTCATAATCGATAAATTCGCTGAAAACCATTACAAGCTGAAAACTTGCCCCATATCAAAAAACTGTTTTCTAAGTGTATTCTACATTTAATATTTAAAATTTCGCAAAAAGAAGCAAGTTATTTCGAGACGTCAATTATTTGAGGTGGAGCTTTGAAATTTCAAGATTTTGGATATCGTACTTTTTGGAATCAAACCTGGCGTTTAGTACTTTTTGAAACCAAACAAAGTGGATAAAGTACGTTTGGAAATCAAATCTTTTCCTCCTGTCAACGGCTTTATTAATCTTCCCAAAGCTGTTACAAGGACATTGACAAGCTGTTGGAGTCGTAGTTGTATGCAGCTGCCGCCCTCCTCCTTCCCGCACTTTTTCTACAGAAAAACAGTTTTTCTTTCAATTCAAACAAATTCCTTGATACTGCGTATTTTATATTCAGTTGAAATTAACGAAAAGCAAGGCACCAAATGCCAAGCTTTATCGAAGCTGTGACTGTCAGTTTTTGATGGTGACAATGTTACGGAAGCCACCTCGGAGCTACACCAAGGTTGTCAACGTTCTTTCTATTAAAGCTGATATGAAGTCTAAAAAAATACGGTTTAAATCATTGAAAAACCTCCAAAAATGGCTTGGAAGTTGACAAATCCTATTAGAAAATGGATATAGTACTTACGCTCAAAATATTGCAGCCAGTGTGTGACTATTTAACAGATATAGTACCTACTTTTGCTTCCGATCTAAACAGATAGCGGAAGCATTGTTCTCACTTTATGTTCCTTTCTCCAAAATAAAACTGAATTTTCAACCTAGTTCTTCACAATTTAAAGGTTCCGTGCTGTCAAACTGTCTGCTGTCTGTGTGTGGAGAACTCGGTCCCAAAACCCCTGGAAAGGTAATAACCCGATTTTGAAAAATGTGGTCCTTAGTAGCTTTTGGAAATAAGCTCCTCAACTTAACTTATGAAAGTAACAGGTACCTAAGTATATTCTTAATTTCCGAAGATAATAGCCGAGTGGCACGAATTTTATCTGAACCTATCAGTGAAAATCGCTGTCGAATATTTGAGCTTCTATCTAAGCATGAGTGGGGTATCGCATCTACATTTGGCTTAGAGTAACTCGAAAGAATGGTATGAAAGTTTTGAGCTGTTAGGATGAAAAACTTGTAACCATGGTTTTATGACCTCAAATACAAGCCTCTTTTCGTGCGTGATTATTAATTAAACCCCGAAACTCAACATTGCTCACTCTCCTTTAGACAACAAGAACTGACATAAATTATATGAATTTTTCAGATTTATTTGTAAACAAAATTATGAATATAAAAAGTTCTCGGGATGGTTGAATGAATGATACTAACTAAATTAATTTGTTTATCCTTTTTTTTTATCCTTACAAGACAGCTAAAATCGTGATACTTCACATCAAGTCTTGAATCATATGAAATTTTGGTATCACATATATGTGTGTCTGTCTGTCTGTCAGTTTGTTACGGGCAAAACTACAGTGATGAAGTTATAGTCCGATTTTGATGAAATTTTCAGGGATTGTGCGGGTTGGGGTGTAGATGGTCCCCTATAGTTTCATGACCCCCGGATCAATAGTAGTCTCTGCGCATGCGCAAACGTGAAATCCTTGTTGCCGGCATAACTCCGGGAGTTCTTGACCGATTTCGATGAAATTTTCAGGGATTGTTCGATGACTTATTAGGTTTGATTTTAGATAGTTCTTTCAATAGTTGAACATGTCTACCTTTATTTTCGATTAATATGATCCTTGTTAACGCATGCTCCGGGATATTACATCCACTGATGCGGAATGACGGCAATATTGGGTACTGCAACGACGCTGCAGTCAACCCAACATTATTTGATCCGTTATTGAACGATGCTTATATTTTATTTTTAGAAATGTCACAATAATTATTTATCACTTCAGTCATTTATCCATTCAGCGTCAATGTCAATTTTTATTATTAGGTATATTTTATAGTTTGTTCAATAGGTGAACATGCCTACCTTTATTTTCTCAAGTTATGCTCCTGCATAACAATAAATTTACCCTAATTCAATATTTACTTCGCCTAATTGAACGAAGTTCTTTAGTCAATAATAATTTTCAATGATCTATACAGTCATGTTATGGATACGAGGAAGCTATGGGCCACACCCACTTAGCAGACGTTTTTACTTTTAAAATTGGTTTGGATCTTGACTCATGTTGTGCATGAGTTCTATACAATTTAAAAAAATAACTTTTTACACGCCTCAAGAGTTTTGGTAAGCTAACAATTCAACGTTTCTACTAACTTTTATGTAAAGCTAAGAACGATATTGTGGTTCTAGTTTTATAAAATAGCCTTTTATCCATTAGGTAAACTAGTTGCTGCTCCACTTTCATGTGCTGTGGGACGAATTATTGAATTTTACCCGACTTTAACCACTGTGAAGTAAGTGAATCCTCGTCGTACCCAATACAATGCCATATCCACACTAGAATAAATTCAGGTTATCTACAACCTTAGGGATAGTCCGTTAGTTGAATATGGCCCTTGGACAGAAGAAGCCCGATCTTAATCTCGACTAAATTATCATTCATTAGCGGCAAGTTACACGTGGCAAAGAAATATGTTTTTGTTCAGGAGTAAGTAGTGGAATGAGTAGGTAAAAAAAACTCGGCGTCTCAAGGCTTGGAGACTTGAGTTGCATTATAATGGGACATGTCTACCGGACGCACGGCATCCTTTCACGTAATTTCATGAGGCACCCGCCTCTGACTCAGCCGTGGGTGTTAAGACGTTCGATTTACTTACTCCTTCTGCTCTAGTAACGTGATAAGCTCAATGAAGCTTGTTAAACGTAGAGTATAAATGTTTGTGAACTCGCATACGTTTGGAGAAAAACGTCAAAAACGTATTGAGCTAGATTTTTGGTCAAAATCAGGCATTTGTTGGTTCCTGTTCGAAGATTAGGTCTCACTGACTTGATGCAGATCAAAAACTTACCTAAACTTTCCCAAATTGGTGGAAAATTTGATAGAAACGTTCGGACTTAACCAGTTTTGCTTCAAAACTCTGGACCTAGCGAGTTTTGCAGAAGAACTGGCGGGACCTAACCGGTTTTGAAACTAATGTAAAGACGTGATTCAAACATACCTTCCTACCGTTGTTTTTGAGAATAAAAATTCTGGTCTTATTTTTCAAATTTCGCGGAATAAATGACTAAAAATATCAAACCTACTGACTTAACTTTTTACAAATATATCAAAAGCAAATATAAGCATTTTTAGACAGCTCAAAATTCTTGATTTTTTTTTTTTTTTTTTTACAAGAGTTTTTTTTTTTTACTAAAACTCTTCACTCTACAAACACGAAGTTGTTCATGATCATCTAGTAGATCTTCTGGTGTGTCAACTTCAGGTTGATCTGCATTTCCACCAAGTCCTTGGTCCAGAACTCGTCAAAACTAATCAAGGTGTTTGAGTTCCCTCCACGTGGCTCGAAAGTGGAGAGATTGAGTAGTTTTTCAACGTCGACTACTTTGGGCAAGAGCAAATCTTTTGACAATCAAATGAAATTTTGAAGACTCTCAATAGCGTCGTGAAGACTATCATAGAAGCTGTTCGCTCGTAATTTGTGTACTCTCCATTTTGTCATCAGGTCCAGCTTTTGAGAAGGATTAGAGGTGGCAGTAATTTGATTTTTGAGCCTCATCCATTCTGAACAAGCATCAGTTGCAGGTACTACCAAATTTAACAAGAGAGAAAAATTGAAGGTTCAAGAACAGAAGAAAGATTTAACCTTCCTTTTTGGATGTCTTCACGACGGGTGGGTTCGTGGAGGTAGCCAGCTCTGACACAAAACTCGTAAACTTAGACACTTATGATGCAAAATTTGGCGTTAGCTTGTTTTGTTTCAAAACACATCCCGGACTAAACCAGTTTTGGAAAAAACGCAAACTTTGGCCATCATTTTCAAGAAGATCTAAGCAGTTTAGAAGGAAAATTACCTCACCGTTCGATTCCTCGCACTGAAATCCTTTGGTAATGGTTGTTACCCCAAATTTTATGGAAAATGGACTTAACCAGTTTCGCAACTTGGCTACAAATGGTTATATACCAGGGCGCTGTTGATTGTCAATCGCGTGCGTGCGTTTACCAAGCGATTTGTAGAAAGTGCACAGAAGAACAATCAAGAAGCTTCTAAGTTGGAAAAGCTGCACAACTGAACTTGCGGATGAACTATCATAGAGCATCAATACACCAATGACAACCACTGCCACTAAAACTCCACACTCTATCACACGGACCCTCAACCACTTTTAATGAATGTTTCGCCGTAAAAGTTATAAAAAGATGACACAGCCTGCAAACGATCGGCTTTTACAACAGTCGGAACGAGAAAACCTTACGGTATTGGGATCAAATCGTCCCCCCCCCCCCCCCCCGGACTCAACATCAATGATTAACTCTAACTGAGTAAACCCAATCATGGTTACGATTAACACGACAACAAGATGCAAGCCCGATCCCGAAACTCAAAAATCGCTTTTCTTATTATTTTTTACAAAGATACTTTCGAAGAAGCAAACAAATTCTTTCGCCCTTATATCTGTTAAATCTGTACTATGTAAGTAAAAAAAGTTATATATATTTTTTTCTTGGAAGCTAGAGTCGAATTAAGATTATTTACGTCATTATTTGGCGGAAATGTCCCATTTCAACCGTTTCAACAGTCAGAAGTTAAGCTTAAGCTGCGTGCAACTTAAAAAATCGGGACCAACGCAAATCCTTCATAATTCTTTACTTAGATTACGGAAAAACTACTTTCGAGCAAGCCACTTGAAAATGACACACAACTTGGTTTCTTAAAATGAGAACCGCCCTTTTTTAGACGTCCCTCTGAAGAAAGGCTTCGTCAATAAAGAGACACCTACCTATTAGAATCTATATCCAGAGTTTGTGGGACTACCCGTTTCAAACCATTTCAAGACAGAATCTTTTTTTTTTTTTTTTTTTCAATATACATATATAACTTTATTATCAACTCAATGATTATACACTTTTGATAGCTTTTCTTATAATAAATAAATTTAATTTACGTGGTACTTGTGTTCGGGTACAACCCAGTAGTTGTCCCCGTTGTTGACAGAATCCTTGGAACAGATTGAGATCTTCATGTCGTGGTACTTGTGTTCGGGTACAACCCAGTAGTTGTCCCCGTTGTTGACAGAATCCTTGACAGATTGAGATTTTCATGTTTTTCTTTTCGATTCCAATCAATTTTACGTTAGTTGTGCAACGAACTCCGGAAATTACAAACTTCGCGGCCAAAAAGGAACGCGTAAACAGCAGAAAACAGTATTTAAAAAAATAAAAAATACAGTTTTACATTATTCATTAAGTATTATTATTTCATTTTATTTTTTGTTCAGTTGAGGTTTTGGGTTAATATTGGAATATATTTCATCACATTGAATTTCCATTATGAAAGGGAGTGAATGGAGGGGGTAATAGTGATAAATCGTGATTTCTTCTCTATTTTCATTTGATTTTATTGACTATTTCAAATAACATTATTTTCGGCTCCAATAATTGGAGTTCAAATAACAATTATTGTAGTTTAGTAGTGCAACAAAAGTCGGAATGTTAGAATTTTTATCGATCATCGATCGATCCCATGAATCTTATCCTGCTGATTTTCTTGCATCTTTTTTTGTTCGATGTAAAACATTGGTCTAGTTTTGAGTCATATTTTAGATCAATCGTTATACTTTCCCCATTTTCATCTGTGTTTCAACTGTTCTTTGACTTTCTTTATATTTGATTAAGAATTTGGTTGTTTTTAACAAGTGTGATCATTTTAAAAAAAAAAAAACGGACATAACGTTTGCTCATTTTTCTAATTCAGATTAGAAAAAAAAAAAAAAAAAAAAAAAAAAAATTATAACTCCATGTCTGGCAAGATTCTTTTTCCCTTTTTTCGGCTGTGAAAACAAATAAGAATGTTGTTTTTAACAAGTGTGATCATTTAAAAAAAAAAAAAAAATTTTTGCTTCCGAAAAACGGACATAATTACTAATGTTTTCTAATTCAGATTAGAATTCAAAAGAAAAAAAAAAAAATGATAACTCCATGTCTGGCAAGATTCTTTTTCCCTTTTTTCGGCTGTGATTTTGGAAATTTGATTCAAATCGAAAAACGAACAGTATCATCTGCATCACCACTGAAAAACAATGAAAACTCACATGTCTCAACTGAGGCTAGCTAATATTCATGTTTGCGCAATTCGGACGACATGTCAATATCGTCCGCTTGCTGAATGGATTGCTGGCTATACAACAAATAAGAGGACAAATTTTCACGGAATTCGTTGTAGAATCGGATTCTGCGCCAACAAATATGGGTTCCCATTTAAAAAAAAAGTTTGTCGTTTTTTTTTAATGTGTCGTAACAGACGCGAAAGCATTTTCCAAATCTTCTCTTCAAAAGTTTCCCAACAATACGAGGTGGCTATTAAATAACGTGACTGCTTACAAAAAATGGTTTAATTGAAAAAATTATGGTACAATCGAACTTTCCCTCTCAATATGCTCCCCTCCCCTTGCCACACACCGCTCTGTCCTTTTTTTCCACTGCTCAAAGCAGTGTTCGAAGTTGTTTTTTGATAGGCCTTTCAGAAGCTACGCCGTTTACCTTTTCACCTCTTCTGTAGACTCGAATCGGCTTCCTTTTAGTGCGGACTTGATTTTCGGAAACAGGTAGAAGTCGCAGGGAGCACTGGAGTACCCCTAGCGGCCAAATAACGCTCAACAGTTATTGAAAGTGGGTTGTCCCGGTGCGGAATCCACGACTTGTTTTTCCACAATGTGTCCAATTCTTCGTGTAAAATTTTTCTGACGGTTTCCTAATCGGCATTCACAGCCTCAGCAATCATTCGGATACACATACGACGATCTTTTCGCACGAATTCGTTGATTTCATTCACTTTTTTGACGTTGAAATGGAAACTGGACGCTGGTTATCTTTGGTGCTCTCTCGACCCTCTGAAAACCTTTTGTGCCACTCAAAAACACGCGCATGTGATAGACAACTCTCACCATAAGCCTCTTTTACTAATTTATAGCACTCGGTCGAGTTTTTTTTTTTTTTTTTTTTCAGTTTTGCGAGGAATTTCAGATTAATACGTTGTTCATGTTTTTCGTCGCACGCCGTTTTCGGCGTAGGAACAAAAACACGTTTATTTTGATCCGCTACAGAAAAAAAACTACTTCACCGCTAGACATGTGTTCTCGTACTGGAATAACAGACCCCTTCGGCTATACAACGGGGCAGTCTCGTTATTTAATAATGTAATAGCCACACGTTATTTAATAATGCAATAGCCGTTATGTGATAGCCACACCTCGTACATTATGGTAACGCTTGAAATAGATACAGAAGGGAACCTCAAGAAACATTAGAAATTCAAGGAGGGTGCAAGAATTTGTTAGAAAGTTACAACAAAGTAGTTTTTGATCTGTCAATGACGACATTGTCATTGAAACTGATTATAAACGGTCTATAATTTTCAGGTTGATTAAATGCTCTTTAGTCGCAGAGAGCATACACATGTTGAGCTTCCTGTTGAGAAACTCCAGTGTCACCCACTTATACCTAGATGAAAATATAATCCCGTATCAAAATTACTATTTGATACTTGAAAACAATGCTAAGTGAGTGGGAAAATCGAGTCGTAGTATTTCGTGTGATGTAAATACTTATTTTATAACTAATTAATTTAATAATTAACAAATTTAATTCCTACCTAACCCTGTATACTTGATATCACTAATGAGAACTGTCTTTCGGGATAATTTTAAAATGTATTATTCAAGTATGATTTGCAGATTGCTCCATTTTTCGTTGAGGTTGAACATGATAAATGACTGTGGGGCCGAATATTTAGGGCGATCATTGCAGTACACACATCCGCATCATCAAATTTTACGCTCTTTGAACTTAAACTGCAATCTCATCGACGACGACGGAGCTTGTGCTTTGGCTAAGGTGAGTACTCAAATTACTCATGAATCCCATGACGTTAAATCAATTACATACTTCTTTGTTTGCCATTTAAAGGTTTCTTAGCAACGTTTTTTCTTTAATTTGCCATATTTTGAGCACATATATGTATTATGATTCAAAATGGTATGCGTACTTTTGATTAATAATAATGGGTTACTTCAAGATTAATACCCTCTTAGGGACTTTTTTCCCATACCGCTTATTGTTTGTTTCAACACGCTCTGATGTATTATCCAAGATCAATTAGAAATTCCAACATTTACTTCTAGTTTTTCTAACAAATAATATGCATTAGATGAAGAATGAACAGCGTCTTTGTGTAATGAAGCTGGAGCCATTAGCAAAGATTACATAGGAACAATATGAGTTCGGAAACTGCAATTTGTGTATTAAAATCGCTGAAAAATTCTTTCACTGGGGTTTATTATTCAATTGGCTTGCGTTCATGATTTGAATTTCTACTAAGCTTTGGAGGGTCCCTGTTTCGCAGGTGATAGAGCGATTATTGAATTTCAGGAGATATGCATAGATCACGTAAATCTGTTCAACCAAAATACCTATTTGGATTGATCATATTTGTGTGCCTCCTGAAATTCAGTAATCGCTCTATCATCTGTGAAACACGCACACTTTAAAGCTTAGTATAAATTCAAATCATGAACGCAAGCCAATTCAAAAATAAATTCCAGTGGAAGAATTTGCAGCGTTTTTTTATGGTTATCAGAACCCATGTATCGGCTATGAACCCTTTTAGGAGTTCACTCCAGTATCCACGTTCACTACATCACTAGGTTACTGATATCAGAACAAAAACAATAATAAACCAAAATAACACAAATGTTGGCACCGTAAATCGGGCCATACATCGGGAATGGTTTGACCTACGGACCTGGGGAGGGGCTCATTCGATTCCTTGTGGAAAGTTCTTCAAAAAGAGTCCAAATTTAGGCCGCCTTGACTTTTTTTGAGGTTTTTAGGGATATTACAAAACTTTGACAACCCTTAAAGGGCACTTTAAATTAACTGAGAGTGCTGGCTAAAGAATTGGGGCGTTGTCAGACCAATATTGATTTTTCCTGAAAATTTCAGATTTTTTGCTCCAACCGTATGGGAGAAATCGTGCGTACAGCGGACGGACGGAAAAGTTTTTATTGCAGATTCGGATTCTACACCCTTTGAAACGTAAACCATGAAATTTTCAGGGGGGTTAAAATTTTCTTTTTTCAAGAGCGATTACAATGGTTTATTATTGAATAATAAACCAAAACTGGTTACATACGGGAGAAAGTGCTAAATATTTGTAAATATATAAGTACAGAGAGGTGTTATTATGTATTTACCCATTTTTAGCACTTCCTCCCAAATACAACCAGGTTTTAATACAGAAAATTCAGTTTTTTCATACTAATTTTTTCTTACGTAATATCTGCTAAGGGCTTCAGCTTTATTATACGAAGACGCTGTTCGTTATTTGAAATTATATACCAATACATAAACCTAGTGAATGTGGGAGGAAATTTCCAAAAGTTACTAATAGATCCGTCAAGTAACCGTACTGAAATTTGCAAGTGAATCAGGCACTTCGATGGAACAGGAACCTCACTTGTCTGGCTCTAGCAGGAAACAGAATTGGCGACCGAGGGGGAATCGCTATTGCAAGATTGTTCCTTCCATTTCAACTCACACAAGAAGAACTCGAATACCGAGCTGAACTGTTATGCAATCGATTACTACAAGTTAAAACTATTGTGAGTAAAATTATGAAATTATTGCACTTTCGCTGGATTAAAAGTATCTACACCAGGAGCAACATCATAAAACCACACTGTATGCGCATTATACACGTGCAATTTATTCTTTAATTTCATCATTTTTTACAGTAATTTAACTCAACTTTTTGAATAATTAAACTTCAGATGGAAGAGGGTGGAAAAAGTGCGAAAAGGTCACCTTCAAGAGAACACGTAGATGAAAAAGGTAAGTAGCTACTGAGACACAAAAGTCTGCCGGAAGGTAAAGCGATATGTGCGATTTTTTTCTGTAACTTTGAAACCGTTTTACATTACAAACAGTTGTTGGTTTGCAACTCTTGAGTTTGATATCGTCAGCCGACAGTTCAGTAGAATCGGATGGTCTTGCCAGGATAATAGGACAACAGGGGTTAACACTCTCAACGCGGAAGTCTTCTTAAGACGACACGCGCCCCTTTCGCCGGTACGGGCGTCTTCTTAGAATGACACGGGCCCTCTGAGTCCGCCCGGCACTTCTGGGCCTCATTTGGGATGGTGATATGATGATTCAGTTCCGCATGGTGATGCTCTCCTTCAGTAGTTCTCCACAGACATAACGGAGTTCGCCGTTTACACCTACCTCATTTCTGTGAGCCAACATATTCCTCATATAGGTACCTAATACCCAACAGAACGTTGATTATATGGTTTTTACACTTTTTACTTGCTTATTACTATGATTGATGATTACTACCTCATTTCTGTGAGCCACAGAAACAGTTTGAAGTCAGAGTTCGCCGATTTTTTTTTCCGAAAAATTTCTTTATTAGAAACATAACATTAGAAAGTTGTCAACTGAGCATAGCCCATCAAGTTAATTTACAATAATACAATAAACTACAGTTTGTAGAGGTAATACCCCAATGACAACTACTCTATATGAAGACTTCAAGCACTTTGTCACGCCACAAGGTCGAGAGGTTTTGTTCTATCCAGACGTCGGATGACGTTGCTGTTGTCTAATAATCGTAGAGCTTCTGGGTTCATATGTTGATGAAGCCTCTGCTCGTGTTTAGCGGCAAATAGTTTGATCACCTCACTGACTGGTTCTATCTTGAGGTACCGATGGAGGTCGTCATTACATACCTACCAAGGAGGGTTGACAATACTCCTTAGCACCTTGTTTTGAAATGTTTGGATTATTTTGATGTTGGTCTTTTTTGTACAGCCCCACAGTCGAATTCCATATGTAAAAACTGGTCTTAGAATTTGCTTGTAGAGTTCGCCGATGGAGGTATTTTCGTATACTCAGTTTTTTCAGGTGAGTTTTTCATCATTTTGTCATTGAAATGTGGTTGAATCATGATATTCATGTCTTCATCCGTATAATTTTGGGTCTGAACATATAGTTTGACCTAGAAGAGCCTTAGTATGACTACCTTCTGCTAGTTCTGCACACAATAGTTCTCTACTGACGTAACAGAGTTCGCCGTATACACCTACCTCATATCTGTGAGCCAACACATTCCTCATGTAGATACCTAATACCCAACAAAACGTTGATTAAGTATATGGTTTTCCCACTTTCTACTCGCTTATTACTATTCCGAAAGTTCATCAATATCGCACAGGTCCATTGCGAATTCAGTGCGAACGTAAATTCAATCAGAGGGTTTAATAAAACATGGAACATGCGGGTTTGCATAACTGAAGCTATCACCACGTACGGGCGTCTTCTCAAGCAGACACATGACAAAAACGATGATTTCATTATTATTTCACCTCATACTGCTGAATAACGTAATTAACGAAAATCAAAACACCAAAACAAAGATTCTGATAACGAGAGTGTTCGTACGGGGGTGCGTGGGGATTTATGGTCCCGCGTTGAGAGTGTTAATTGTCTACATGTCTATTACCTTCCTGATAAAATCGTGACTTTGAGCCGACTAATAAATAAATAATTGTTTTCAGGCCAACCACCAGCGTTCCCCGGGGAAGCGAGCGACCTGAACGAAGTAATGCTTTACTATTATAATTTGGAAAAGTGGGCAGAGGATAAAGTTCCTACGGTTTCAAATCCGTTAGTATCCGACGTCTCTGAAACAGAGGATGGCAATTATTTGTGCAAAGGAAACGACGCCCTGTGGTACCTGAATTTAAGCTGTAAGGATTAATTAAGGACAATAATAATTAAATAAACAAATCCATAACGTACCGACTTGCAAGGCTGTTCTTGTATTGTTCTTCTTTTCGAGAGCAATGCAACAAATATCGCATAGTCACATTACTCAACAGTAAAGCTGTATGCCACTATTTCTAACGATTTCATTATTTTTGTATCGAAGATAATTTGCTCACGGAAGATGCTTTCACGGTCTTTTTGGAGGCTATGAAACATCAAGACTCATCAATTGCGGAGTTTGACAGAAAATTATGGCATTTCGAATATGAGGTATGTAGTTTGTGTAAAGAGAGTTACATTAGTGTCTGATTAACTTAGCTAAAGGGGAGTGTCCACCTGAGCCATATCTCGAGATCAGTTGAGGCATTGGATACTGGCTCATTGTGATCAATTGTGAATTTGAGGGTGCTTCTGCCATCTTGAGTCATAGAAATCTTTAGACCTTCATTTCATTCCCACCTGAGGTTTCCACGGGGAGTGGAATTTTAGGATTTAGTGGAATTCCAGTTGAATGGTTATCAGAGCCAATCAATTGATTAATCCTTCGCTTGAAAATGACAAATGTACAGGTACTCATCTTTACCGATTCGTATCGAATTCCTGTGTGTGTGAGATTCTACAAAAATGCATGATCCCCATGGAGATGAATTAACTTATTCACTTCATTTTAGTCCACTGTCTGCTGAAAGGCACGTTCCTATTATTGCTCATTTTGAGGAAAAAACACAGTAAATACAAAACCAGGAAAATAGCCAAATATTTTCCAAAACTAGTGGAAAACATTAGACTGAAGGCTTGAGAGTAGAATGTCAACTTAAGATCAGGGGAGTATTGGAGACTTGTTTCCGATACTGCTATCAACCTGTGCACAGAAAAGTACGTTGCCACGCACATGCGAGGATCGCCAAACATGCTACTCGCTTCCGAAAGGAAGAAAATTTTTCGTGTAGAGCTGGAACCAACTCGAGAGAGGATTAAGTTGAACAACTGAAATGGGAGAAATTTAGTTCATATTGTGAAACCAAACGCAATACCTGCCTTGGTCCATTCCCAAGGAGTTTTTATTACTTCGAAACCGCTTATTTTGTCAGATACCAGTCAAAATGAACGATGTCGAACATAAAATAACAGTATCAGAAGAAAAGTATCAGTACTATTCAACCCTACTTACACAATAAGATAAAAAGTTTACTGCAATTCACATACTCATTTCCGAGCTATGTACTACAGCAGATCACTGCTTATTTTCATTATCTTTATCTACTCATTCTCATTACAGGGAAACGATTGTCCTCATGATCATCCCGTAATTGAAGAAATAGAAACGTATTTAAACCCATACAGGTCATTATTATCGCTCCAAGGAAGTGGTTCTAGAAGAGGATCAAAGATGAGTGTAGACAAAAAATTGTGACGATGAATTTACGAAAACCTACTAGGGATATTAAGTTAATGCGGGTGAGATTAAACGACCATCTTTATACCATTGTGTTTTTGGGAATATTGTTTAGTTCATTAAGCATAAGGATACGGACATGTGGTTCAGTATCGAACATTCAAATTCGAACTACTAATCCATCTAACAATTCAGTATTAGCACAGACTAACTAATTTAAAAAAAAAAATGAAAACCACAATAAATGACATTTTAAATGGTCCATTTTCAGAAGTTATATTAAATGTTCACCTAAAGACTGTCATCATTCGACCTGGTCCTAGAACCAAGGCCAAAAGTGTCCAGATTCCGTAAGAAACTTTGATCACGAATTTGGAAATGTAAGTCACCCTAAGTAAATCCGGTTTGTACGCTGCTGCGTTCACAAGTGGTGGTCACAGGGCGGCCAAAACTAACAAAATCCATCTCAATCCAGGAGAAACTAAAATTTCTAAAGAGTAGTGAGAACTATGATTCTCATGAACCGATTCTTCGCTAATCTTGTTTATGCAAATCGCATTCTTTGAACTTCGCACTGGATTTCACTCCCAGAATGAAATATGGAGTTTTTCTAATTTTAAGCTTTTACATATCACAAACTTGTACATTACAAGAACTTATTTAGCACCACCACCCTCAAAACCTACGTTTCGCGTTAAATTTTCTAAATTTTTTTCCATTAAATTTTTGTTTAAGTCATGTCGTACATGGTTTTTTGTAACCTGAACTTGAATTTTTGTCAACCTTCTGCTTTTTTAACAATTTTCAATGTCGATTTTCTGCCATATCATCTACTGCAAAATGGACGAGCTCCGCTTTTCCAAAATATCTACATTTAATCAGCTTTCTGTCGATCTAATACTCGTAAATGTTTATTTTAGACCATTTTTGACAGAAAAATTGGTATTTGATCGAGGAAAAACGTGCATTTTTTAAACGAAATCAGCGTTTTGGAATGAGATAGTACCTCTGGAATTGGATGCAGTTGAAAGGGAAGAGGGGTATATAACTACGTAATTTTTCTCGCTGAATCGAATGAACGCATTTATAAAACTCTACGAACGATTGAAATCAAAGAAACAATGTGGGGGATGTGATCTGAAATACAACCTGTTTATTATTTCCTAAAAAAAAAAATAATAATAATAATATTTTAAAAATTCCAGCCCCAAATGTTTTTCCGTAGAGCTCATCCATTTTTCAGTGGATGCAATGGCAGTAAATTAATATTGGAAATTGTTAAATAAGCAGAAAGTCAACAAGAATTCAAGTTTAGGCTAAAAAAAAGTCATGTACGACATGACTTGGGCAAAAATTTTATGAAATAAAAATTAAAGAAAATTTAACGCTCTTTCCAACGACATAATTTGAACTTAACTTATTCAGTAAATTAAAGGAGTTATGGCCATTTTAGTGAAGTAAGGTAGAAAATATGAAGAAAAAAATTTTTGATGTAGAATAGACAAAAAAGGAGCGGAGTAAAAAAAAAATGCTATGAGGTGAAAGTTGTTGCAAATTAGTTGCTGAATCGAACCCTGAAGATTGGTCGTTCTTATAACGAAAACCTTGCATTGTGCACCAACTAAACATTTTCAACCCAGAGACAGTGGAAAATTACAGGTTTACCAATAAATTATGGAGCTGAATGAAGTACCACATTACCAAGTTGCACACATTTAATCATAATAATGTTTATAAAAAGTGTTTCAAGTAGCTTACAGCTAGTAGGAGGTACCTAGATACCAATTACAATCGGATAACGTATTTAATTTAAAATACTTGAAATGCTCACAATAAGAAAATTGAGAACAACTACCTACTTCAAGTGGAGAGACTGAAATTTCACTTCTTACGGCTCACTCGAGCCTGCCTCGGTAGGCGTGTTGTTGCCTCTCTCTCGGAATTCTGTTTCACCAAAGTTGGCTGAGGTCAAGCCTGTAGATCTAGGTCGGCAACGGCCTTGCGTACACTAGCGGTGATCGGACTCTGCGGATTTTCTTTCACGAACGTCAATAATTTCGTCATGTAAGTGTCAATATTCTCTTGAGTCGGCCTCTCAAGGTCTGAAATAAAAGAACGAAATTCGGTATTACATATACTTAACATACAGTTAAATAGCTACAAATAAAGGCAATGGAAGGTATAGTTAACCCTTTGACGGGCTGACGCGATTAGCCTGCAACACCCACAGGATGCCTGAAAGCCCAAAGACTCCAAGTATCATGGGCGTAACAGCAGCAGGTTCAAGAAACGGGAAAGGGGAAATATCCATTTCCATCACATATGAAAAGTCCAGGGGAAAACCCAGGTAACTCGATTTTTTCTGGAATCTTAACGTTGGATTCATATGTTTTGAAGGGTGCTGGATCCGATGGGAAAGCGAGAACAAGAGAAAACCCGGAGCATATGCCTCAAATCATCAAGTGAAAGTTTGAGATACAGAGGAAAAACCAGTTCCTCCGAGCGCTACAAGGTAACACTGTACGGGTAACATTGTCCCGCCTCCACTCCATCGACCAAGGCCCTTCCTCTCTCAAGTTACCAGTATCATCCGTTTCCGAGTTATTCGCGATTTAAGATTTTTTTCGTGTTTTCGATCTTATGTCATTTAAACTGTCATTACTCCCTCAATTTTAGAGATAGCTCAAATTTGATGACACCGTTGGAAAGAGCGTTAAATTTCCTATCTATTTGATGTCAAAAAACATTTTTTAATTGCATTGAAGATGTGCGATTGCTGCGCGAAATGGTAGTTTTGTCAAAATCTTGAAATCGTCTGTTTTTTATCTCGCCTAGAAACCCCATTAATGCTTGACGCAGAACTGTGCAGGCCTGGTAAAACGTGCGTCAAAATGTCAGCTTTAAAACAGTGTAGTCGTTTTGGTTTTTAAACAAAAATTTTAGTTAAGGAAATGGTGTTTAATTGATTTAAACCCCAATATCTTACCATTGTCCTGCAACTGGATAACATGTTTGAGTCAACAAACATTTTACTAAAACTGAATTTGGTCAGAAATAACAAATTATCGACATTGCAACACCCAATGCTACGGCCAAATCAGATCGGGGTTGATAGTACACGGCGCACAAAGCAACCCCTCCTTCAAGACCGGAGGGTCGTGCGGGTCATTGCATACCTCGCCCCTTACCAAGACAATGCCTCCTCCGTAGCTTTCCTAATTTTCAAACATTCGGTCTTTTTTTAGTTACGCAAGGTGTCCCAGGAGTTAGGAACAATCCGACTCCTTCGTGTTGTACAACTCATTTCCGAACAAAAATGCCTCCTAGCAATTTTTTGCAAGAGGCCTCGTTTCCGAGTTATTCGCGATTTAAGATTTTTTTCGTGTTTCATATCTTATGTCAATAAAACTGTCATAACTCCCTCAATTTGGAGATTGCTCAAATTTGATGACACCGTTGGAAAGACCGTTAAATTTCCTATCAATTTTTTTTCTATTGCCTTGAAGATTTGAAATGGTAGTTTTGTAAAAATCTTGAAATCGCCTGTTTTTCATCTCGCCTGGAAACCCCATGAATGCTTGACGCAGAACTGTGCAGGCCTGGTAAAACGTGCGTCAAGATGTCAGCTTTCCAACGGTGTAGTCTTTTTGGTTTTTAAACATATTTTTTGTTAAGGAAATGGTTTTTAACTGCAGAAAAACGTGTGTTTTCAGTTGGAATTGAGGTTTTTTCGAAAGTCTCGACGAAAAGAGGTTGGAGGCGGGATATGCGTAACTTTTCTCGCTGAATCGAATGTTGACAACGCCAGACCTCTCAAGTGACGATTTAAATTAGTTTTGCCGGATGCATAAACCCGTTCGTTTGTGAACAGCGTCTACGGCATTTCTAAGCTGTCCGGCCAAAGTCAGGATAATCGAAGAGCCGAGAGGCGGCTATTGTTTGTGTTCATTTACGATTGATTGCGATGAGCTATCTCTTTCCAACGGTGTCATCAAATTTGACGACCACCGAACTCTGTACTTGACGTTGAAAAAGTGACGTGATGTTGAAAAAGGAGTATAAACCCCAACTGTCAAAAGAGTTAATCTGTTAACCAAAGATATAATGCAAATCCAAAGCAAGGGGTTTCGTGATTCATTGGATAAAAAAGGTGAATTACAGAACAATTTGATTAGGAAGCGTAGTGGTTTACTGTACAGGTAAGTGATCATGGAAAGAGCATGGACTTGTATGAATTTTGCAGGGTTTTTCGACAACGTGATTCAGATGACAGGCTTCTCGGTGCCCTAATATATGTAGTCAACACTAAATCATTACTAACCTATTTTTCAAGTTATTAAGAATGCCTAACAATTAAATTTCTTGAGGAGTCCTGATTCTATAATTATAACAATTACTATCAACTTACTTGGAACATTGATTGGAGATAGTACATTGGCGAAAGTGATCCTCAGATTTGTTACGTGTTGCTTCAACGCATTATTGTTGTTCCTCTGCTGTTGAGTTTCGATTGTGTACTTTTCTATGGCAGTGTGTAGTCCAGAGATGTACGTTTGGATTGTTGCATTCTGCTGTTCATAATCAGTGTTACTTTTGCGTAACTGTCTTAGTTCAGCTTCCCTACCTTCAAACCAAAAACCATGATCAAATTTATTAATAACTTCAATATAAAATGAAAGCAATAAGCGTTACTCTTGGGTTTAAATCCATCTGATTTTTTTAATCAGTAAAGTGAAATGGTTCCGGCAAAATCCCAAACATTTTTTTGTTCCAAAGTCGATCTAATGCAGGTGACATTACATATCTGGGAAGGGTGGAGCATTTTGAAACAAACCTCAGCTCGAAAATTAACCGTCAACTTCTATTTTATAGATCCTAAAAGTACTTGAGCCCTTCATTCCCGAGCACTAATCAGATTTCTAACTAGTGATCACCCAGCATACCCCTGTTATAACAGCGATGCTTACCCATAAATCAACAACACCATATGGAAATTCAAACTGTTCACCAAAAGGAACTGCTTTCAACTTGACTCATGACGCAACAAAACAGAACGGAAATGAATAAGAAATATTAAGAAGCACGGTTGATCGCAGTTGAAAACATAATAATGGCTCATCAAAACAGGAATAATTCTTTGAATAGATAACTCCCGAGTTCATGACACGCTGCGAGACGTGGGTCACCTTTTAGTAGAGCATTTCACATCAACAGAGAGTTCTTGCTTCACACGGTTGGTAGGCACCGTGACCATAAATCTAGGGAAACTTGCAGAGATGCTAACTTAGCGCGATGTCCTTGTTGTTCAAAATTATTTTTGTTTCCTATTCGTTATTTTTCATTAGTTTTATTCGATAAGATGGAAGGCTTCAATTTCTAATCAGTGAAGCCTTCCTCCTGTTAGCCCCACAGTGGAAGTTGGGTGGTCTGTGTTAAGGGTTCTCAGAGTGGTTTGTTAGTGCAGTCCCGCAGTAATTGGGAGCCAATTGGGCAAGTGACAGGACCATGTGGTCCCGACCGCGTGAAGCAACAACTCTGTCTTGAAGATGGCTTGCAACGTTACTTCAACCAATTTATGAATCATACGCTTCGCAAATCCATCCACGTGCAGAGGTTACGTCACCAAAAATTCTAATTTAATTTAAACGCCTCGCAAAAATGACGTAATAGGTATCATCCTTCAAATACAAACCTTTTAAAATACTAGGGTAACGCTCATTACTTTTAAATAATCTCTTACAACAATGAAATGATCTGCATGTATAGTTTGGGAACTATCACCCTTATTACAAGTATTTAACGAAACTATGTGCGTTGAAAAGAGAAAAGTAGTACGAGTAATAAGAGTTTGAAAATCCATTTACTTTTATTATGATCGAGGAAATCTTCAGTGAAGATTGGAATGTCGTAGCCGTTCATGTCATTATTCTCGGGCCCTTGGAAAGAATCCTCCCCTTCTTCTTTTAGTTTCTTTCCAGTCTGCTGTTGCTCGCTGAATATTCGATAAGCTTCAGATTGTTTGTAAGCGGCCAACTCTTGTAAATATCTCTCACGGTCCTGTTCTGCCGCAGTAAGATATTGCTGTAAGCAAGGAAAATGAGATATTCGTGAGATTTATGAGCTTGCAGAAAAGAATTGAATTCAAGTATACCAAAAATCACCAATATACTGAAAAAAATAAAGTGTAGCCGGTAGTTTATCTTCTTCACCAATAATGTAAGATGGACATTGAATTAGTTTAATAACGAAGAGATGTATGAATGCAAAATAAAACGCTAATTTTCATATTTATGGTACCTAATATGCAAAGTAGCTCATGATTTGGTTACCAGCAATTGCCACCTAAGGGGACTAACTAAGAGCGAATTGAAACAATCCCTGGCCATTTCATCAAGATCTGTCAATCATGTCAAATATGTCAGTCTCATCAGTAACAATCAACTTCATTCAGGTTGACACGTACGCAATTGACAAACGGACAGAGTCAGGGAACCAAAATTAATAAGCAACCACTGAAACTAAAAGCAATTCAAAATTCTCTTTCCCTCCCGGTAATTGAAAGAAACAGACGATGCAGCCCCACACTAATTTCAGTAACCAGGCAAAGTGATCCAAAAGCAGCTTTCAAAGTGGATCAACAAGGTCAAAGAGCCCAGAGGTTTACTGATCGAAATTGTAGGTTTAACGCTGTTCAAAACCTCCAACTAACTTGTTTTTGTTCTTGAGGCAAAACACTCCACTCAGCTGCCAGGGCTTTGGTGACTTCAGCGAAGGGCATGCTGGGGTTTTCTGCACGAATGTGCTCCCGTCTGTCATTGAGAAAGCGAACGTAACCTGAAACAATTTAAACAATTATAGTTTAATTTCTATACCTAAAGATCAAGAAACACAAATAGTATAGGTACGCTGAAAATTAGTTATTTGCTCGAGCTACGAGTAATGAGAGAACAGTACATAAATGTTGTTGAAAATGACATCCCCCTTTTTCCTTGCTTCGGGCAAACATTGTAGTATAGCTTCTCCACTCATTGTGGCAGATGTATACTATATTCAGTTGGAGTACAGATTCGAGTAAGTCGATAGAATGAAGAACGATTGAAAATAGAAGAGTATATGAATAAAACCTAAGCCAAATTGATTCATAGGCTACCGGAGTTCTCAATTAAGGAAAGCTTGGATGCATAACTAAGAAAAGAGTGATCTACCATCAAAATCAAGTCAAGTAATGTTTTTGGTAACTTATACATAACGAAGAGAATGCAAAAAAATTATGGTGGCGTAAGTATGTGAATATTTATTCACTGGCAATGCGAATATTATAACAGGGATAGTTCTGAGTAGTTTTCATTTCCAATTTGGCGCTTACCAGTTAGCGGCTGTCTAGGAGCTGTGAGATCTTTCATAACCTTTCTCCTCTTCTTCCCCTTCGGAACAACTTTTTTTGGAGTGCCATTGTCAGGTGGACCAGATGAGGGAGATTCTGTAAGTTAAAATTAATTATGTGCACAATAAAACATAACCAGGTACAAAAAAGGTCAAGTTTACAACAACAGTATCGGTTACGTTTTAGAAATTTCGAGCAAAACGTTGCTTATCTTCAGTAGATGAGGGTATCTAACTTATTAGTGTTCCACTACAGAAATGGAAAAAATACTGGTTGTTCTACTTTTATTTAAATAATAACGTCAAATTCCCAAATAGTTGCTCTGTCTTTCAAAGTGTGCAATGCAACAAATAGATGACAATTGGAAACAACCAAAAAGATTTTTGAATAGTGAAAAGCTCGTAAAAATTCGGAAAAAAGCTTAGGATGGCGGATAGACGTATCTTGAAACGTAAACCAACAATTTTTGAGGGGGGGATTTACCTTTATTTTCTTGGTAAATTTCAAAGCTTGATTTTTGAAAATAATAAACCAAAAGGAAGTGAGTCACGATCCAAATAACTTTTGAACTATTTTGTAGATGCCTTTAGTTCTTCCATGGGTATACGAGGATTTGATTACATAGCAAAGTGGTTCCGTTTGAAGAATGGGACAGATATCTTATTTTTTCCGGTAGGCAGGTGAGGACATTTTTAAGATCCTAAGGTGGAAATCGGATCTCGTAAGATACCCAGAAGGGACCACTCTTCGGGTTATGTAGGATTCAAACCCACTAAAACCTCATCTTCCTTTCCCACGTTGGAACTCGGCCTGGAACTGTTCAACACATTCCTTCAGGCACAGATATCTCCTTTAACGATAATGAAGAAGGTGGCTAGGACTAATCATTTTCAAAAGAATCTTGCTAAACCAGTTCATCTTTATTTTTAAATAATAAATGTATTGTTTAAATTTTAAACAATAAACCCTTTAATGGGTTGACCTCGAAAACAGTCATGTCAATGTGTTATCTTAATAAGTGACAAGATGTTTAGTATTCTAGACCAGCATGTCCTTAGGATCCAATCCTGGGACTGTAAATCCTGCAAAAACTGATCACCAGCAATAAAAGTGCTCCCAAGACTACCTATAGATTGCTTTGTTTTCACTTTCAAAATAAATACTATTTTTTTGCTCCAAAACGAAATTTTCACTTGTCTTTGCATTTTAGACCACTTTCAACAACTTTCGTTTCATATCTCGTCCATGTATGTGTGCCCGCAGATCCTTGTGGCAAGCCTAATTTTGATGAAATTGTCAAGGAATCTGCTGGTTGGGCTGGTTTTTTGGGCTCTGGTGGGCCTATTTGCTGGAGAAGGAGGCCGTTACCTCCAACTTCCCCCAGGGACATTTGACTGCCCAACTGGGTGCCCTGCCAAACCAAGCACTATATGCCCAGTGTACAGCAGTTGCACCAGTCATCAGGAACTAACTACTAACAGCTTGGTAATTACTGGGTAGGCATTGACATCCCACTTTGTTGTGACGACATAATGTCGTCGACCCCAGGCAGAGCTGGAAGGTCCACCCTTCCCTACCACGTTTCGGCGAATGAGAGGAGACTCTTAATCTCTCCCAATTTAATAACCAGAGTATCAATGGAATCCTGTCCCCAGTCATTGTTGAGCTGTCTACGGTCCTCTATGAGTTTCATAGCTCACAAATTTCTGCACCATTCTGAGCATCCACCGAACAACATCTTCTCAGATTCTAAATAATCGTCTACGCTCAAATTTCCAGGGGAGTCGTGAAAAAACGGTCCGATACTATCAATCAGTTTCAACGCAATACTGCCATTACCAGAAACACCGTAGGTATATGCCAACGTGAAATCCTTGTACGAAGCCTAATTCTATCGTTTTCACCTGATTTTGATGATATTTTCAGGAAATCTGTGGGTTAGGCTGTGAATAGTCCCCTATGGGTTCTGTGCCTTGCTGAGACGGCTGGTGAGTCTATAACGCTCAATTTTTCAAGATGGTCGGAGAAGAACGGTATGATAACCACACATCAATTTCAACTTGATCATATCATTGAGCATCGTATCGACAGTATGAGGCAGCTCGAATGACTCAGAACATCTGCCTCAGGTTGAGGCATACGCTGCCCAGTCACACCCTTGAAGCGTTGTGACAAGCATATATTGTATACCTCTGATATCATCTAAAACATTTCAATGATCTACATGTTCATGTTTTCTAGACGAGGAAGCTACACAGAAGTGCCACACACAACTTGGCAGACGGTTTCATTAGGCAGCAGGATTGTCATAAGTGACACCAATCTCCGAGTTCCCCAGAAATAATGTTTCACATTATTTCAAGCTGAGCCATAACAGTAGTACCTGGCATTAACCCTCCTTCTGGTCTCATCCAAGATTGATAACGAAGAAAGAGGAACGCTCTGAGTAACTGTCCAGCTTACTCTGTCCTAAGGACGAATCGAAAGAAACGAAGTTCCAGACAGGCAGGGAGGATCCTGGCTTGCACCTTCCCTGGGAAAGCTGGATATTTAGTGCATTGACAGGGAGTACATTACTGAAATCTGCTTCTACAGTACTAAGGCTGAAGAACAATTTTAGAAAAAACTCAACCCAATGAAACGGGTGAGAACGAATTGAGGAAAAAAGTTCCTCAGCCTCTCTCAATCCCATTGTTACTGACTTTTGAACTGTACTGGAAGAGCCTCATCACAACTTTTCTTGAATTTTTCGTTTGAAAATGGTCTCTCCATTCCACCTGCTCCGAGACAATAGTTTATACAATCGATATAAATACCTCTACATTTTTAGTAAGTATAAATTACGACCAGGCAAATTGGTAGTTTATAACACTCTTCCACTATTAAATTAGAGATCTTTCTATCAAAGATTAAAAAGGGGTTCCGAAAATCTCTGCTATGGTTTGTAATTTCTAATGCATCTGTGTGAACATAGAACAACCAAGTTTTTCCAGACTTCACGACATGATATGACAGAAATCATTTCTATCATCATTTCTGAAATTATTTGACATCCTTTACCTGACTCAGCAACAGCGGGCGCAGTACCGTTTGGAGGCAACGAAGCCGGGACAGGTACCTCGACTGGAACTTGGGCGCTGTCTGGACTACTCATGACTCTTTAAAGTATGGAATAATTTGAATGTTATCTATTTACAAACTCTGCAATTTATGAAATGTGTATATCTTTCATCGATTATTTAATTGACCGTAGATAAAAAACCAAACATTGGAGAAAAAACTACCGATTTCGGAAAAACAAAGCGACATCTTCTTTTTCCCTTCTCTGACGTGACCGAAAAAGAATAATCCTTCTTCTTCTTGGTGACTTTCTTCTCTCATCTGACCTGGTGGAGTCATCGTGGCTGCCTTGTTTACTTGACTCGACGTTCAGACCACTATGCACTCTAGCGGTAGCCCTACGTATATGATTTTAGCGTTAGATTAGATAGAACGTAATATGATATTTGTCAGAGGCCACGGTTTGTGTCTGTGTTCTGTTGAAATTGGTGGTCTGGATGCTCGCTTCTAAAAAATAAAAACTAATCTGGATTTATTATTTTTCTAATAATTCGTAATTGGTTCCCACAACGCAGCTATTTGCCACGGGATTTATCTACTCACTGGATCTGACACCAGTCCCAGTCTATTTTGAGTCCAAAACTACTAAAAAAATGACACCCCCACTTACCAACATCAGTAAAAGACCCTTAACATTTATGACTGTGAGGCAGTCAGCTGGTTAGAAGATGAGATCAACTTGACCCAAAGTAAAGTCTGAGCGAAAGAATAGATTTTTCCCCGGGTTAAGGCCTTTTATGGCACCTGAGGTGGACGGACCTTGCAGATTTGGAATCTATACAGTTCGAAACGTGAAATTATAAAATGTGAGGCCCCGGGTCGTATAATTGTCTGAATATAATTACTGATTTTACAATTAATGAAAATACTAAACGAAAAAAATATCCTAAATCCATTCTTTTCATTCATAGATTAGATGGCAAATAGATTGGAACTAGACACTGCGTTTTGATGTTTAAAAAAAAAGCCTGCATTATGAAGTTAAAATGTGCAAACATGCTCATCTCACAGTTGCTGCTCCTATGTTTAAATTGGCTTTGTTTCTGTTGTTAACTGATGTTCAAAGTAGAGCTACTAGAGCGCATAGTGACCATGAGTGTGACGTCACCCTCTAGTCTTTATTTTACTTCAGATAGGCCATCTGTCATGAATAGATAATGCATCTGTTACAAGTTGAAAAATGACAAATTCTGTATTTCCTATTTATTTTGTAAAATGAATTGCAATGAATGTTGCAGTTAAATCTGATTATACGTAGGTGATAAAATGAAACTTTTGGTGCACCATCAAATTGCAGAGCACAAAATTGAAAGTTAATTCCACTTGATTTCCTCCAGAATTCTTCAAAATCCAATTCTGAACAAAAACATTTTTTTATGAATGAAAATCACATTTAAACAAATGTAATGATGAAGTTTAAATTAATTTGGTTCTTGTGAGCGTATGAATTGGTTCAAGTAGTAGCCATCATTTTGTGTTCTAGTTGTGTAAAGGATGATGTGAAGTAATCGCCCTTTTCCAGCTCCACACAGCACCGATTGAATAGTTCAGACATTGCTACGAATGACTAGGTACCTAGTATGTATAAATGGATTGTTGTTGCTAGTAATATGTAGAAGTCTAATGAAATAATCCATACCATTTTAGGCTACATGTAACCAACGCTTCATTTTAGAGCTTTTTAACGATCAAACATTTTTCACTTGGGTAGAGTGTAAATAAACGGCGTCGAATCGAAATGATCAAGTGGAATTCCACTACCTTCTGAACAGAATATCCATTTTAAGTGCATATGCTCTTGGCCATCCTTAGGTTGGGCAAATGTTGAGTGATTGTAGCTTGAAGTCACACAATAATAACAAATCCAAAAATAAAATAATTTAATGAAGTGAGGTTAATGCGGCAATCACCAAACTGAAACAATTACATGAAACTGTGGGTAAACTAATATGGGAGTCAAATGATCTCCCTTAGCGTGTTTTATTTTTTTAAATTAACATGTTGTTCAAGTTTGGATTTAGCAGGTGCTAAATTTATTCCTGCACAATCCTTCCAGTGATTTCAGAAACACTGAGTCTCAATGACAGGATCTTCTCATCGGTTTTCCAAAAAATTTTAAAACAGTCACATTTCAAGAAGGAAACTTGGATCGGATGAGTGTCTTTTTGCAGGTTTGAGAGTTGGTGTTGAGGGAAAGTTACATTCCTCACAATCCCGTTCAAATATCAATCACTCGCTTCGTTATTTTAATTTACAAATTAAATCAGTTAGAGAAATGTATTTTCAGATTTACACACATACATTTGAGAACAACTTTTCGTAAAAATTGCAATTCAGTAATTAGTCTGAAATGAACTGTAGAGACACAACGAGAAACTTATGTTTACAAATGACACTGAATAAAACATCAAGTCCATCTACTTTTCAACTAGAAAAATGGATGGAAATGTCATCACGTTTTCAAAAAACCATTAGGATTTTAAACAAGTTCAATAACACAAGTTTCGCTAGAAGAAATCTCTCAAATAACAAGTGAACCAACTGCAAACAAAGTAGTTACAACAAGAAGTAAGTAACAAGTAAATTTTCAACAGTCATTATCAAAATATGTATTGAATATAAAAGTTGGGTTTAGAACATGCCCTTGAAAATCTATTAACCATAATTAATTGCAAACTTGAAATATTCTTTATTTTAATATTTCAACCGAGGATGAAAGGTTCAAGCTTTCTAGATCAACCTAGGCCTAATAAGTAGGGTACATTAGAATGTAAAAATAAGCGGACGATTAACAGGGTGGTGTAACAGGTTAGAGAGCGATTCAGAAAATGAATCAATTTGTGAGTAACCGTTCATTAAAATGGAAACCTTAAAAAATAACTGAATTACCATTCAACAATAGAATGCGTGTCTATGCAATCATATAACCACTGGATTGGAACATGTTTCATATGGGGCATGTTGTACCTCATGGGTGGTTCCACACTGAATAGGATGAAAATGGAGCATTTTCCGAACATTGAGTCCTCTTTAGCGTGAAAGAGGATAGGTTCACCTTCTCCAGTGTCTGCACTCTTAGGTTCTCGCGAAATAATAGTTCCCCCTCCGGTTTCAATCAATTTAACAACTTGAGCCTTTTCTTGGTTGGATATAATTTGAACGTTGTTCGACAGGATGTGGAATTGTCCGCCAGCAAAGAGTCTGGGCATCTGAACAAAGAAAGGGCGTAAAATTACAACAAACAATATTTGAAGACGGTATTTAATAGAGATTAAAACATTAAGAACACAAGGTATAAACAAAAAAATACTAAGTTAGCAATAAAATGAAACATCTGGCCGGCATTGAACAATTGCACTTATGTTTAATGCTAGAATCGTTACTTCATCTGCATGAATTGGTACCTCAACGTTCCATCTCTACCGTGAACGACTAAACTCCTCTCGTCCAAGAATAATAAGATATTAGGTATAACAAAAGTTTGAGGTTAATCTTTGATAGGAATTCTATTGCACGATAATGAACGGGATCGTTGTTCGGTGTATCAATATTGTTCTGAATATTCGAATACCAACTGATTTTGGTTTATTATTCAATAATAAACCATTGTAATCGATCTTGAAAAAAATTCTAACCCCCACCCCTGAAAATTTCATGGTTTACGTTTCAAAGGGTGTATGAATCCGAATCTGCAATAACAATTTTTCGCCGTCCGCCGTACGCACAATTTCTCTCAAACGGCTGGAGCAAAAAATCTGAAATTTTCAGGAAAAATCAATAGTGGTCCGACAACGCTCCAATTCTTTAGCCAGCACTCTCACTTAATTTAAAGTGCCCTTTAAGGGTTGTCAAAGTTTTGTAAAATCCCTAAAACCCTCAAAAAAAGTCGAAGCGGCCTAACTTTGGACTTTTTTTGAAGAACTTTCTATGAGGAATCGAATGAGCCCTTCCCCAGGTTCGTAGCTCAAACCATTCCTGATATACTGCCCAATTTATGGTGCCAACATTTGCGTTTTTTGTGGTTTATTATTGTTTATGTTTTCATCGCAGTAATCTAGTGATGTAGTAATGTGGATACTGGAGTGAACTCCTAAAAGGCTTTGTAGCCGATACACGGGTTGAAGCATTCTGATACGCATGAAACGCTGCAAATTCTTTCACTGGGGTTTATTATTTAATTGGCTTGCGTTCATGATTTGAATTTCTACTAAGCTTTGGAGTGTGCGTGTTTCACAGGTGATAGAGTGATTATTGAATTTCAGGAGGCACACAAATATGATCAACTGAACAATCCAAATAGGTATTTTGGTTGAGAACAGATTTACGTGCTCTATGCATATCTCCTGAAATTCAATCGCTCTATCACCTATGAAACACGCACACTCCAAGGCTTAGTAGAAATTCAAATCATGAAAGCAAGCCAATTGAATAATAAACCCCAGTGAAAGAATTTGCAGCGTTTTTTTAGATCATTCAAATAATTAAAAGGATTCCCTACATTCGATATTAGAGACACGTATTCATGTTTGTCGACAATGATCTCTCCTGTGTCCTTTTGGGTAACCAATTTATACGGATAGTTAGGGAAAACCCATACATTACCTACTGCTTATTAGCTCGTTTGTACACTGAAATACAGAGCCCTCTAGGTGTACCCCTTATCACGTAGCAGTTAACACTATGTACCTACTACTACAACGTTTCATTTACAGTTAGCCCAGCTCAAGTCTTCACTCCGTGTTCTCTAAGGCTGCTCTATGACTATTGATAAACTAACTCCATTCTGGGGAATGATCTCACCACCTTCTTTGGAACACATGAAATTTACAAGATGACGTTGGATGCAATTGCAATGTTATTTGGTGTTTCCTTTTCCTAACTTCAATGTCACATATAGGACTTATATATTTGTTTAATTATTCAAGTATTCAATAAAAATTCAATCTATCAGTTTTTTGTCCTCATTGTTATAGTGAAGAAAGAAGAAATTTGAATTCATTATGCCGCCATACAAGTTACCAATCTGGAGGTATGCCTTAAAATAAATAAGTCAGTACTCTTAATTAATAACAATGTTGGTTTGTCGTAACAACCAGTTCGTTCATCTCAAAAGTCACAGAACCCTTTTTCACCAGATCTGTGTTGCTTCCCCAGCAATCATAAATATTGTGGTTCTATCAATGATGCAGATCGCATCCATGAAGTGATACTTTTTCATTCCCTGACTATCGTCAACATCAACTTTCCTCCGATCAAACACGCTTGGCATGAAAGTATGTCTGAAGCTTTTCTGAAGCATCCAGGAACTTTGCTTATTAACCTGAGCTTACACAATCAAGTTTGATCGTAACGCAGTACAGATGGTTAATATAATGTTTTTAAACAATATCCCCAAGAGGCTATCCATTCGAAAACTAACTGAAGCTAAGCGTTTGCAGGTCAGCTTGGAAAAACGTGTGGCTGACCATGTTAGGATTTACATTCGTATAAAAGAATGTAAATTGAAAATTTTTGAAGCAGAGCATTGAAGTTTGGGAAATTTCGTTAAACTTAAAAGAAATAATCATACAAATTTTTGCATAATATTTGATTACATATTGAGCTAAACAACATTAAATAGCAATACATAACGTAAGGGTTAAAATCTTGAAGAACTAGAATTTTCAAATTTTAAACTATAATCTACTAGATAAGTTATTGAAATTTCCGTTTGATACAAACATTTTCTTTCTCATAAAAAGGTGGGTTCTGTTTGTAAAGTTGCCAGCAAGGATAATCCACTTAAATTATGAAAAGATATCACGTACATTACAAGTAAAATAGAAGTAGTCGATTGGTCGTCACTAACCATTTCCATTGCACCAACTCTCGCTTTCCGCGAGATGTAGCATTCCTTTGAATTTCGAACTAGAGGCTTGGAAATTTCAAAATCAACAGCTGGTACAACGCAATTTTTCTTCAAGCATTCCAATACCCCTGGAAAACAATCACAGAAAAGTAAATACAATTCTGTCTCTTGACAAACAAAGGGATCTAGATACCCCCTAAATTTTTTCTCCAGTTAGGCGAGAATCTCGTAGGGAATATTGATTAATTACGGGAACACAGAAATAAAGCAGGATAGAAGCTAATACAATTTTATAGCGAAATTGGCGAGGAGTTCCTAATTATTAAACGGTACTCGAGAATCGGTACTTCAAAAATAGCAGAAGAAACTGCAATTCAGTGATGAGGGATTGCACTAAATGAGCAGTGATTAGCGATAATCAGCTAGTTCATCTTAAAAAGGTTCCATTATAATTACCCTAATGAGAGGTGTTGATATTCCAATTCTCCTAGTTTGACTCATGTTTTCCTCAAGTTAAGGAAAGGCAACTGAAAATTCATTCCCACATAGGCCCTTGAATATGATAATTTATTGACCATTTGATGCTAACAACAGGCCAGCGATCAATAGTAATGAGGAAATATCAACGTCCACATTAGATAATATGAATGTGCAACTATGCAAATATTTTGCTTGGTACCTACATCCTTTACAAAAGAAAAAAAATCTGGTGAGTGGCCTGACACAAACGAAAATGTTGAACAAAATATGCAACAGAAAGTGTGAAGAAGATAATTAACGAAAAATGCAGTATACATTTCCTCACATGCAATTGTCACGATGAAACAGCCAGAAAGTATAGCTTGACGAACGATGAACGTTGGCTCACAAGGGTCTTTGGCAACTATCACATGAGTAACTTCAGGTCTGAAATGAGTAAAAATTCATTATAAGGTTAAAATAAAACAACGGATTATTTTAGGGATATTATTGAAATGTCTTCCCCTAATGACGCTTGTGTTCAGTTTCTGATGATAGTAGGTATACGATCCAGACGTTTTGCATTCATATTCGACCTAATGTCGATCTTTACTTGCTATTGATTTTATTTTTATTGTCCTCAGTAATAAAGCTTCGTATAGCAAATATTTTTTATAACTCCCTCAACTTAACCACTTTGTTTCAAGGTGGATAGATTCATTTATAAGACCTGTACCTAGAAGTAGAGGTCCTCCAAGGGGCAGGTGTCCTGGGAAGTGGATTCGAGGCAGGGGGAGTAACGTTCAAAGTGCAACAGAATCCCAGGGCAGGGTTAGGAAGACCTTAACTCCTGCTATCAGGAGTGCCTCCCCCTCAAGCTCCTTTCTGCAGCTGTGAATCAAATTCCTCCCTTCTCTCCTTAGCGAAGTGGTATCTTTTGAAACGATTTTCATTTCATAATGAGTAACTGAGTCAAGTCATTTTGGTTTTGTTAAACATAGGGGAAACATCTCCTGCCACTGACAGAGTATCCTGTGTTCCCTGAGACACAGCTGCTGGAAATTCCAAGTTTGATATGTTGGCGGCTGGTTGTGAGTATCTTGCAATTCCCCACTATACATGATATTGTGGTGTTTTCTTCATACTGACCGTGAGATGTATATCCAATCAATTGAATTCTAGGTATTTATTCAGAACTGTGATAATGAAATATTAGAGCAAAAAACATCGAAGCTAAAGAAGAAGCTGTCTGGGGAAAGAGAGGAAGTGTTTGGGTGTTCAATGATGGCTAGGAGGAGACCAAAAACAGCCTGTGCTGACCGTCCATTGAAGTTCGTTTCGTTGACACTAAATATGGTAGTTGTGTGATGAAGATGCAGCGACGATTTGACGGTATTTGACATGATTGCTTTCTGGTTGGAATCCATTCTTTGTATTTCAAGTGGAGCAGCTACACGGCAACTACCCCCCGCCAAATTTCCTTCGCTAACCAACCGAATTCCTTTCTTAAACCAGTTTGGTCCAACCCCCCACTCAATTCCAACTCTTCCGTCGTTTGGAGATCTGTTGCTCTGAACATCAAGTGTGGTGGCAGCGACGCAAAACCCTCAGCTCAGTAGAACGTAAACTCCAATAAGGCATGGCAAGTGCGGGCACAGTATCACCTCACCTTAATTTGCACGGTACGAATTAATGACCTGCAGGTTGAACAGAACTACGTGACTGAATCGCAAAAAACCAGTCTACAATCGAAGATATAATTAGGTTAATCTTACTTCAGTCCTCCCTTTGGCGGTGAAAGCTTGACTTTGAACTGGTTGACGAAGTTTTTGATAGATTCACAACTTGACTTGTCGGTAATACATGATAATACAGTAATAGGCATTTCAGGGACAAGCAACTCAACCCTTGGCACTGTCATTGGAGTATAATTCGACAGCAGATCACGAATGAATTGGTTATCGCCTGCAAGATCACTGGAACATAAAGAAATGATGCAGGAACAATTAAGAAATACACTACACTTCATGAACCAAAAATTCTTATGTCGATATTAACGGATTACTTCCGTTCTTTTATTAATATTACTTTTTGTAATACTCATCACTCATTAATTGATTTTGATGCTCTACTCACATTGGTCTTCTATGATAGCAGTCCTTGGCATTGCCATCAGCACCACA